>CAWUFW010018269.1:0-228231 GCA_963921515.1 Calotriton arnoldi | reverse complement strand
GTCACTCCCCATGCACTCCTCCAATCACCCTGCCAGTACCATGTGCTTATCCAATCACTCCTGCCAATACCCAGGCACTTATAGAATTCACCACATGCACTCTCCTTGCAGTACTCTAATCATCCGAGTCAGTACCCATGTCCCTCCATTGCAGCCAGCCTAGGCAGTATACCATGCACTGCTACAATCACCTGTGCACTACCCATACAATCCTCCTAACCGCCTAGACACTGCTCATTCACACCTTCCAATTGCCCAGGTAGTACCCATGCAGTCCAGGCAATCACCCTGTCACTCCCCATGCACTCCACTCCAATCACCCAGCCAGTACCATGTACTCAGGGGCGGTGTGTGGCACGATTGGGGGCGTTGGCGAGTCGTCCCCGCTCGCGGCTGCTGGCCGTGCCTTTGAACCCAGGCAAACCTGGAATCACTTTACTTAAGTTCAAAGGCATGAAGAGCTTAAGTTCAAAGACGCCGAGGAGAACTGACAATCATGTCAGTCAGCATGACGTCGGACCGCCCACCCCCTTCAGAGTCTGAAGGGGGTGGGCGGTCCTGCGTCATGTTGACTGACATGATTGTCAGAGGGACCAGGGGCAGCAGGCAGCACTGCAGCACAAGTGCGCATGAGTGGGGAAGGGCACCGAATTTTCGCGCCGTGCCCAGTCGTGCGCACTTGTGTTTGCACTGGCTTGCGCATGCCCATTAGGAGAGCGAGGGTTGGGCAAAGGCTCAAACCTCGGTCTCCTAATGGGGAGGCGGGCGAGAGGTAACCGTGCCCTAAGCCAATCCTGGCGCTGCCAGCAACGCCAGGATTGGCTGAGAGGGGCCATAGGCGCAAACGGAGTCGGACCCGAGGCGGTGCGGACGGCGGACCTGCTCTGCGACTGTTTTCTCGTAATTTCTGTGTTGGGCTGATGCTGAACGTGCCCGTCACAATTAGGTACAATTCCCAACTGAAGTTTGAGGTAACACATTAAACAATTCTACTGCGCATCTATCTATTTTAAACCATTAGCAGGCCATAGATTAGCCTCGGCTGCGCGGAGGCTGTCGGTATGTACACGTTTATCTCCGAACACTATTCACCAGGCCGAGCTTTCACGAGAGAAAAGATGATAAAACTGCACCTGCTCTAGGGGGAATCACCTTTCAGGTCAAACAAATCACAAGTGCGAGTAACAACTGTATAAAGAGCGAAACCAATATTAGAGTATGAGGGGAGGCAAGATTTTAATTTACACAATATATTTCGTTTTTGAAATTCCTGGTCGATGAAAATGGCTGGTCGCTGGACGACTTGCTCAGCACATGGAAAGTACCTTTGAACAGTTCACGACAGAGAGGTGATCGAAAACGGATCGCGCTATAAGCGCTTGGTGCACTTCCCCGGTGCTGCACTAAAAACTCAAAGTAATTAGTTGGGACGCCGGTTCTCCCTTATGGTCCCAGTAGGATTTGAAATTTAATAAGATAGATGCAGTGACCCTCTGATTGCGTTGAATCACCAGGAGCTGCCTTGAATGAAGTAAATGTAAGCACTTCCTTATGTCACATGGCTTTTAGTACCGTCGCCCGCCTGTTTCTCAGGCTAACCAAGACATAAACATACATGCCCAGGATCGCACAAGGTGACCAAGTGGCCTGCCAGCATCAGAACGCAGGTGTCTCCGTTCCGAAGCAGGTAGTTCCGTTGTTATACCACACCCCTGCTTAAGGGGTTCTTGGCTGGTTTGGGCGGGTGTGGGACTCCCCCACTGCTAAACTGTGTTTAGTCCAGTGGAATGGGTGCTGTGAGGCGATTGCTTTCAGTATGCAGGCGCGCTGGGATTTGCAGCTTCTTTTCATCCTCCTGCACTTAAGGCGATTTAAAATAATGTCGTGATAAGCGTTTAGTGGAAAACAAGTCAAGGAGAACTTCGAGCTCAGTGACCGTGGCCAGTCGATAGCACGTGTGCGAGTCCTGCCCTGCTTGGCTTCCCACTTAACGAGCAATCGAGCCTGAAGGGTCGTTGGCTTCCTTGTTGCCCCCACTCCACCACGTCTCCATTCCACCTGGTTAGATATTGGAGCAGGTAATCCATCCGGACCCATTGCAACCCCAGCTTCTTTAAGAGCCTCTCCCGGTTATCAGCTGCAGCGCCGTGACTCGCCGAAACCTTTTTACCCTGCCCACTCTCACTGCCTTCTGAATGCCCCCTTGTCTGCTGGGATGTTAGCGCCCCCCTCCCTATCAGGGCATAGGCGGGGTATCCCCTTCAACACTGCTGCGGCATCTGGCCCCTGCCGTTCACCTGTGCACTGTCCCTCTGCCTCGAGGCTGCCTGGCACATAAACAGCTTTAAAATCTGGCGTCTGTGCTCACTCCGTGTGAAAAGCAGAGCGGGTGCAGGAGTCCTGGGACTCTGCTGACCGAACCGATGCCCAGTGCCTGAAGATTCTCTTGCTGTCCAGCAAGACACGCCAAGGCCCACAGGGAAGATGAGGCTGGTGTCTAAAGGGACAGGGGAACACTGACACTGCAAGAGGTAGATGCAATGGGACAGAGTGACACTGATGCTGGAACAGGGAGACTCTGATGGGAAAAGAGGGAGACAAGATTCTGTCACAGGGAGAAACAGACCCTGGGACAGAGAGATAATTACACTGCAACAGGGAGATACTACACTGGGACAGGGAGACAGGCAAGGACAATGGGAGTGGGAAGTGTGGTAACTTAGGGAGACCCCAAAACTGAGGCCTACACTGAAACATGGAAAGGAAAACAGGCAGAGACAGTCGAGGTGGGAGACCCAGACACTTAGACAAAGAGACATGGAAAATATCTTTTCATGAGGATAAATCCCTGACGCTTTCCCCCACAAGATATGGTTTAGCTCCTTTATCATCCAAATTGTGCCACTTACGCCTCTATGTTTACTTGTGTAGTTATGGCGGGGAATGCATTGCAAATGTTTGTGCATAACCCCAATGTTGCTGTTTTGTCAGTGCTGCTCGCCACACTTGCAGTGGGCACTACTGTGGGAGCCCCCGCTGCCCGGGAAGATGAAAGAACAGGGAGCTGTGCCTTTAAAAAATGCGGCTTGCAGCACCTGTCAGAGGCTTTCAGGGCCTGGCTAAGAAAAATGAACGTGAAAAAGCTCCTTCATTAACATAAAGCCATTTAGTTGATCAATGGTCCCCAGCAGTAAACAAGGATGGTTAATCCATAGAGCAGCTGATTGGGTCTGCAGCCCGCTGCCTGGGCGCGAGGGCTGCCGTGACAATAGGGAAGAACAATGTTTGTGATTGACCCGGCGCAGAGCACTGCCTGGAAAATTAAAACTGCTGAAGAGAGGGAAAGCAAAGCGAGACGGCGAGAGGGGGAGAGCTAGAGGTAAAGAAGAAGGCGAGGACACGACAGAAGGGGAGAGCAAAAAGGAGATGAGGGACAAGGGAAGAAGTGGGTTTGGATAAGATGGAGGAGGGAAGGGGTGACAGATAAACTGGAGGGAGAACATGTGTAAATAAAGGAGGTAGGGAGGAAGAAATGCACAAGGAATTAAGCAAAGAATTGGTCTATGGTGGGAAAGAAGGGTGAAGGACAGAAAAAGGTAAAGAGAAATAGATGGAGGAAGGGGGTGTAAATGAGAAAGTTGTGAAAGAAAAGGAACAGAAAGAGAAGGGAAGAGGGAAAAAAAACAAAGAAGGGGTAAATAGAAGTAAGGGAAAGAGAGGATAGTAAAGATGGGATGAAGAAAGTGAAGTGAAAGAAAGGGTAGTGAGAAAGAGATGGGACAGGTATGATGGCAAGAAAGGAGGGAAGAAAGAAAAAGAGCAAGAAAGAACGCAAGACAGAAAAAGAAATCATCTGAATGAGAGCAACAGAGAAAGTAAACGAAGCAGATATGTAAATAAAGAGAAAGTAAAGTCGGAAACAAATAAAGAAAAGTAGCTTAGAAAGAGGATGCCAGGAGAGAAAAAGTAAAGGAACTGAGCTCTAGGTGATGAAATAGACAAATGGAAGTGAGGGAAAAAAGCACAGATAGAGACAGTGTAGAGGACAAAGGGAGAGGGGAAGAAAGAGTCAACAATAGGCTTAGGAAAAAACAACCATTCTGAGAGCACCTCCAGTCAAGATCCTTCACCTTGTACATCAGTTAGAAGGCCTTAAGTCTAGCTACAACTGTTAACATATCACTACATCTTTGGGAACACATAGTCTCAGGTGAAGGATCTTGACTGTAGGTGCTCTCAGAATGGTTGGTTTTTCCTAAGCCTATTGTTGACTGAACATTACGTGCTCTTGGCCATAGTACTTAGTGTGTACATCTTATCTTAAGCAACATTTCAGCACTCCTTGTTTTGGAATACCTTCTACTCTATTTAAAGGTATTTTTTGTATTCCTGGTATGAATGGCTCCAAACTAAATGGCCAAGAATGAGTTCTGGTGTTGGAATATGCAGAAGGGTTCAGGTTTGTGCAGTAGAATGTGATGAGTTTTCAACTTCCAGAGAAAATATAGAGAGGACATGAGATGAGAGAACTCTCTTAAGGGCATACTTTTTGAGGAGGCCCTCTGCTTTTGATTGCAGTGGCTCAGTTTATTTGGTGATTCACAATTCCAAACATGGGTAAAACATGGCTTGTTGAACATAGATGAGATGTACTTGCAAATTGTTTGATTGCATATTGCATTTCAGGTTTTCAATTTGACCAATCCTTTGACTTCTTACCAACGAAATATGAGTGTCTTCCTGGTCGAGGACCACACTGCTTTTTCTCTTATCTGTCTTGTATCAAGACCCTGCTGGACTATGGGGTGAAAGAAAGCTTGAATAAGCAGCTACCTATGTTATATGACATCTCTTTATTAATGTAATAACTGCACTTTCACAATTGCTTTATTAACCTTCCTGCTTTCTCAAATTTGCTTGAAAATGCACCATTTGTCCACTCTTTTTTCAAAATTTTCTCGGGGGGAGAACCCCCCCGAACCCCCCCGAACCCCCCTTAGGTTGTTCCGGCTCGCTCGCTACGCTCGCACGCTGCGGTGCAGTATGCCAATAATTTTACGCCTCACCACTTTCAAATGTCACCAGCCACCACTGCCAAACACATTGGCACCTCTTTACAGAGTTTGCCAGTTAAGCGCTACTTTTGTTTTCTTGTCATTCTTTGAACAGCGTTGAAGTGCACTATTTCTGGAGGTGGCATAACAAAGGCAGAGGGTAAGGGGCCATCAGGCCTCCTTTTGTTGTAGTATCCTGGCTGGGGCTATGGGGGTGGGGAGGAGATGCACACCTAAAAGCAATGGAGGGAAAACAAATGCACACAGCTTATCACTTTTCAGGCACTCAAAAGAGACATGCTCTTCAGTCTCTGTATAAAAGAGATAGGTATGCACTGTAGGAATGTTAGATGTTCTGGTCTGTCGCAGTATTTACACAAAGAATTTAAATACCTTTATTTTTCTTTATTTCTTTTATAGTGTTATAGCGCTACTCATCCCAATGCAGGGTGTCAGAGCGCTTTATATCACAGTTACCCATTATACATTGACAATAAATCATATGTGTGTAAATCAAAGTGGAGGATGTGTTTATTAAGACAGTGGGGGTTACAAGGTGTAGGAGCCACATGTCGTTCATAGCTCACTGTGCTATATTAGAAGGATTAAAATTTATGAACTGCAAGTAACAAAAGGCCCTCTTTGTTCAAAGCAATAACCCATTTACCCATCTACATAAATCTGTCTAAACCTATAACAACCAAGTGCCCATTGTCTATTTAAATAAATGTGAAAAAATACTAGCTTCAGCGTCTTTTTTTGCTTGCGACAAAAATAAATGTGGATAAATACAGATAAAATTACAAAAAAATAAATATTGATAAATACAGACGGAAATGTTAAAAAACTAAATACCATAAAACCGGGAGCCCTAGTTATAATGCACCTCTACCTATATGTCTGGTAGTATCACGTACAGCCCGGGAGAATGGTCTCCGAAGACTGCAGAGGGGTCCTGCTCATGCAGGAGCACCCTCTCACGCAAAACCCAGCACCCTGCCTTCAGGATTGTTAAGGCCTGCTATAGGGGTGACTTATAAGGTTTTAAGTGTAGTGATATATATAGATATAGTGAACCTATATCTTAAGTAGGTGGTGCAATCACCAACTTACACAGGCTGCTGTAGCAGACCTAGAGTTCCATTTTGCATGGCCTCTCATGGGTGGCATAATACATGCTTCAGCCCAGGGGAGGCCTCTGGGGTACCTATGCCCTGGGTACATGGGTACCATATACTAGGGACTTATAAGGGTACCCCAGTATCCAATCTGGAGTGTATCAAAGTACATATTTTGCAATTTAAGGGAGAAAGCAGATAGGCTGGGGTCCTGAATAGCAGGATCCCAGCCAGACTAGTCAAAACAGTGGGTGCAAAAAGCAAAAAGTGGGGGTAACCATAAGAAGCAGATCCTACTTTCCTACAGTCAGTGAGATAGTTGGGAAATCTGAAGCTTACACCACTCATCTTACTGACCAAGCTACGCCCTGGATGTTAGCAAATGGGGACAAAGGCTTCCTCTTCCAACCTCAGCCATCCTATAAAGAGAGTTGTAGGCCCAAGTCCTGCTGCCATCAGTTAAGTCATGCCCTTCTTGTCACAAAGTAAAAGAAATGACATATTTTCTCACAAATACATAAAAAAAGATATAAGTGATGCTGTAGTTGTAGGATCATGGTAGTGAGAATCCCTCTTGTGTGCTACAGATACGGAGTAGCCTCTCACAGCCACACTTTAGCACACAAGGAGGCAGTGCTTAATTTGTAAAAATATAATCACCAGGGCCCTCGGCAGGAGGCCACTGCAGCTTGCACTACCCATTGCCCCTGCAAGCGCTGCCAGTGACAGTACCAAACCAACTACTAACCATCACAATCCTACAAGTGTGACAATTCAGACTATTCCAGGTGCCCAAAACTTAAAGAATAGCTTGGGGGGTGCAGGTATTTGTTTCTTTTAATGGATACTGAATTAATAAAGAACTGTTAAATGCTCATCTCTACATTAGACAAACAGCCTCACCATGTGGCAGAGTGTCATAATTGCCGGTGTTGACAATTATGTGCCGCTGCCGAGCACCGGAAACCATAGGCTCAAATTAAGCACTTCAAGGGGCGGCTCCAATTCTGGATCTTGCAAATGAGATTATTATTATTATTATTTAAATTTATAAGGCGCACAGCTACCCCTAAGGGTTTCCCGGCGCCGGCAGGTTGGGTGAGCAGAAAAGGAGAAGGTGAATTACTGATTGAACAACCAGGTCTTCACTTGCCTACGAAAACTGGTAAGGACAGTTTCCTCCCGTATAAAAATCGGAAGAGAGTTCCACAGGGAGGGGCCCAAGAAGGAGAAAGACCTACCGCCCAACCTAGTCAGTCTAATTCTAGGGATAGCAAAATTAGACTGTTCAGCAGAGCGCAAATGGCGAGAAGGAGTGTACAACTGAACTAATGATTGTAAATATTGCGGGGCTGTTCCGGATTTGATTTTAAACATGAAGCTCAAAGCATTAAATTTGATACGATTCTCCACTTTCAGCCAATGTAGTGTGCGACGAGAGTCGGTGGCCGACACCATTCTGGGAACCTGACACAACAGCCTCGCAGCTGCATTTTGCACCACTTGCAGCCTACGTATTGTAGTTTTGTTAGCATCTAAGTATAGGACGTTACCGTAGTCAAGCCTAGACGTAATCAGGGCTTGAATCACAGTACGCTGAACAGAGAGGGGTAACATCCACAGAATGTTTCTCAACCATCTCAGAATGGTAAAGCAAGTCGCAGCTACATTAGTGATTTGTTGCTTCATTGACAGATGGTCATCAATAATGATACCCAGGTTGCGAACTTGACATACTGGCTGAGGTAAAAAGCCCATTTCAGTGGGCCAATGTTTCGGTCCCCAGAGATCTTGTTCTTTTCCTAGAATCATGACCTCCGTTTTTTCTCCATTTAGTCTGAGCAAGTTATTCTGCATCCAAGATGCAATTTTGCTCAGACCTACCTGGAGAGCAGATGAATCAGATCCCCTAAATGAAGTAAGGGAAAAGATTATCTGCGTGTCATCCGCAAAGGAAAAGAGGGACAGCCCAACCTCATCGGCAATATATGCCAACGGGCGCACATAGATATTGAACAACATAGGATTCAGCACAGAACCCTGGGGGACTCCATAAGGAGAACGCTGGATATTAGAGCTTGCCGAGGTAGAGAAAACCTGAAAAGTTCGATCAGCCAGGAACGAACGAAACCATTGTAAAGCTGAGCCTCCGAGGCCTAAAGACTGCAAGGCTTTTAACAGGATCGTATGAGACACCGTGTCGAAGGCGGCACTGAGATCAAGTAAAATGAGAGCCACTGTATCACCATGGTCCAAATGCCGTCTCAACATTTCGGTAACCCCAAGTAACGTAGATTCAGTGGAGAAACTTGCTCTAAAACCAGACTGAGAAGGATGAAGGAATCCCAGAGTCTCCACCAAAAAAGTCAGCTGAAGTTTAACATGCCTTTCAAGAAGTTTAGAAAAGACCGGAAGCAGAGAAATAGGACGGAAATTAGATGGCATAGAAGGATCAGCATTAGGCTTCTTTAAGAGAGGGAGCACCATGGCATGCTTCCAGTCAGGAGGGACAAAGCCTTCCTCTAAAGAGGCATTAAGAAGATCCATGATCAGCCGAAGCGTTGGTGCCTCAAGCTGTTTCATCACAGAGATAGGGAGTAGATCTCTAGGAGAGCCGGATTTAATACTAGCCAAAAGCTTGTTAAAAGTACTAGGCTCTAAAAGAGGCCATGCTTCCGCCCTGAGGTTAGATTTGCAAGTGTATCAAGTAAATGGTGACATGTTACACATTGAAGCATTCAGTTTCAACTGACACTTCAGCATATTGCATCTTTTTTAAAATAGATGTCAGTGTAACTATCCTAATACGTTTGGGGAGGATTGGAACAGAAGAATTCCAAAGGTGGAGCAGGTCACTGTTCAGGGGTTTCTGCTGTCTTTCCTTGCGAACAGCAGAAAAAAAAATGCTGTGTTAACAGCCTACCCAGGCACAAAAGCAACAAATTCTGCTTACATGCAATACTTTTGCAAACTAATGAAGAACATACGTTTAAAACAAGAATTACATTTATCAAAACAATGGCGCATTTTTTTGTCACACCTTTAAAGCCTTTCATTTCCATTTAAAAAGCAAATAGAGCCTGATAAAACGTACACTTTAGTAGACGCCTGGCTACCAGACTGGCTTCAGATAATGGTCACTCTTAAAGCAGATGGAATGGATCCCTGGTACTGCAAGGTGGCAGTAGGACTGGAATACGAGGTGGCATGAGGTATGCAGAGACCACCAGGAAGTAGACACAACGGAGTAGTTGTAGTTCCTTAAGGGTTGCAAGCAGTGGCGTTTGCGTGGGCAATAGACGGACTAAAAATAAGAATGATGGAGAAACATGGGTGGACATTTTCACTTGTTTAAAGCAAAAGTGGAACAAGCACGAGTGTTCTTTGTCACGAAAGGCATAGGTCATTTCACTCCACAGGTTCACGATGCTGCAAACGCACAGAACATCACACCGAATGGACAAAAACAAAACAAAAAAGCAAGCATGCAATATGTACACATTTTCTTGCAAACACATGCAGATGCAGCATGAAAAAAGGGAAAACTTGTAAAAATAAAGGAGCTGTCCATGAGCTCAGGCATACCAGCCTTGGCAATGGAGTGCACTCCTTTTCAGGCAGCTGCACTAGTGAACAGGTAAAATGCAGTCACTCACAGTGCAAGACAACCCATGCATGAAGTAGCCTGGGTGACTGCCCCATTCTTTGTGCTATGTGGGTGGAACCGTAATTGGAATGACAGCTGAAAAGATAAGTTGATGAAGAGAGCTGACCTAAATCCCCTGTATGTATTTATGTATTTATGGTTCTTAAGATATTTTTTAAAACAGGAGGCTGACAAGACAGCTAAAGCTGTCTCTAGGCGAGACCTAAAAATGGCAGCCACTGCTTACGGGAGCTCCAAGCTTTCCCCAAACCTTTAAAATTAGAGTGCATTATAGTACTTAGTTTGTAAAGAAAACAAATAAGTTCAGTTGCCAAAGATTATTTTTAGGTGGCTGCTGCCCACTTCCACCACCTATGTGCAGCGCTTTAATGGTGCTCCTTCTATAGGCACCAGGCTATAAGGGTTAGTAGGACTTGGGCCCAACCAATATGATAAATGCACATGAGTTGGGCCAGGCCCATCTTTCAGAAAGACAAGGTGTGAAAGAGTGATCAGAATTTTAAAGGGGACTGAGGAGGGGAAAGCATTATAACATTCAAAACAGGAGATTTACTTAATTTGTTGCAATTTTTAAATGCGCCTTACAAGTGTAGCCCTTGCTTTAAAATTTAATTTTGAGGTCAACTACTCAATACATTAGTAATATAACTTTAATGTTCTTTTCACATTTGCATTTAGGATAATATCTAGTTTTTTATAGTGCTCAAATAATCAGAAGGTCTCTTCAGGGCACCAATGAAACTAAAACATGATCATAAACTTCTTACGCCCCACATATGCTTTAAGTATGAAAATATGCACTGTAAACTGCAGATTTACATACATATATAGTACACTTTGCAAAGCTTTTACTTCATCCATGACCATAAAGGAGGGTGCAAAAAGATTGTGACAGTCCTTTTTTGATTCACACTACCCACACTCACACATTCGCTCACTCACCCATACATCCATTCACACACACTCTACAATACAGCCGCTCACACACCAACTCACTTAACCAAACACCCACTCAAACAGCCAGTCACTCACCCATACAGCCACTTACACAGCCAGTCACTCAATCATACAGCCATTCAGACACCCACTCACCCACCCATACAGCCACTCAATCACAAATACATCCAGTGACACACCCACTTACTCACCAATAGTCACTCACACAGCCACTAACTCACTCACTCACCCACAGAGCTACTCACAAACCCACTTATACACCCATAAACCATTCACACACCCACTCACACACCCATACAGGCACTCAGACACCCACTCACACACCCATACAGGCACTCAGACTCCCACTCACACACAGATACACACAGTCACACAGACACTCACATAATATATGTTAGAAATAGTATCACTCGATGAGAAGCATGTAGGTGAGAATCCCTGCCTAGTTTCCTTACTCTTTCCCCCCCACACATCTGATGACCCGCATAGATCCGGTACTCTGAGCTGAACAGATTCCCCCCCTCCCCCGGAAAAAAGGTATAACCCAGGACTCAAGGCGGCGGAGCCGCTAGAAGACACACCACCAAAGGGTTTTCTAAAGTTTGAAGCATGATGTTAGATCATTGATTAGTTAAGGTATATCTCTGCTTATTGGATATTGGTAACTCCCTCAAGTACATATAGATAAAAGCACAGAGAACATTTATGAGACATTCAATGATTGAAGTTTGGATTGCCATCCATGGGCATAGAGGGGGCATATTGTTAAAAATCTTGATAGAGCCATACATGACCACTAGCCTGTGGATGTCATATATATGACAGGACATGTTAAAAAGTGTATACTCCCAGAAATGCCAATAAAGATATATTAAAAAAAAAAAAAGAAATAGTATCATGCATTAGTAGTACAGAAAGTATACTATTTTAACTTTTATAGTACCTTGGTATATAGGTTTAACACTCAAACATTTAGAAAACACACATTCACTGGTTGATGTTATCAGTGATGTCATCAGTGATGTCATTTGAGATGTCATCAGTGATGTCACTGACCATGTATTGAATGATGTAATATGTGAGGTCATAAGCAGTGCATTGCAGGGGCGTAAGTTATAGTTAGCTCAGCTAACTATACAAGTATATGACTGGCTGTATGAGTATAGCTGTATGGGTGAGTGAGTGGTTGTGTGAGTGGCTGTATGAGTGAGTGAGTGTCTAAGTGTCTCTATGGATGAGTGAGTGGTTGTGTGAGTACTTGTATGGGTCTGTGAATGGTTTGGTTTGTGAGTAGTTGTCTGGGTGTGTGAGTGCGTATATGAGAGGTTCTATAGGGGTGAGAGTGGGTTTGTGAGTGCTTCTGTAGATGATATCATCAGTGATGTCATTTCAGATGTCTTCTGTGATGTCACTGACGATGTCATGAATGATGAAATACGTGAGGTCATAAGCAGTGCATTGAGGGGGCATAAGTTATAGTTAGCTCAACTAACTATAACTGCTGAATTTCACTAGTTTTGTATGAGTAAAATGTGAGCCTAACTATAATGTCCCTGATACCTTTGATTTTTTCAGTGAATGGCTAAGGTGTTTTTAATGTTGTTTTCTAACTATAACGTCCCTGTAACCTTTGTTTTTTCAAGTGAATTTCTAAGGTTTTTTGTATTTTATTTCCCAACTATAACAACTAACCTTTAACAGTGAGTGTGGGAGTGAGTGCATGAGTGTCTCAGTAGGTCTGTGAGTGGGTGTGAGAGTGTCTGAGTGGGTAGCAGTCAGTGGGTATGTGAGTGTCTGAGTAGGTCTGTGAGTGGGTGTGTGAGTCTCTGAGTTGGTCTGTGAGTGGGTGCGTGAGTGTCTAAGTGGGTCTGTGGGTGGGTGCATGAGTGTCTATGTAGGTCTGTGAGTGGGTCCACAAGTCTCTGAGTGTGTCTGTGAGTGAGTGCATGAGTCTCTGAGTGGGTCGGGGAGTGAGTGCGTGAGTCTCTGAGTGGGTCTGTGAGTCTCTGAGTGAGTCTGTGAGTGGGTGCGTGAGTCTCTGAGTGGGTCGGTGTTAGAACTGGGGGTCTCTAGTTGGCAGAGGTAAGTACATTTGACCAAATAGGGACCCTTGCTTCTAGTCAGGGTAAGGGGGGTACACACTGTTGATAACCCCTGCTCACCCCCTTGGTAGCTTGGCACGAGCAGACAGGCTTATCCCCAAGGCAATGTGTAAAGTATTTGCACTAACACTCACAGTAATATAATGACCCACCACAAACTTACACCACACAGGTTATAAAAATATAAATCTCTTTATATAGTTTAGGCAAGATCAAAAATGTCAACAAACCAACATATGCAAATAGAGTTATTTCAAAAATCAATGGCTCTCTTGTAGTGTTCTTTAGAACGTTTTTGCAACAGTCAAAGTATTTGTAGAAGTATGACTGTAAGACTTCCTGTTTCCAGCTTGTGGAAAGTCACTTTCAAAAGAAAGGTGCTCTTATCTTCAGAATCAAATCACCCCCGTGTTGCTCAGGCGCGAGTGCGCGGTGATACCACCAACTTGCATAAACAAATCACCAGCCCTGGCACACTCAGTGCACTTTACTAGGGACCTACTGGTAAAACAAATATGCCAATCATGGATAACCAATCACAATTACAATTTACACAGAGAGCATATGCACTTTAGCACTGATCAGCAGTGGTAAAGTGCCCAGAGTCCTATAGCCAACAACCACAGGTCAGGAAAAACAAAGGAGGAAGCAAAACGTTTTGGGATAACCCTGCAAAAAGGGCCGTTTCCAACACAACCCCCTTCCAGCCTAAAGCCAGGGTAGACCAAACGATACCTCGATGGGATTCCCTGCTTGGGGCGATAGAACACGGAAACTGGCCTGAACAGCAGGGGACTATTCCTGTTCTACGCCTTCCTGAACCCCATTGGATCCCTCTATCTATACTCTCAGGGCCCACTAGGCTAAACCATGGGGGACCCTTCTCCTCACCTGGGGACCCCATCTGTGCAGCGCCTAACCTTACTTCGCTCACAGATGTGTCCGCACTGGTAGACAGTACCCACCTGGCCAACACAACGGTGTGGCCCAGTCCACCCCCAGGGTGTGACTCCTGCCCCCCTCCCAGGGGCAACTCTGTCCACCAAGACAACCAGCCACAGGGGCCACTGACAGCGGTCAGTGATGAGAGCCAGGCCTCATGCCTGTCAGGCCTCTCTAACCTCTGTGGCGTCAGAAAGTGGGGGGCAGTAGCCCCAGGTGCCTGGCACCTTTTCTCCACTCTCCCTCCTGCCAAGTCAGGTATGGCATCCTGACACTGGCCCGCCAGCCCATGGTCTGTACCCTCAGGCTGACCAGAGGTCACGGGCGAGGCTCTCCTCTCCCTACCTCTCCTTCTGGGGTCCCGCACTCTCCTCCCAGGAGAGGCACCCTCAGAACACAACTCTCCCACCAGTTCAGGACCTCTCCCCTGCAACTGGTCTCCCAACCTAATGTCTAAACCCTCAGGTTGCACCGGGGTCAGAGGCGAGGACTCCCTCCCTCTGCACCCCCTTCCAGAGTGCTGCACCCTCCCACTTGGAGCGGTACCCATGGAAGCCAAGCCGGTCAGGACACTGGTTACAGGTGTCCTTCCCTCAAGGCCAGGCAGAACCTGAACCTGCCCTCCCAACCCAGGGGCTGAACCCTGCGGCTGAGCACTTGCCTGGCTCGCCAGGACTTCTGGGGACTCACACAGTATCCCCCCGAGGGTAACACATGACTCATGTGTCGTGTGACAGTCTGCCTGGCGCAGATCTCCCGACCCCTGTCCACCTGACAGTGCGCGAAGATCCTCCAGGGCAGAAGTGGTGTCACCATGGTCACTCCTGTGAGGCTCAGCCCTTCTGGCTGGCCCCTGATCCACTGGTTCTCCCACTGGGGAACACATCCCCCTCTCACCCCTCAATCTGGACTTCTGCACCCTCCCAACTGGAGCGGCACCTCCAGACAACAGAACCACTGGAGCTCCGTTTACAGATGCTCCAGGTTCTCCTGACACTAGGAGATCCCCCTCTGGAAATGGCCTCCCGGTACAAACTAGGCCCCCCTCCTGGTATTCCCTTATGGAACCAACCAGGTCCTGGGTTTTGGGCACCTTGGGACACAGCCCACTCCCACTCCCTCTCCTCTGAGACTGGACGTGGGACCCTACACCCCTCCCACTACACTGGGACCTATCTGGGCTACCACAAACCTCCTCTACCTCACTTGGTCGGGGAAAACCTGAGCCACCCCCTTCAGGATCACTCCCAAATGCCTCTTCAGACCCTCTGGAATCCACCAGAAGGTCTACCTCCAGCGCAAGTTCCCTGGACTCAGAGAACTCACACTCCACCAGGTGTTGGCATAGCTCTGGAAAACAGGGACTTAAAATATGCTCTCCAACAAATGAATCATATAGCCCCCCACAGTTATTAACCAAGCTACCCTTTGCCTCACCATCCAGTGCCTCACACAAGTGCCCCACACCACTCTCCTGAGACTGGCAAGACAGTGTCTGACTATCTCTGTCACTCAACCCACACTCTTCTGGGCGGTCTCCACATTCACACACCAGGACTTCTACCATGGGGGAACCCCTCTCCCTGGACCTCTCATCTAGAGTCAGTAGAGTGTCCCTCCCACCACTAGGAATATGATCCCCTGTGTCAGTTCCCCAATCTACTTCAGGGACACTGCACATCACTGGAGCTACCTCATAAACCTGAACCCCCTGGTGTATGTCAACCCCCTCCCTCAAGTCAGGCTCCACATCACTGGGTGTGTATACTGCTCCCTCAGCACTAGATAACTCAATTTTGCTGCCACCATCTGAGCTGGACTCCACCTCCAACTCAGCAGAGCTTACTTCCTGAGCTACACACATTTCTTCTTCTTGGGTTAAGGCCCTCTTGGCCTTAGCCCTCTCGAGCTCCTCATCAAGCTCTCTCAGCCTCTGCTCACAAGCCAGAAGCCCTTCATCTTTCTCTGTTTCTTCCTCAATTTCAGAGAATTCCTGCTCCTCAGACTCATTTGGTAGTGTTAGCATCCAGCCTGGTAGTTCATACTGAAATAGGGCTGACTCTAGATCCTCCCTGGACCTTCTCCTCACAGGCAGCCCCCTTTCCTTGCAGAACATACGTAGCTCCCTCATTGTATACATGAACATGTGCCAGAAGTCGAGTCCCATCTTGTCAAGACTTCACAGGTGCAACAACTAACCAGAGTCCTAGTATCAAAAATACTTCCAGGAGGATACCAGAAAACAGAAAAAACAGTATGTGGTTGCGTAGTGGTCTGCGCTAAACTAGTGATGTTCACCAATCACTGTGGGTCAAGTGCAAACATAAGTTCAAATCCTCACCGCTGACCACCAATGTTAGAACTGGCGGTCTTTAGTTGGCAGAGGTAAGTACCTTTGACCAAATAGGGACCCTTGCTTCTAGTCAGGGTAAGGGGGGTACACACTGTTGATAAACCCTGCTCACCCCCTTGGTAGCTTGGCACGAGCAGACAGGCTTATCCCCATGGCAATGTGTAAAGTATTTGCACTAACACTCACAGTAATATAATGACCCACCACAAACTTACACCACACAGGTTATAAAAATATAAATCTCTTTATATAGTTTAGGCAAGATCAAAAATGTCAACAAACCAACATATGCAAATAGAGTTATTTCAAAAATCAATGGCTCTCTTGTAGTGTTCTTTAGAACGTTTTTGCAACAGTCAAAGTATTTGTAGAAGTATGACTGTAAGACTTCCTGTTTCCAGCTTGTGGAAAGTCACTTTCAAAAGAAAGGTGCTCTTATCTTCAGAATCAAATCACCCCCGTGTTGCTCAGGCGCGAGTCCGCCGGGAGACTGCCAACTTGCATAAACAAACCACCCCCTTGTCTCCCAGGCGCGAGTGCGCGGTGATATTGCCAACTTTCCTAGTCAAATCACCCCCGAGTTGATCAGGCGCGAGTGCGCGTTGATGCTGCCAGCGTTTGTGAATAAAACAAATCACCCCCGTGTCTCTCAGGCGCGAGTTACCTTCGTTGCTGCGGCGTGTGGTTTGGGCGCCGGCCGGGGCAGCTTCCTGGTGTTGCCGCTCCTCGCTGGCACTCCCGGTCACTGAAGAATGCCTCACGCTGGGCGGGACACGGCGCGGCTTCGTCCGACGAGCCTCCGGTTTGCTGAGCAACTCTCTCCGGCTGGGGCCAATCCCAGCGCGGCGGGGAGGTGACGTCTTCGGATTCCGGGCTTGCGGCGGTGAATCTTGAGGAAGCTTCCTCGCGTTGCCGGGCAACCGCTACTGCTGGGGCCAGTCCCAGCGCGGCGGGTGGTGACGTCAGCGGACTCCGGGTCCGCGGCGGTGAAGGCTGATTCCGGACTTCTGTGTCTCCCGGGCCGGCGGCGATGATCGGAGCCCGTCAGAAACAGCGCGCAGGGAAGACAGGGGCCAGACTCTGAGCTCCCGTGTCTCCCGGGCCGGCGGCGGTGATCACAGCATCAACAGGATCGGCAAGGCAGCAAAGGCGGGGGCTGGTGGAGGCAAAGCGCCGGCCCTCGTTCTTTGCACTTGGCGAGTTGATTTACCGTGCAAATCAGGCAGACTGCACAAGGCAGAGCGAGTTGCAGAAGTCCTTGGTAAACTTTTTGTCCCTGAGTTTCAACAGGAGGCCAGCTCGTCTCAGGCCCTTGGAGACTCGTTTAGGACACAGCACACAGCAAAGTCCTTTCTGTAAGCAGGAGGGGAACACAGCACACAGCAAAGTTCCTTATTTCTCTTCCTTAGTAGCAACAGCAAGGGCAGTCCTTTTCCTCAGTCTCTTCAGCTGATCTTCTTTGGCGGAGATTCCTCTTGGTTGCAGAAGTAGTCTTGGAAACTTTTATATCCCTGTGTTTCCACAACAGGAGGCCAGCTCTTCTCAGGCCCTTGGAGAATTTCCTTTCAGGACACAGCACACAGCAAAGTCCTTTCTTCAAGCAGGGGGGACACAGCACACAGCAAAGTCCTTCTCCTTCCTTTGGCAGAAATAGCAACTGCAGGCCAACCCCAGACACACTAGGGCAGTACTTCTCCTTCAGCTATTCAGTTTTTCTCCTCAGCAAAGGTTCCTCCTTGATTCCAAAGTAGTCTAAAGTTCAGGGGTTTCAGCTCTAGTATTTATACCCCAAAAGTCTTTGTTCTCCATGTGTGAGGGGTCCTGGACCCAGTCCAAACCAGTTCAGGGTGCATTCTGCCAGGGCACCTCTCCTTCCTTTGTGAGTGTGGGCCAGGGTCATCAGACACACCGCAGGAGGTGGAGCCAGCATTGTGGAAGGCAGGCACAGCCCTATTCAGACCCAGGTGCTGACTCACCCAGCTCCTGCAGCCACCCCCAGCCCCTGTCACTCACAAACCAGACAGTCAATTCACAAACAGGCAGAGGCACACAGAAAGGTTGAACAAGAAAATAGCCACTTTCTAAAAGTGCTATTTCCAAACTTAGAATTTAAAAACCATCTTCACTAAAAGATGTGTAATTAAATTCTGAGTTCAGGGGTACCAGATTCCAACTTTCTATCTTGCTGCTATGGGAAGATATGCAGGTAACCATGTTACACAGCATTCCCCATGTTATCCTATGGGCAAGATAGCCTTTCAATAGTGAAAAACGAAATTGGCAGTATTTCACTATCAGGACATGTCACCCACACTAGTACATGTCCTACCTTTCACATACACTGCACCCTGCCCAGGGGGGTACCTTGGGCCTACCATAGGGGTGTCCAATGTGTAAGAAAAGGAAAGGGTTAGGCCTGGCAAGTGTGTACACTGGCCAGGACAACATGGCAGTTAACAAACTGCGCACAGGCACTGCAGTGGCAGGCCTGAGACACGATCTTAGGGCTACTCCTGTGGGTGGCACAATCAGTGCTGCAGGCCCACTAGTAGCATTTGAATCACCAGCCCTGGCACACTCAGTGCACTTTACTAGGGACCTACTGGTAAAACAAATATGCCAATCATGGATAACCAATCACAATTACAATTTACACAGAGAGCATATGCACTTTAGCACTGATCAGCAGTGGTAAAGTGCCCAGAGTCCTATAGCCAACAACTACAGGTCAGGAAAAACAAAGGAGGAAGAAGCAAAAAGTTTTGGGATAACCCTGCAAAAAGGGCCGTTTCCAACAGTCGGTGAGTGGGTGTGTGAGTGTCTGAGTGGGTCTGTGAGTGGGTGCATGAGTCTCTGAGTAGGTCTGTGAGTGAGTGCTTGAGTTTCTGAGTGGGTCTGTGAGTGAATACATGAGTCTCTGAGTGGGTCTGTGAGTGGGTGCGTGACCCTTTGTGGGTCTGTGGGTGTGTGTGTGTCTCTGAGTGGGTCTCCGAGTGGGTGCGTGACTGTCTGAGTTGGTCTGTGAGTGGGTGCATGAGTCTCTGAGTGGATTTGTAAGTGGGCATATGAGTGTCTCATTGGGTCTGTAAATGGGTGCGTTAGTTTCTGAGTGTGCCTGTGAGAGGGTGTATGAGTGTCTGAGTGCTCTCTGTTTTGCCCTCCCCTGATCTGTTTTGCCTTTTCTGCTTCTTATTCTGCCCTCTGTTCTGCCTTTTCTGCTAATTTTTCTGCCCTCCGTTTTGCCCTCTTCTGCTCTGTTTTACCTTTCCTGCTTGTTTTGATACTCTCTATTTTGCCTTTTCTGCTTGTTTTTCTGCCCTTTTTTTTGCTTTTCCTGATCATGTTTCTGCCCTTGTTTTGCCTTTTTCTACTTGTTTTTCCGCCCTCTGTTTTGCCTTTTCTGCTTGTTTTTCTGCCCTCTGTTTTGCCTTTTACTGCTAATTTCTCTGCCTTTTTTTGGTTTATTTTCTCCCTCTATAACAGGGGTGTGGGGCTGCCATAATTTCAATTAGGGAAGGGGCCATGCGGCCCCCCTCCCTGGGCCGATGTCAGTCCCGGGAACCCCATCCCCTGGGGCTGGCCACATTTGAAAAGGGTAGGGGACCTTATAGTTCCTCTCCCGTGGCCGATTTTGACTCCAGGGTCCCCCTTCCCCAGGGCCCGGCTCGAACTGAATGGGGGAGTCGGGCATGCGGCCCCCTTCCCCGGACCATTTTCAGGGCACCCAGTCACCACCATTGGGCACTGCTGGGGTAGCCGGAATGCCTCTGTGGTCCCTGCCAACTCCCCGCCTCCTGCAGGAGCCGGCATTGCTGTTACACACAGGGAGCTGCTAAACATTCAGCTCCCTCTGTGTGAGAGTAATCCTTTTGGCTGTTTCCCTGCCTCCTGGACAGCAGACAGGGAAACAGACGAAAACTCCGCTCTCAGCAAGTGGGAGTGGATTCACAGCTCTCGCTTGCTGGGAGCAAGGTTCGTGTTTGCTCTGACTCAACGGTACCGCTAAGTCAGAGCAAACAGCTATGTCCCAGGAGTGGGCACCCCAGGACAGAGCAGGAGCCGGCCCTGGGGGGAGGCAATCCCCAGGGTGAAATATGACACCAGGAGGTGGGTCGCACAGCCCCCCTTCTTTGTTGTTCACTCGTCCGTCCTGGGGAGGTGGTGGTCCCCGAGGCCGTATATGGCCAGGGAGGAGGGCCGCGTTGCCCCCTCCCACTTTGAATTAATATTTTGGGCCCGGGTGTGGTGGTCCCCGGGACCTGGGAGGGCCCGCAAGGCCCCCCTATTACTTTCAATTTAGCCCCGTGGAGGTGGTGGTCCCTGGGGAGGTCCTGAATGCCCCCCTATTTCTTTCTATAAAGCCCCGGGGAAGTGGTGGCCCCCAGGGGCCATGGGGTTCTGCGCGGCCCCTCACACAATTGTTAAAATTAAAGCCAAAGGGAGGTGGTGGTCCCTGGGACCCGAATGGTCCGCGCAGCCCCCGTAATAGAAAAATAAGCCCTGGGGAGGTGGGGGTCCCTGGGGCAAAAAATGCCCTAGGAGGGGCCCCCGTGCATCCCCCTCCTTCAATTTTAAAATATGTGCACATGCCCCCTGGACCTGGCCCACCCAGGGGCTTTACAATAAACAAGCACAGGAGACTGTGTTTTTTTTCTTCATTTTGCTGCAAATTCGTCACGATTTTGCGGCAAAAATTTAAAATAAAGTGCTTTTTTTGCCCTGGCGAGGTCCCTCTGGGACTCCAAGACCAAGGTTTGGGGGTCAGGGTATTCCTACCCTGCCCCCTATCATTTTCTTTCACGTTTTATTGTGGGGCTCGGCTGAAGCCGAGTCCCAAAATGGCTGCCAACACTTCCTGGTTGAAGTCTTGGCAGCCAATCAGAGCTCTGCAGATCTCTGCACGAGCTTGGCATTATTCTTGAAGACTTTGCGATCGTAGATAAACAAATGTGAATTTCCTTTAATATCTCCCAAACTACTGAACAGATTTATATCAACTAACAAAGAGCACAGTCTGCGGACCAAAAGCTAGCTTTCTGCCAAATTTGGTGTAACTCTGTCCAACGATTCGGGCTGCAGCCACGTCTAAAGAGTCTATGGGAATTAACATGGGAAATGAACTTTTTTGACCCTTTCTTTTTCTCGGCCCCAGTTGACTGATTACCCTTAAAGTTTCCATGCACAACAAGACTCACTATGACACTTTTTTGTGAACATTTCGTGAAGATTCGTCAAACGACGCCAAAGATATAGGAAAGGGAAAAAACGCTTTTTCTATAGAAACATGTTCCTAACTATAACTATCTACTGGCCATCGCCAGTAGGTAACATACATATACAATACATATTGAGTGGCAAGGGTATTTTTAGGGTTTAGAGTGAGTAAGGGTATTTGGGTGGCAAGAGTAGTTTTAAGGTATAGGGTGGGTAAGGTTATTTGGGTGGTAAGGGTATTTTTATGGTTTAGGGTGGGTAAGGGTATTTGGATGGCAAGGGTAGTTTTAGTGTTTAGGGTGGGTAAGATTTATATATATTAGGGTAAGGGCGTTTTTGGGGTTTAGGAGTAGGTGAGAGCATTGGGTTGTAAGGGTATTTTTAGGGCTTAGGGTGGCTCAGGGTATTTGGATGGTAAGGATATTTTTAGGGTTTAGGGTGAGTAAGGGTATTTGGGTGGCGGGGGTATTTTTAGGGTTTAGGGTGGGTAAGGGTATTTGAGTGGCAAGGGTAGTATTTGAGTTTAGGGTGGGTAAGGGTATTTGGGTGGTAAGGGTATTTTTAGGGTGGGTAAGGGTTTTTGGGTGGCAAGGGTAGTTTTAGTGTTTAGGGTGGGTAAGATTAACATATATTAAGGTAAGGGTGTTTTTAGGGTTTAGGGATGGGTGAGGGTATTGTGTGCTAAGGATATTTTTAGGGTGGGTGCAGGGCCGGACTGGGAACCGAAACCGGCCCTGGGAAACCGCTCAGCCGGTCCCCCCTGGAGGTAGTGGGGGGTGCAGCCGAGCTGTTTGCGAGGGCCAGTTTCGGCCGATTTTGTTACAGGGGGCCGACCCCCGGTAACAAAAACGGCCCCCACCCTAGCGGCCCACTGGGGAAACGCCCGGTGCCCGCTACGGCCAGTCCGGCCCTGGGTGGGTGAGGGTATTTGGGTGGTAAGGGTGTTTTTAGAGTTTAGGAAGGGTAAGCATATTTGGGTGGCAAGGGTATTTTTAGGGTGTGTAAGGGTATTTTGAGTGGCAAGGGTAGTTTTAGGGTTTAGGGTGGGTAACGGTATTTAGGTGGTAAGGATATTTTTAGAGTTTAGGGTGGGTACGTTTATTTGGGTGGCAAGGGTATTTTTAGTATTTTTGGGGGCGAGGGTATTTGAGTGGCAAGGGTATTTTTAGGGTTTAGGGTGGGTAAGGGTATTTGGGTGGCAAGGGAATTTTTAGGGTTTTGGGTGGGTGAGGATATTTGGGTGGCAAGGGTATTATTAGGGCTTAGCTTAGGGTTTCATTGTAAAGGTTTTGTTGCAAAGGTTTGTGTTGTAAAGGCATATGCATGGTAATAATGGCATGGTAAAGACATTGGTTGGAATGGCAAGCGTGGTTTCGTCATACATCCATTCTTCAGTATGTGTGACCAGCCAATACTTTCAGCTTGCAGTAGTCTGTGCAACATGTAAGGAGATAGCTCACAGAGCCCCTTGTGGCCCCAGAACCTGCGAGTTCCTAATTTTATATTCTTAGGAACTGGTGGTTAGAACTGTTCAGCTGTAAATAATTGTCATCTTTTTGTCTGGAACAATGAACAAAAGTCTTTTTAAAGACATAGTTAGACCAACTAATAGAAACCTCTGCAACCCCCAAAAGAAGACTAGCTATTGGACCTTGGTGCGGAACCAAGGAGTGGAGGATAGCCAAAATGGGAGACCTACAAAGCCGAAAGTCTGTTACTTTCAAATAAATTGTCCTCATCTCCATTGAGGTCCAAAAATTGGACCGACAGGTAAGTGCTGCTCAGATATAATCATGTTATCTAGTCTTTCGGTAGTAGGATGTCCCTGAGTAGATGACCTCCATCTTGAAATGGCGGTACACCAACTGTTTATTGAATTCTCGCAGGTCAATGGCTGGAAGGTAAACTTTATCTATTTTCTCATCTAGAAAGAGTTTGCTCAAAAAAGCACTCGAACCGAGCGTCACATGAGCCACTGCTCCTTTGAGCAATAGATCTGATGATTCGTTCAGCGATGGGATGTTTAGTCCATTATGTTGATGTGTTGCTTTCTTTTATTAGTCAGCTGAGTGAATAAACAGAGAAAGAAATGCATAATAATCGCATCTGGTCATCACATAGAATTGAGGAGTATTTTTCATTTTAACTTTATTATAACCGGATCATGACTTCGAAGCCAGATATTCCTAAAATCATAGTGAATCCAAGATCATCTCTGATGTCACAATGCAATTTCTCTAAAAGTATAGAAAGAGTCACAGTGATTGAGAGACCGAGGAACGAGAGAATCAAACAAAAGAGAAGGATGTGTAGGCTCAGTGACGGACTGTAACAGTAGTGAAACACATAGCAAAGTGCACAGTTTCTAGAAAATGACTAAATTCCCTATGCGTCTTATTCTGCAGGTGAACCAATACTGACCCGGAAGTAAAGGTTAAAGACCCATGAGCTCTCTGCATAGTGCACAGTAGACTCCTAACCGATGTCTTAAGCACTATCTTCCAGTTTTCTATAATTTTGAGGCTTTCTAATTACGTAACAAGGCTTGACATTTGAGTCAGCAGAGTGTTATCCTACCTCTAACCTTATAGGCTGGGTTCAGATTGATTTATACACTTTAACAACCTCTTTCAATACAGTGTCTTCAGTTTTATTGAGCCAGTTATTTGCAGACCGTACAAGGCCTCCATAGACTAACAAGGACACCACTTTAGCACTGTAGGCTGCAATCAAAGGGTGCAGAAAGCAATTCCACAGCCACTGTTTAAATATTTTGTTTCAAGATTTTGTCCTGACCTTTCTGATTCTTAAGAAGGGATGCCAACACTGTCAGCCATCAATTACAAGCCCTACATAATGGATAATCTGACTATACAATACTAATATTCATCTCAATAATTCTGGAGGAACTCCCTGCCTACTTAGTTTAGCTATTAAACTATCACACTAATAAAGCTATTATTCACTGTATCAGACCAATTACTCTAACCTGAAGACATAGGCCATATTCTCAAGAACAGCGATAATATTATCGCCGCTTTAGCGGCAGGAAACTGCCGCTAAAGCGGCAATAAGGGGCTTTATCGCCGCTTTAGCGGCAGGAAACTGGAAACTGCAGCTAAAGCGGCGATAAGGGGCTTTATCGCCGCTTTAGCGGCAATTTCCTGCCGCTAAAGCGGCGATAATGTTATCGCCGTTATTGAGAATATGGCCCTTAGTTTCAATACAGAAGAATGACTAAAAATGAAGGATAAATATCTGAAAGAAAAAAATATTGGCTAGGTAAAGTACTGGGCCATCTGCCCTGGCACTGAAGTGCACTTCTTTTTAGATAGATAAGCACTCGTTACTATAGTGCTAGAGAGCCAATGGCTGGATTGGGCTGACCCATTGCTAATGCTGTGTACTCTGGTGGGTAAAAGCAGTATGTAGATGACAATTAATTATTCCATAAAATCCCCAGTAACCCCGGATTGCTCCAGGTTCCACAGGCATTACCTTTCACCGCTAATGAAAAAGTATGCACCCCACAGTCACTCTCCTGGTAACAGTCATAAAGATTTTCCCTCAAAATCAAGACATATGCAGAACTGGTAGTGACCCAGACCCAATCTAGGAAACACCTACATTTAGCTTCATATCGTTCAATATTACAAGTCTGGATTTACCTGTGCGAAATTACATATCTTCCGCCTCTTATTTGTTTTAATTCTGGGTTGAAGTTCATCAATAATGAGGTACAAAAGGACTTAGAAGTATGTGGGCTTTCATTGGAAATGTATATTCTTCAGTACTTTACAATTTCTCCAACTCGATTTTTTATTAATGGTGGCAGGAGATACTTACTTACTTATGCATACTACCCCTCCTGCGGTGTAGGCCATCAATCAGGACTTTCCAGCCAGCTCTGTCTTGGTCTTTTCTTTCAAACTGACTTCAGGTGTAGCCCATTTCCTTGTAGTCAGTCTTGAGGCCTCTACACCAGGTGTTCCTTGGCCTTCCTCTTTTCCTGTTACCTTGAGGGCTTCAGGTCAGGGCTTGGTTGGTGGTGTTTGACGTGAGCTTGCAGGGGGTGTGACCTATCAAGCCTCAGCATAATTTCATGATTTCTTCATGGTCAGGGAGTTGGGAAGTCTGCTGCCATAGGTCGTTGTTACTGATGATGTTTGGCCAGCGGATTTGGATGATTTTCCTCAGACAGGTGTTGATAAAGGTCTGGACTTTGTCAGTGGTAGTCACTGTTGTCCTCCAAGTTTCAAACAGAAGGACCGATTTTACATTGTTGTTAAAAAGCCTGATCTTGGTTTGCTGCGTTAGGTCCTTGGAGCTCTAGATGTTATTTAACTGAATGA
This sequence comes from Calotriton arnoldi, assembly GCA_963921515.1. Classification (NCBI taxonomy): domain Eukaryota; kingdom Metazoa; phylum Chordata; class Amphibia; order Caudata; family Salamandridae; genus Calotriton; species Calotriton arnoldi. The sequence continues at coordinate 202,472 of CAWUFW010018269.1, read as the reverse complement.
AGGCGGCCCTTGCTTTGGCGATTAATGCCTTGACTTCGCATCTGTGCTGCCCTGCTTGCCTATGACACTGCCCAAGTAGGTGAAGGCCTCAACCTCTTTTATGGCTTTGCCTGCAAGAGTGACTGCAGCTGTACTGGCCGCATTAGCCTTGAGGGTCTTGGTTTTTCATCTTGTGAATGTTAAAGCCAAGTTGTGCTGATGTGGTTGCCACATTGTCGGTCTTCTTTTGCATCTCCCACGCAGCCTTTCAGCCTCTAGGATCAATCCCAAACCTATCAAGATGAGATACTGGAACAAAATTAGCACTCTTACTTTTCGGGAGCATCTAGTCTGATCACAGCCTGCCTACGCTGAGGATGTCAAAACTAATGCTATGGCCCACACGAGCTGGCTGGATATAGCTGGGACCACAGCTGCACCAGAGACAAACAAAAGTGCGGGTTGTCATCGACAAACTGCACTATGGTACTCCGAAGAGCTTAAAAAACAAAAAATAATTTGTAAACAACAAGAGGGCCTCTGGAGAATAGCCTAGGACAGCATTGAGAAAGACAAATATAAACTTTGTCTTGCTGTCTACAAAGCCTTACTAGTGATCCAGCGCTAACAATAAAAATTATTCTCCTATATACTTTGGTCATCCAGGTGCAATTACTCCTTCAACACACACACTATATACATGTGACGGTGGGGCCCATAACACCGCATATACATCCACTTACTCATTTATTCCCTGGATTTCCTCCGTCAATAACCTAGGAGAAAAACGATTCGCTGGAAGGAGACGGGATACCTCTTTTAACATGACATAATGTTTCTCATTTGCTTTAAGGTATTCCGCTCATTGGTCGATGGACCAACTAGTAGGAATCAGTTGATGGTGATTAAGACCAGCTCAATCACAATAAACTCTTTAACATTTCATTTTAATCATTGAGCTAAAGAATCACTGAGTCATTCGTTTAAAGAATAATAAAATTTATATAAAGTTTTGATGCAAGAAATGAGGTTAAGCTTATTATTCAGATCATTACATTTATCATCAATATAAGAATAAATTGAAATTGCAATACATATCTATTAGACGGAAAAATAAGGTTATCATATTAGAACTCTAAAAGATCAATCTATCTGTCTTGGAAAAACTCTAATAGTTCTAAATAAAAAATCTATCAGGAAAATTCTCCTAAAGCAGCATCTTATACTCAACTGGAAAATAAAAATAGCAGCTGCAGCATCAGCTCGTCAGCATCAGCAACCGCAACTTCTCCCATCTACAGCATCTAACTTCTCCAGCAACTCACTCTCCAACAACTAACTCTCCAGCATCACTCTCCAGCATCTAACCCCTCCCACCAAGAGTAGGTCTTCTTATACCCTAATTCTAGCTTACTGAATCAAATGTTGCATCTTCATGGCGTGATTCTTTCTCATTGGTCAAAACTCAGGCCCATATACATTTTAATCAAACTTCCTGGTCTTAACCAGTTCCTTGTGGAATGTCCATGCTTGCATCGTTTCCCACAGTTTATGTCATTGCTCATCCGTTTCGATCAGTCCAATTTGTATCTTTTTCTGCTACATTTTAGATTGAACAGTTCCGTCCATTGATTCAGTTGGACTTCTCACGCTTCTTGCTGATCATCTTGGCACACATCTGCTCAGAAAGGTCACAATAGCCTTGACCATACTTCCATCTTAGCCTCTCAGCACCAGCACGTGATCATCCCTTTCCACAGCCTCCCTCCTCTATCACATGGTTTCCTGCTCATGCGTACTCTAGCATCTAGCGGCCATTTTATATTTCTGCTCGACAGGCCTAAGCGCACTATTTTCAAAGATAAACAAAATATTGTTAAAACAAAGAAATATAAACCCTTTCGTTTCCCTCCCGTCTTTCTATATACCCCAATTAGGTATTACCTAGCAAAAAGCAACATATAAAGCTGTCCCTTACTTACCATCGCTTTATTTTGCAACTACACATTTTATTTAAAAGCACGGATCATGCATTTATTATTTAATTAGTACGCAAATATTATGTTATGTTAGACACGTAAATAATTATAAGTTGATTATTTTGCACACGGAATAGCGTGTTACCTTTAACCCTTAACATGTAACATACATTGTTGGTTATTTACTTAAACGAACATGGTTATTAATTATTTTACGAAAATATTAGGAGGTTAACATTTTTCATTTACCCTGCTCCATCACTAGTAAAGGAAAAAACTGCATACTACACAAATCAAATTGAGAGGGCAAAAAATTCCTCCAAAGAACTGATTTATACAGTTAGGAAATTAACATCTCCATGCGCGTCCAAAATTTCAAGCAATTAGCAGCAGTGCGATAACATCGCCAAACATTTTTGGGATAAGGTAGAACATATTTGCTGTGATGCCTGCTGCCCTAGTACACTTTCAGATGATACCCCAACCCAAGGTAGTTATGATTCAGCAGTTACTTCTGACTTGTCAACCTTCTTTAACTTTGCCCCTCTTTCCCCTAACCAGGTTAGGGATCTCATTGTCTCAGCAAAATCAGGCTCCCCTCTGGATCCATGTCCAGTATCTGTTTTAAAACTGGTGCCGGATATTACTGCGGACAACCTTACCATCCTGTTCAATACTATGTTCGAATCCAGATGCTTTCCCAAGATCTGGAAATAAGCCTCTGGTTTACCGATTCTGAAGAAACCCAACCAAAATCCCAACGATCCTTACAATTTTAGGCCTATTTCTTTCCTTCCTCTGCCAGCCAAATTGATTGAGAAAACTATGAATTTACAACTTTTTTCTTTTATTTTGAAGCACAGTCTGCTGGATGAAACACAAAACGGATTCAGAAGTGGCCACAGCACAGAATCTGCTTGGATTAAATCAATGGAAGAAATCAGAGAGGCCTTAGACGCGGGAGGCAAGGCAGCCTAATTCCTATTGGATCTATCGGCGGGCTTCGACACGGTCCATCATGGCATTCTTGTGGATCGTATAGCATCATTAGGAGTACAGGGTACAGCGCTTAGCCTTTTGCGCTCCTTCTTTTCGAACTGGAGGCTGTTTGTAGCTCTGGATTCATATATCTCGGAATCTTTTACTCTTCCTTGTGGGGTACCGCAAGGCTCTTCCATCAGCCCTACCCTGTTTAATGTTCATGTGGCAGCCTTGGCACCCGTAATGAAATCCTTTGGGTTTGGCGTGACCTCTTACTCCAACGATACACAAATTGTCATTGCTGTCTCTAACCAAGACAATAATATTGGCAAAAATGTTCATGACTGTATGTTAGCCATTAGTTCTAGGATGAGTAGCAATTGCCTAGAACTAAATTCTGATAAAACGGAGGTTAAGCTATTTGGCAATAAACCATCCTTGGGGTCCCCAGCGTGGTGGCCAGGGGAATTGGGGTCACTACCTACATCAGTCATGAAAGCCAAAAATTTGGGAGTAATCATTGATAATAAGCTCTCCTTTGACAATCAGGTCAATTCTTTGGCGACATCGACTTTTTTCATTTTAAGAATGATCAAAAATATCTTACCTTACATTCCCCCAGAATCCCCCAAAAAAGTTATGACTGTCCTGATTTTGTCAAGGTTGGACTACTGTAACAGTTTGCATATGAACGTGCAGCAACAACATATGAAGAAGTTGCAGGTGTTTCAAAATGCTGCTGCCAGACTGTTGTCTCGCACTCCCAAATTTTGCTCAATTAAGTCAGTTATCCAAAAACTACATTGGCTACCAGTGAGAAATAGGATCAAGTTCAAATCTCTGTCTACCAGGCTCTTCACAGTATAGGCCCTTCTTATCTCACTCAGAAATTTGACTGGTATATACCTAATAGGACCTTTCAGTTGGCAGGTGCAAGAACCGTGGTTGTCCTCAGATTTAAAAAAGCTAACTGGGGAGGAAGGATTTTCTTCATTGGCACAGTCAAAGGCAAGGCATGGAATGAGGTACCCATCTTCATTCAGGCTGCCTGGAGCTTGCATGGCTTGCAAGACTTTAAAATCTGTTTTTTTCACAACTTGTACATCAGGTATGTACTGATCAAGGAGCTAGCCCCAGGACACCCCAGGGTAACAATGCGCTTTACAAGTCTCATTAACATTAACATCTGCTGAGTATGGCCAGGTTGTCTGTAAATTCCAGGTCGTCAAGCTGTGTCCAAGGTGTCCACTGCATCCCATTTCTTCTCCCTGCTGTGGATGTCTTCATGATACAGTCTATGGCCAGAAGAAATAGAAAAAATGAGAGCAAACAGCCCTGGCATACGCCAATCCTCACTTGGAAGGCTATCGTGAGTTGTTCTTCATGGACTATCTTGCAGGTCATTCCCTCATAAGAGTTCCTGCTGATTCTTACGAGTTTATCTGGCACACCTCATTGACGGAGGAGTTTCCAAAGGGTCTCTCTGTCCACGCTGTCTAATGCCTATTCATAGTTGATGAAGTTGACATGGGGCAGCTCCATTCCATCGACTGCTCAATGATGAAGCGCAGTGTTGCAGTCTGGTCTGTGCAGGGTCTATCTTTGTGGAACCCAGCTTTCTGGTCTCACAACTGAGCATCATTGTGTTTCTTCATTCTGTTCAGGATGACTCTGTTGAACACTTTGCCTGGGGTTGATAGAAGAGTTATCCCTCTCTAGTTTGCGCAGTTACTCAGGTCACCTTTCGTGGGGAATTTGATGAGGTATTTCTCCTTCCAGACTGATGGCACCCTTTCCTCTTCCCAGATTCTTCAAAACATGGGATAGAGCATGTCTACTGATGTTTCAATGTCTCCTTCAGTGCCTCCACAGGAATGCTGTCAGATCATTCTGCCTTCCCATTTCTCAGATGTTTGATGGCTTGCCATATTTTTTCCTTGGTTGTTCTTCTACAGTTGATTGGCAAGTCCTTGTAGGTTGGCTGTATGTCTGGTGGAGACTGTGGCACGGGCTGGTTCAGCAGTTCTTCAAAGTGCTCCACCCACCTTCATTGTTGGCCTTCGTTACCCATGATTGTCTTCCCAGCTTTGTCTTTAACAGGTCTTTCTGGCTTGCTTTATCTACCAGAGAGTTTCCTTGTTATATCGTAGAGTTCTTTAAAGTTTCCATGGCTTGCTCCTTCCTAGATTTCTGTGACATGACCATCGATAAATCTACGCTTATCTACTCATAAGCTTCTCTTTGCTTCTTTGTTGGTTTGGATATACTCACCCTGAGCTTTCGCTTTTCCTGGTCTTGTTTGGCTGGTGTTTACTGCAGCTTTCTTTTCCTTTTTCTCTTGGATGTTGTGGAGAGTCTCTATGGAGATCCATTCTTTATTCTGGTGTTTCTCGTGGTCCAGTAGCTCCTGGCAAGTTGATTTCACTGTTTCTTTGATCTTCTCCAGCTGACTTTCTACTGACTTTCTACCGTTCTCTAGTTCTTGCAAGACTTGAAACTTGTTGCTGTGGGTGACTGAGCATTCACTTCGTTTCTGGGCATCTTTGAGGAGAGTGGTGGTATATCACTGGTGTCGGTTTGTCAGTTCCATCAACAAGGTGATGGTCTGACCCAGGTCTGTTCCTCTCATAACTCTCACATACTACAGGGAACTCCTGAACTTCTTGGCAATGCAGGCATGGTCAATATGATTCTCTGCTGAATGGTCTGGTGGCAACCACATTGTCTTGTGTATTCTTTTGTGTGGGAATACACTGACACCTATCAACAGACTGTTCAGGGTGCAGAGATCTGAGAGCCTTTCACCATTCTCGTTCATGTCGCCAAGGCCATGGTTGCCCATGACTTCTTCGTACCTGGTGTTGTCACTTTCAATCTTGGCTTTGAAGTCCACCATCGGTATGATGACTCAGGGCATTTCTCCAGTATGGACTGCAGTCTGTTGTAAAACTGTTCTTTTTCCTCTTCTTCGCTGGCATTCATAGGTGCATAGCACTGGATAGCATTCATGTTGAGTCTCTTTCTCTCTGAGTGAAAGCCAACCATGTCCTGGACTCCTCTCGATCCGGCTTCCGAAGCAATCACAGCACCGAGACCGCCCTCCTCACCGCTACCAACAACATCCACTTCCTCCTCGACCGGGGAGAAACAGCAGCCCTCATCGTCCTCGATCTCTCGGCCGCCTTTGACACCGTCTCCCACCGCACCCTAATCACGAGACTCTACGACGTTGGCATTCACTACAAAGCCCTGGACTGGATCCCTTCCTTCCTCACTGGTAGAACACAGCGGGTCAGACTTTCCCCGTTCTCCTCGGAACACAAACAGATCAGCTGTGGAGTGCCTCAGGGCTCCTCCTTGAGCCTCACGCTTTTTAACATCTACATGGCCCGCTCGCAGCCATCATCAGGAGCCACGGACTCAAGATTGTTTCCTACGCCGATGACACCCAACTGATTCTCTCCCTCACCAACGAACCCACCACCGCCAGAAACAACTTTCACAACGGGATGAAGGCAATTGCCACCTGGATGAGAAACAGCTGCCTCTAGCTCAACTAGGAGAAGACTTAAGTCCTCAGCCTGGGGCCCAACTCCTCCAACTGGGAAGATGCCTGGTGGCCTGCAGAGCTAGGACCCCCCCACACCCACTGACGACGCATGAAACCTCAGCATCATACTGGACTCTTCGCTTACCAAGAACCTCCAGCTCAACGCCGTCACCTCATCATGCTTCCACACTCTTTGTCTGCTTCGTAAGACCTTCAGATGGATCCCCACTAAAGGCCAGGAAGACGGTCACCCATGCACTCGTCAGCAGCAGACTCGACTACGGCAATGCACACTATGCAGGCGCCACCCAGAAAATCCTCAGGAAACTTCAGAATGTGCAGAACGCCGCAGCCAGACTGGTCCTCAACATCCCCTGCTGCAGCCACATCTACGAACACCTGCGAGAACTCCACTGGCTCCCAGTCAACAAAAGAGGCACGTTCAAGCTCCTCACACACGCCTACAAAGCCCTCCACGATGCCAGACCAGCATAACTGAACCACCGCCTCTAATTCCACATACCCACCAGACACCTCTGCCACCGTCCCTCCGATCCTCCAAGACCAGGACCGGAGGGAGATCCTTCTCCTACCTCGCCGTCAAATCCTGGAACACCATGCCTCTCCACCTCAGGCTCTCCCCGTCTCTGACACTATTCAGGAAGGATCTCAAGCCCTGGCTCTTCGAAAGAACCACAGTTCTCAGTTGGACCTGGAACCCCCTCTCCCAACCCCCCACTCCGCTCTCAGCAACTTGAGACCCTCACGGGTGAGTAGCCGCACTTAACAAGCACTGATTGATTGATTGATCATAGTCTGAATCTTCTATGTTGTGTATTCTGCATATTAAACATATTTTATTGTGCACTATGAATTCAGTAAGCACGCATTTGTTACAATATATTTTGCAGCAATTTTTGCCAAACATTTCAAGTTTATTTATTTCATGTATAATTAATTAAAACCATTGTATGTATTGAAATACGAAAGATAAAACGTATTACAGGACTTTAGTCTATATTGTTTAGGGGCAGTCAAATTGATCTTTGGCCAATAAAAACTATTAAAATAAACCTTGCAGTTTCTTTTCATATTGGCACAAACCTTTTTTCAAAGCCAGCACTCAAGCTGGTGTTATTTGCTTTTAAACATTCAGCCATGGCTTTTTCTGCAAGAACGAATGCCCAATAGGTTGAACAGCTTCTCGGCCAGCCTCTTCACTCCTTTACAAACGCAGAGAATAATCGTCCAAGCATGAGAACACTTTGGCACCTAATTTTTACCTTGAATACAATAACATCCACATGTTTTTGTTAAGATGTTTTGTAAATTAATTTTAAGTTACGCAGGGTGCCTAGAGCTCTCTTATTTGTAAATTATTTAAAGAATCCTCCAGTTAGTGTCGAAAAGGGTCTTTTTCATTGAGCAGTTAATTATTTCTGTCCAGATTAAATGATCAAGTGAGTCATCTTTAGATAACCTGAGTTCTAAACACGTTCTTACATATGCTTCTTGTCTAGCTATCGCCTGCTTTGTGCCTCTGAGGCCTTTCTAGGAAAATATTTGTCAATATGTGTTGCCATAACTGAATCCAGTAGTTTGGCTTCTCTGCCACTGAGAGCTTCTTCAACTGTAGGAGGTGGTTGAAAACAATTTGTCATTAACTACTTTCAGCATGGGCACCAGAATTCAGCCTCATACATTCTTATACAGAGAGGGAGTAGTTATGAGCCAGAAAGGTGCCATGGTTATCAAGAAGTATCTTCCGATACTTGTATTCCTCTTCCTTTGCAACTTGGTACCCACTTACTTGGCTTTTATGCCGAAAATAAGTGCTTTGGTTTCACTTAAATAAGGCTCCAGCTTGTTAATTTGGGCATACTCATTTAGTTTGGTGAGTAGTCTCTGCAGACCGATTCTAATTTCCCCAAACATTGTATCTGTCTTTCTAGAATCTACAGCTTTTCTTTTCTATTTTTTCCTCCCTCATAACAGCAACTAAACTGAACAAAACGTCTGATTTCTTATCTTTATTACTAGTCTCGATGAACTTTTATTTTTTTTCACATTATGTGCCAGCTCAGAAACTTTTGTTTATATATTTCCTTATATGTATCTTTATTCCTCCTTAGTGTTTTCTCCAGTAGGATGCATTTTGACTTTTATTTTGTTGTCTTATATTGTTCCGTATTTGCTTTCGATATATCTATGAGAGCTGTTTCAAGGTGGTCTATCATTTTGACGAAGCACATTTCTGAGAAATGCTTTCCAAATCTCTAAACCCTCCTTTAATTTTTCGTCTCTTCAAATTTATTTTATTCCTACTTCCTCTGCTGTTGACCATTCTGTTAAATCTTTCAACAAGTCAGTTATAGAAGGGACCTCTGATACCTACCATTTAATTTCGATCCTTCACCTAGCCAATATCATGGCCAGGTTCACTGCCTTTCTCGTCATTTTGTTCTATGTTCTTGGTGTGATTAGTCATGAAAAACATGATGTAAGTGTATATTGTATTTTCACTGTTACTGTTGTGTCTAGTCTACTGTCTCTTTCTGATATGGGGCTCTAAGTATTCAGCCGCACACCATATGTAAAAAATTAGTATTCTCTTACCCACATTTCAGACATTTACCCCGCTTACTATTATTCATTTTTGGATAGTTCATCAACAGCACCTGCAGCTCAGTTTACCACATAAGGCATCATGTCAAAGAGTTGGCTGAAAAGAGAGCCGTCGCATTAAAATGGTTTTGGTGGCCTAGGCCATGTGGCCCAGAGAAGTTTGAGGAAGTTTTGTGGTACTAATCTAGCACTTGGGTGAGATGTTGTAGACAAAGTACAAGACGTCCAGAAGTTTGTTTGCCAACTAGCCAGAAAGAGGGAGTGTTGCTGATGATCAAGCAACTTGGAAGTGATTTATGACCTAGACGAATCCAGATCACTACTGCCTTTTGTTGTTACACATATGCTGCATACATATATACATACATGCATGCATACATACATACATACATGAGAATCCATCACTAATGATCTCTGTGTGAGGAATCTCTGTAGACATAAACAGCCTCCCTACATGCAGAAAAGACATTTCATGCTAAGTCTTGTTTGCACTGTAGCTGGACAAGGAATCTAGACAGCCCACATGAATTGAGACCGAATGACATGTTGACCAGTGCAGCATCTGGTACCACCAACAGTTGTCCTAGGAAAGGAAGACAATGCCCCCAAAGGAGATTTGAAGCAAACAGATCCCTTAGGGAGTGGTACGTAGCACAGTGATCCCTACCACATGTCTCACAACGGACTGTTAGCTCAACCCCTGGCAGCAAGAGAAGGGAACTCTCAGATTTTCAATAGCAACAACTCAGAGCAGGAGGGGACCCCAGAGAAGAGAGCCATATGGACAATTATAGCAGCAAGTAAGAGATCGTACACTACAAGGGCAGACCATCATGTCTTGAGCACCTTTGTTCTAATTCATTAAACTGTGATGCAGATGATACAAACTAGGGCATCGTTTCAGAGTACCAGGGGTTTCCACTCAATTAAAACCCTCCTCAAAATAGACCTTTAAGGACCAACAGCTACAAGACCTGTCGTACTCCTTTATCCCTTCATCACAGACACAGATTTTAGGCTCTTCATAGTGGAAGACCTAGTTCTCTTTATAATATGACCTAATCCTGGGCTTCATTTTGCAGCAGCGAGCCATAATGGGTACAGCCAGAGTCATGCTTCACTGTGAAAGTTATGAAACCTTGTTGTAAGACTGGAAGAATGTGCTAGTTTTCCAAACTATCACTATGTACAGCTTTCTGAGGAATGCCTAGTGCTCAGATTGTGAGTGGAGGAGAGGACTGCACCCAGACAGACCCAATATCAGAAGGTCATAGAGAAGTTGGAATAACTTAGCTCCCCCATTCGAAGATGCTGGAGCTTAATCCCCTGGGCCAAAGATGTAAGCCTTCACAAGACCCCCTTTAAAGGGAGAAGCTCCCTCGGTACCTGGTACCTAGCAATTACATTGAAAGTCTACTTCTAGACCATGAAGTGGTAAATAATTAGGATGTACTGCATGCGTCTTAACAATCATGGACTTCAGTAATCAGGTAGCTGTGCATATGGTAGTACTTCCTGACCCCTCGCTGAATGACGTGCATTTATGCCTCACAAATATCTTCTGATAGTGCAGTGGGAAGGAAAAATCCCAGGACAAATGTATCTTGGGCCCCCCGATTTGCAGGGTGAGCCATTTTTCAGCCTAACACAGTGGTGTTTGGAGCTTATGAATGGATGCGAGCATGGGTTCTCTTTTTCTCTCTCTCGTCTCCTATAGGAATTCATGTTTGCTGTCCTGGTGGTACCAGCAGGATAGTCACAATGCCCTGAGAGCTTCAATCTTCAGTAGCATCAGACTGGAAGGGAGCATAGGCTGACTCGGCTGGTGGACAATACATTTCTTAGAGTCCACTTACACACCACCATCTTACAAGCCCTGCTTAGGTGCTAGATTTTGATGAGATGGAACCACCCCTTTCAAACAGTGTTCCATAGTGTGAGGAAACAGGTCATTAGTTGTGTGGCCTGTACAAGTAATGGGTCCACATTTGCCCTTCACTGGGAACCAAACAGCCTATTGTAGCGCTTGACTCTCACAAGGTAGCGGAGAAGAGCAGTCCCAGGCCTACAAATCAAGGGAGGTGGTCTGGGCTAGTAATCACAGTTCGCTGGCACACAATAATAACACTCAATAAATGGGTGCCCAGTCAGTGCTATTTCTTTAGAAAAGCAAAAGTACATTTATTACACACACCTCTAAATACTAGGCAGTTGTTTACAAATATACATAAGGCTGGCAGAAATATATTTGGTTACATTGCATTTGCCCCTAAACGGTCATGACCTCCAAATTCACAGTACACCCCCTTCATGTCCAATAGAGCACAAACCCATATATGAGGGTGTCAGGTTACATAAGGTCAATGTTATCTTATTTCAAGATTGGAATCACATGTTATGTAATACTTTATTCCATCACTAACTTCAGTAACCATACTCCCTCTGAACCTATTAGGAACAGTCAAACATTGCAATCATGTGCCCACATTGCCAGTAATAAGGTGTGACATTCCTGCATTATGAACAATAAAGCATGGCATCCCCTTCATCATTTATAAGTAGCCAGGCATTGGAATAAAGTGCTTACATCATCATTAATAAAAGTACACACTGATATAAATTACTGTCAGCCTTAACAACCCTTCAAGTAAAGCATTGTTGACATCTTTGAATAAAGCATAACAACAGACCATGAAGAATACTTTTAAATAAAGCATTTTCAATGCACCATGACTCTGTGTCTTTCTTTACAAACGTTAGGCCACAAAGCATGCAGCCACAATCTCAGCCCATTAAGGGGGCTGCACTCCCAGCTGTACAGCACCTGTTCTAGCCTGGGGAGTGCTTGAACCTTGAGAAAATCCCAACTTGGTCTTTCTTTTGGAGACCCTGAAATGTTAGGGTCAGTATTACTTGTAAGTGTTTCTTGGGCGGAACTGCTGCCCTCCTGCCGCCCCCCCTCCCCCACATTCTTCTGGCATCGTTGGTGGTGCCCCTGCCATCCAGGTGCCACTACTTTGCTGTAGATTTTGGGGCGATGCAAAAGCCCCACAGGGCAAAATGGGGCGCTCCCTCACCGGGAGCTTGCGTATCTTATGAGCTGTTTTAGGCACTTACTTCTGATGTGAAGCGCAGCCTTACACCGCATGGCTTGCCTTTTCCTTTTTCCGTGTTTTTCTTTTCTTTTTTTTTTAACTTGGGGGTGCCTGGTCCCATCTTTCCTTGTTCTGCAACAGACACCGCTGGCACTCTATCAATGTCAAAGCTTTCTGTGATGCCAGGGCCTGCTTCAACAACCTGTATGCTGCCTTTCCTGAAAGTACACATGCCAGCTACATTTTTTGTCAGCCTCCCCATGCGTGCCTTTAGGTTGCTGTGAATTTGGGTGACATGTTGGTCATTGGTAAGTAACAACATCTCACACTTTGGGTACATTTGCATCTGGAGATGGCACCTCAAACATACTCATTAATCACTAAAGCACACTATACACAATACGCTGGCACCGATTGTGTGCATGTCAGCATGATGTGCTTCTTTAGAATAGTTGCCCTTTTAAAACAATGTCACGTCTACGTTGCAGGTTATGCTGGGCGTGCTCTCTCTCCCAATCTCATAGCCTTCAGATGTCCAATCACACTACTTAAACAGAGGTACAGTAGGCCCCACAGATGTATACAAGCCATTATTAATCCTACCTTTGAAAGTCTTAAGCCGCGATTCAGATGTCTTGGCCATTAGGGCTTGGGGTGTGCTGGTGCACTCTCTAGAAGTTGTTTTCTAGATTGTTGAAGCCTTTTGCATGTTGTACAGCATTGTCATGTGAAAGTGCTTATTTATAGATCTTGATCCTGATCCACACACACTTTCATGTACCTGGAGTACGGTAAAAAATGGAGGACTGGGTATACAGGTGTGAGATCAGCTAGTTAACTCATTTTGTTTTTAAGCTGGTTGCTACACTTATATGGTTGGACAGTCTCTTGCAAATGATGAATGGTGGACTATCACACCATCTACAACCACTCTTTAATTTAAATAATGTCGTCAACAAACATGCTTTGCTTTTAAAAATAACTTAAAACTTAGTTTAGTTACAGGGGTTTACAGTGTTACCTGGCACCACCTCAGTGTTCTTGGAAAGAAGGAGCGGACAGCTTTCTCAAGTGTAGAGGGATGGAGACAGGATCCGAGTAGCCCTCCAGAAAGAGCTTTAGCCAACTGAGTTCGAGAAAACTTCTTCATCATATCTTGCCAATTTTCTTTAAATGACCCCCATGGTGCGTGCCTCATCCTTCAGTGCATTGACAGAGCCTGTCAACTCCTACCATAAGGCTGCCTTCTGTTCTACCAAGGTTGAATAGAAGCAGCTCATGAAGTTGTTTGTAGTTTGTTACCACAAATGTAACTACAAAGGCTTTCTCCTCCTCAGTGGAATTTCTCTTCCACTTCAGAGGTGGGTTCTGCATCCTTCAGGCAGAAAGTAGTGGCTGTAGGAGACAAAAGATGAAGCGGAAAAAAGCATAGCCTATGCTGTGGCAGTATTTATGTTGTTGGAAGCGAACGGGTGTCAGATGTGTTTGATTTAGTTCAGGTATATATATTTCTCCTATTTCCTTCCATGTAGAGGTCTCCCTTCCACATGCAGAGGCCTCCTCCAAGTGTGCGGAAAATAAAATGTGATTTAAAGTAGTAACTTTATGGTTATAAATTATGTTCATTCAGACTCCACCCCCTAAACTGAGGCGGTGGAGGCATGCAACTCTACTCTTCTCTAGGAAATGATGAAAAGCCTAAAGTAGTAATGTTGTTACAAAGTAATAAAAGTACAAAAATGTAGGAGTAAACATACATGAGAGAGTAGGCAGAGATGATGATGAATCACAATGGAAGATTATTCCTCAGTAACAGCAGGAGTAATTGGTTACAGGAAAAAGCAAATTTTAAGGTAGCAGAAGCACCACCGGGAGCAGCATCCCAGCTGCCCAGCCCACTCTCTCCAATTGACATTCACTCAATCAGACACACAAGAACATTCTATGACATCACACACACTATGGCTGAGCAGCAGGACACAGAATACAAAGAAAGGAATACATAGCAAGAAGAACAGGATACCACAACCCTTCTTCTAGATGTTCTCTAGATTTTACTTTCTTTTATCCTCTTATTATATTTCATATCCCTGTTCCTCCAATGACAGACTTCCACATTATTCAGTGTTTCAAAAAACCAAAGTGTGGAGGATCCGTCCTTAAAACATGTATGCACATCTAATTTATCATCAACTCCAAACAATTTTCTAAACTTTAAGCACCCAAGTCCTTTCAGATCCCATTAGAACCCTGGCCTAGAAATTAAAATAAAGGTTCAATTGCACACACAATGGAAGTCGGAATAATAAGGGTTGAGTTATCACCAAATTAAGAAGACAATATCAAATTTGACACAATGATTGATTGATTTGTGCTTCACCAATAATGGTAATGGAAACTCCCACTAAGTCAACATAAATATTGCCGAACTTCATCAACATAACATATGAAAAATTAGGAAAGTCTCAAGAAACGTGTAGAAGAACCATCAATTCAAAGAGAAAATGAATGAATTGATAGATCATCTGTTGGTATTCAGACAAAATCTCGAAAATAAACTATTGAGAGGCAAAAATATCGAGTTTGGAATATCGTGATGCAAAAATATCATATGCAAGAATATCGTGTACAAGTATCTACATTGTTAATATCGATGTTAACAATATCTATTTTGTTAATATCAATGTTAAAAAATATCTATGTTGTTAATATCATTTACAAAAATATAGTTGTTAATATTGTTTTTTAATTATGTTAATGTATTTTAGTATATATTTAAATTGTATATGTTATAAGTTGTTTGTATAATTATTGTTAATGTGTTTTTTATAAATGTAGTTACATTTTAAGTTGTTTTTAAATTTAAGTGTTTAGTTTATTGTTATTAGTGCCATAGCGGGTTGTGGGGTTTATAGGGGTACAGGGTGGAAAGTAATTTAATTATAATGAATTAATATTTAGTATTTAATTAGTATAGTATTAATTATTTAATTGCTAATTAATTATGTTAGTTGTGTAATTTCTTTTAATTACGTTCAGTTTTAGGGGCAGGTTGTGAGGTTAGTAGGGGTAAAGGATGTGAAGGAAACTAATTATAATAATTAATGTTAATTATTCTTTCTTTTTTTATAATTCTGTTTATTGATAACTTGATAGGGTTCGTACAGCTCCACTGCCTATATCAGGAAGAATAACTTACATTATAAGAGTAAACACCACATTGCTGTAACATTACATTTGATTTACAGCAGTCAGTGACACTCCCAGGGAGCCACTCCTCATCTGTCTGTTTTCCCATGCAGTCCCCCCACCGGGTTCCCAGATGGGCTCCTTTGATAAATGTTCCATTTGCCCCAGACCTGTTCCCATTTCCTGGGACAACCCCTACTCTCATAAACTGTTTTCTTCGCTATCATACACCAATCAAGGTCCTTCATCCAATCCTGTAGTGTCGGTGTGTCGAGTGCTCCCTACATCTTTGCTATGTGGTGCTTAGCAATTACCAGTCCCAGTGTTATTCAGGTTCCTTCTTTGGTACTTAGGTCGGTAGCTTCCCACACATTTAGGAGGCACCATTTCGGGGAAGGAGCCATCTCTAATCCTGAAACTTCACTCAAGCTACGGACAATGGCTGTCCAGTACTGCTGTGTAGTTGGCCATCCCCATATTGTATGATAATATGTTCCTTCTTGGCCACACCTTCGGCTACAATTAGGGTCTGTCCCTCTACCCATTTTAGCCAAAATTTGACAGTAGTAGTATGTTCTATGTAATATTTTCCATTGTAGTAATCTAAAGCTGGTTGATATGGCCACTTCTCTCGGGGATGCCAATGCCTCCTGCCAGTACTTGTCATCCAGGTCACCTATATCTGTTTGCCACTGTTCATGAAGCCTAAGGAGGGGGTCAAGGGAATTATTGATTAACTTCAGGTATGTCAGAGATATCACTCTATGGTTCATAGGATCTGTCAGGATTCTATCCTCTAATGGGAAGTTTCAGGAAGCTCTCGTACCCTTGGGAATGGCAGTCTGAAGGGCGTGTCTGATTTGGAGGTAGCGAAACGTCTCTGTGGCAGATAGTTCGTACTCTTGATGTAGTGTTTTGAAGTGTATCACTCCCCCCCCTTGCCCACAGGTCGCCCACGCGGGATATAGCTATTAGGTACCATTTGTGGAAGCCGGGGATTCTGCTCATGGTACCCAGACTTTTGGCCTCCCACAGTAGAGTGAGCTGTATTATTTTGTTGTCCCATCCCATGTGCTTCTGGACTGTGTGCTAAAGTTGAACTGTGATATTTGTTGGCCTCTTAAGTAGATGTCCAGGAGAGGTCTAAAGTGCTCTGGTATAGCCCCCCCCCAAAAATATATCTGTCCATTCTATACACTGGTTCGTCTGATGGCCGATGAATACACTGGTTGATGGTCACTAGTTGTGCGGCCCAATAATATCTCCGTATGTCAGGCAACGCTATGCCCCCATCATACCACCCAAGTACCAGCTTCTAATATGCTATCCTAGGAGGCTTGCGATACAAAAGGGGATGATGGACGGAACGTTTGATCCTAGGAGGCTTCCCATCCCAAAGCAACGTCCTCTGTTCTCTTTCTATTGTCTTAAAGTACTTGGAGGGGATTGAGTATGGTATGTTTAGCAGTATATAGAGAAACCGAGGGAGAGCCATCATGTTGAAGAGGGCGTCGCTCCCTAATAGGGAGAGTGGTAAAGTTCTCCAAGTATACACGTCGCCCTGCAAGCGCTTTAGTGGGGGCAAGAGATTACGTTGGTAAAAAAAGATCAAAGTCAGTGATGATGTAGATGCCGAGGTAGCGGAAGCCCTCCATCACAACTTCCACCTCACAGTCTTTGGGTGGTGAAGGGAGCGTTCCATGCAATGTATATATGATGGACTTCGACCAGTTAATGTTGTAGCCCGAATATTTGCCAAAGTTGGTAAATATGTTCAATATTCTATGTATCGAGGTTTTGGGAGATGCCAGATAGAGAAGCACGTCATCCGCATATAAGGATATTCTATCTTCCCAATTCTCTGTCCAGCATAAGCTCCTTATTGATGGATCCCTCCGGATCCGGATAGCTAGGGGTTTTAGCATTAGGGCAAAAATCAATGGCGATAAGGGACAGCCCTGCCTTGTCCCTCTCCGTAGGGGGAATTTAGGAGACATTTTATTATTTACCATTACCTGTACCATTGGGTCTGTATAGAGGATTCTTTTCTGTGCCATTAATTTGGGGCTGAATCCCATCCTCTCAAATAATGGCAAAGGGTATGTCCTTTCAACAGTGTTGAAGGCCATGTAACCGTCGAGCAACATTACTACTGCATCTTCCCTCAGCGTATCTACTCTCCCCAATACTCCTTGGACCCTTCTTAAATTAAGTACTGTATTTCATTCCGGCATAAAGCCAGATTGGTCGGAGTGTACCAGCTTTGGGATAATCTGTATAAGGCCCGTGGCAAGTAGTTTGGCTAGGATTTTGACTTTGGCATTAAGCAGTGAGATAGGACGGTAGGACGTACAGCTATCCCTCCGTTTGCCCTCCTTATGTATCACCACTATAGAAGCAAGACGTTGGTCTTCCGGAAGTTTCCCTACAGCTCAATTCTCTAGGTACATATTCTAAAGGTGGGGGCTACCTTGTTAGTTGCAAATGTATAGAGCTCAATAGGGAGGCCATTAGGCCCCATCGACTTTCCCGATTGTATGCTTCGGATCACCCGGGCCACCTCTTCATCCGTTATGTCGCCCTCTGTTATTACTAGGTCTTCCGAGCTGAGGGTGGGGAAGGGAATGTTTGCTAGCAGTTCTCTGGCTCCCTCTCTTGTCGATTTCTCCATCGGCAAGTAGGTGGTGGTAGTGGGTAACAAACACATCTGCTATATGCTGCGGGTCTCTTAGTGTCTCTCCCACCTCAGTGTTGATGGCGGTAACCAGTCTGTTGGCTTGCTCCTGCCTGTCAAGCCAGGCGATCAGTTTCCCTGCCTTGTCCCCTACCTCATATATTTTATGTCATGTGGCCATTTAATGGGCCTTCGCTGCATCTGTTGCTAGTTCTCTATACTCTTTTCTTTTGAGATTTAGGATATGTGTGGCCTCTTCTGGGTTGTTGCCGTCAGATCTACCTCCAGTTGTTGGAGTTCGTTTTCTAGAGTCTCAAGTGTGGCTCTCTTTTCCTTTCTGTACCCTGCCATTAGTGAGATGGCTTGCCCTCTAATCACTGTTTGAAGGCTTCCCATAAGGTCTGCATCGATTGGACCGACCCCACATGTTCCTTAAAGTAATTTTAATGCCCTGGAGCAATCCTTTTCTTACCTGAGGGATTTTAAGGCACCATTGGTTGATCGACACTTTCCCCCTCGTGGCACATCTTCCGATTAGACCACCCAAATCGGTGAATAGTCTGATATTCCCCTCACCAGGTGACGTAACTCCCTGAAGCGCACTACTAGATCTGCCAGGGTGATTACATAGTCTATTATGGAGAGACTATTGTGTGCCCCTGAGTGGAACATAAAGAGCTGTGCTTCTGGGTTATGAGTGGGGATACTCCAGGAGAAAAGCTTTTAGCTGGAGTTTCCCCACTCCTCTAGATCCGGTGGTGAAGCCGCATGCACTACCAATTTGCAATGTTAATTATTATTAATTATTTAATTGATTATTAAATATGTAAATTGTATAATTAAGTTCATTTTTAAGTTATTTATTAGGTGCGGGTTGTTGACATTGTAGGGGTAAATGGTGGGAAGTTAATTAAATATAATGAATTTATTATTAGTTAATTTTTATTAATTGTTTAATTCATAATTAAATAAGTCAATCATGTAAATAATATAATTTTTAATTATATATTAGGTGTGTGTTGTGTTTGTAGGGGTAAAAGGTGGGAAGTTAATTAAATATAATTATTTTATTATTATTAGTTAATTATTATTAATTGCTTAATTGATAAATGTGGCAGTCAGCCCGAAGGACTGTTTGTCGGTGGGACCGCCAACGAGAGCCTGTCGGTGGCATTCCCACTGACATCATAATGAGGCCCTTAGTGTTTATTAATTTTATGTATATATATATATAAATATATATATATATATTAGCACTTGCAAAGAAAGCACTTGCACTTTACAAATATTTTATTATTTCGCATCTCCTGTTCATTTTTACAAAATAATGCGAATAAAATTGAAAGTATATGAATTTGAATATACAGAAGAATAATGCTGCTAATAAAGCAAAAAGAAGAAATTTGTTTGCAACAGGGAGATACGATTGGTTTTATATAAATAGAAAAATAAAAGAAAAAATATATAAGCACTTGCACTTTAGAAGAAATATATAAGCACTTGCACTTTAGATTAGTACTGTAGCACTTAGCACTTTAACTAAGCCATTATCGCAATTGAATGAAATGTATTTACATTTTTTAATTGGCGTATAAACAAGAGTTGGTATAAAAGTGGATCAAAAAGCAATTTTAGAAAGTAAATGAATTTTTATAAAAATGTATCTATTTACGTTTTTTGAAATTTTTACAAACAGTGATAAATATACATTGTGAAAAGTTGTTTTAGACGATCCTGTCATTGGGCAAAATCTACCTAAAAATGTGTCTATAACATACAAACGATCAACCTCTATGAGGGATGTCTTGGTCCATAATGATCCTTTTGCTCAAACTAAGAATACATGGTTGTCCCAAAGAAAGGGATTCTTTCGCTGTAAAACATGTAAAGCATGTCAATTTGGGATCAACAGAACCACCTATGACACTCCATTTAGTGACCAAGTTAAACCCATATCTAAATCCTTGAGTTGTAAAACGGACCATGTGGTCTATGTGCTGGAGTGTCCATGTGCCCTAAGATATGTGGGTAGTACTATACTACAGGGGCACAAGAGGATACTCCAGCACATTAGAGCAATTAAAAACAAGGATGCTACCTACCCTGTAGCTAGACATTTTGAGGAAGCACACAACGCGGATCCTAAACAACTCACTTATTTTATTATTGATTCCATCCCATTATGTAAAAGAGGAGGGGATAGAGAAAAAGCCCTTAGACGTCTAGAAACCAGATATATTCTAGACCTCGATACAAAGCATCCTAAGGGTCTTAATATTACAGAGGAATTACATACTTGCCTCTAATAATGAGTGATACAATCTTCATGAGAAAGAAAGAAAAAAATAAATTAGGGATATACAGATACTGAGAACTTTAAAGTAAACTTGAAAAAACTTAGAAATTTACTTCACCGCAACGCCTGATCAATATTTTTACAACATTTTTTATACACTATTTTGTACACGGTTTTAGATGGGTTTTAGAAATTTTAGAACACTTTTAATTAGCGTATTTTGCACAGGATTTTAGATAATTTAAATTATGTGATAGAGTAAAGATTGTAACTTATTTTTTCAATTAGTACTGTATTTGTAGTGACATTTCAAATATTCATTTGTACAGAATTGTTTGAAGAGGTATTTAAACCAAGATAGAAAAATCAAATGTCTTGATTATGTTTATATTTATTTATATTTATGCATAACTATGTGGTATTTATACCTGAACAATCTAATTATGTCAATAATCAAAATACCGGAATTCACTATGCATTTTGTTTATGTCTATACTTTGCTTTACTTTGCACATAAGGCACTTGTCACTTTAACATAAAAAGAGTAAAAAGACTAAAAAATTAGAAAGAAAGAAAACCTAAAGAAAAAAAGATGTGTATAAATTACCCATACACTGTTGAGCGCGTCATGTGATCAAGGCTCCTCGGAGCCAAAACGCGTTATGCTGCTGGTGCTTGTGTGAACAATAAAACGAAAATTTGCACCTACCTGTGGTCCGTGCTCCAGTGATTCTGTTTGGTCGAACGAAGGAATGGAGTAATGCGGATATATATAAATATATATATATATATTAGCACTTGCAAAGAAAGCACTTGCACTTTACAAATATTTTATTATTTCGCATCTCCTGTTCATTTTTACAAAATAATGCGAATAAAATTGAAAGTATATGAATTTGAATATACAGCAGAATAATGCTGCTAATAAAGCAAAAAGAAGAAATTTGTTTGCAACAGGGAGATACGATTGGTTTTATATAAATAGAAAAATAAAAGAAAAAATATATAAGCACTTGCACTTTAGAAGAAATATATAAGCACTTGCACTTTAGATTAGTACTGTAGCACTTAGCACTTTAACTAAGCCATTATCGCAATTGAATGAAATGTATTTACATTTTTTAATTGGCGTATAAACAAGAGTTGGTATAAAAGTGGATCAAAAAGCAATTTTAGAAAGTAAATGAATTTTTATAAAAATGTATCTATTTACGTTTTTGAAATTTTTACAAACAGTGATAAATATACATTGTGAAAAGTTGGATAAAATGCTTTATTTGAATGCACTCGCATAGAAATTACTTGTAATGCAATAAGTAAAAACCAACTCCAAGATGGCGCCCATCTTTACTGTGAAAATGTGGCTTAGATGTGCATCTGGGAAATGTCCTTTGTCAATGTTTGCATTTTAGTAGAAGTGTATTTAAAGTTTAAAAAAATGGCTCTATGTATCGTGAACAAGGCTGCGTCGACAGCCGGAACGTGTGGATGCCATCGCTCAAATAAATATTGGAGATAACTAATCCCCTCGGAGTGCTGGATTACTTCTGGGCAAGGTGGAAATTGGTTGTTGAATATATATATATATATACAAAAATATCACAATTAAAATATCGTTATACACTAATGTCTAAGACAACAATATTATATATATATTAAAAAATAATATTGTTGTCTTAGACATTAGTGTATAACGATATTTTAATTGTGATATTTTTGTCAATTACATTGTAAGTATAGAATAAAAATATTTTTGTGTTAGATATTTTTGACTCGATATTTATGTTCCACGATATTTGTGGTTTCAATATTTTGTCATTGAACCCATCTGTTGTAGTATGATGCATGTTTAGTGCCAAATATTGCTGTACTTCATTGTCTCTTCATCAGGGCTATATTTCATAATTCAATAACAAAAGTTTAAAGTAAGTGCAATTTAAGTTTTACAAAGGTTAGTGGATGCAATGGATGAAACAGCTTCTGGGACATGCTGTGTAAGAATTTTTTTACTTTGTACAACATCATGTTAATGCTAAATCTGGTTCGATGTTTCATCACTTCGTCACATACACTCTTATGCCTCCTACAGGGAGGTCACTAGCTCTCAGTATTGTATGGACAATATATCCTTTAGGCAATCAGAGTCATGTAGTAGGCCGAGTATGGGCAACTTAAGTATGATCATGCTCAACACTGAAGTCCAACATTATACATTCTATGTTGCTTTGTGCTTGGTACATCTCCAGCACATATCACTATCTTGTTGCCTTACATTTTGTAATTGGTGGTCAGGGCTGCTTTGTATAATTTATACAGAGGAAATTTCAGACTAAGCATCTCTTATTCCTGGATTATATCTATCCATTACCTACATCCAGTCTGTTTCAAGTAAAATATTCAGCAGCAAACCTTGCAATGCACCTTGTACATCTCTTGTCACCTCCTTGTAGTATATGCTTCCTTCTAATTTAACACATGTATGCCAGTGGATTACCATCAGAATGGGTAAGATGTGATCATGTTTCGTCAGATTCTGTATGAGACATGCTGCAACATGCATGACGGCCTTGGGCGGGGCCAGTGTGGAGTCTGGGAGGCGATGGAACAGGGATTTTCCACTGTTCAGATGTAAGAATATGAAAGCTTAAGCAGAAGTTGCTTTCTGGGAAAACGGTTTACTTTCTTTAGTATAGAGAGCTGGTACCAGACTGTCTTTGTTTTCTTAGTATTATGTTGTGTGAGAGTGAGGTTGGTGTCCAGGATAAATCCCAAGGAACTAGGCAATTGAGTGAAGGTTGTGATTTAAAGCTATGAATGTTGTTTTCATTGAGTCAGATTTGCACTGTTTCTTGCTTGTTGTTCTTGGCAACTAATAGGAATTCTGTCTTAATAGGTTTAACCCTCAGCTATGTGCTAGACATCTAGGTCTGGTGAGGTACAGGCAGAGTTTGAGGTGTTGGCTGCCTGGGGCAGAGGAGATTTTCAAGCAGAATTGCGTATCATGAGCATATTGGTGAATTTTGATGCTGTTATCAGTGATGTGTGTCCAAAGGGGTTCTGTATAGTGGTTGAAGATGAAGGTGGACAGTATGGAACATTGGAAGCCTCTAGAGATAATAGGGATCTTCTGGGTCATGGAGATGCCCATGTTAAACATGCAATGGTTGTAAAGATAGGAGAATCATTGAAGGATGCTGCCAGTGAAACCCATTCAGGACTTCAGGATGTGGATAAGGGTGTGACGGTCGAAAGTGTCAAAGGCAGCTGCAAGGTCCAGCAATAACAGGAGGCAGGGGTCATCTTTATCTGTGGTCAAGAAGGCATTGTTTTTTATAAGGTTTGTTAATTTATAATTACTCCATCACTCCAGTGCCACAACTACTAAGGCCCTTCTTTAATTTGGAGAAGGTTGAAAAAAGGTGGTAATACCACATACTGGCAATTGCGCTACTGAACCCAGTATTTATTGTGTCACCACAAATGTAGTGTTTTTTCCAAACATTTCTTATTGGTTATCAATGTAGTATTTGTAAAGTATACAAACAACTCGTTTTTCAAAGCATACAGTTAGTGAAAAAACATTCTGGACTAAAACATGTTAATCATACCAGATCAGTTATTATCCAACTACAGTTGACTCCTCTCCATTGTTAAACAATACAACTGTGTCTTACAGAGCAATGCCAAAATGGCCTATGCACTGTAGTGTGTTAATGAACACAAATTTGGTGTTTAAATGGAGAATCACATGCAGGAACTCTGGGCCTCATTACGATGCCGGTCGGACCGACAGGCCAACTGCCATCTTCGCGAGCCCTTTCTGACCGTCGAGGCTGGGAAGTTTCCCCCCCCTCTATATAACGATGCAACCGTTGCTACTGCGGTGGTCACAGCTTCAGTAAGAGCACATATCCCCGAAAGGAACTCAAGACCTGGCTTTTCAGAAATTAGCTATACCTCAGCATAGTATGTTCATGTTCCTGAAAGCGCCAAGACACCCATGGGTAAACGCGCGCTATACAAGTTTCAATATCATAACAATATGTTGCTGCAAATGTGTACAAACCTCACAGAAAACATGGGATATGTACACATATTCATAACATATGTGGGGATAGCCTTGTGCACCCGTACCCCATTGGTGGAGTGTGGAAGAATGTGCACCGTCCAATGAATGTGGATACATACGGCAGAAGGACGTACCTAGATTCCGGAGCCCACAATATCGTTGTCATCGGGGTTCCGTTTCCGAGGTGTAGGGGGGACGCGGAGGAAAGGATCGACGGTGGAGACTGCTGGAGAGAAGCGGATTGGGGTAAGTATGCACCCCAAATCTTTTGTTTCTGACAACTCAAGGCAGCCGGTCGGACTGCCACAGTCGGGTCATCAGAAACCCACATCGTAATCCGGACAGCGGTCAGAGATCCTCGCACAGCTCTATGGATGCAGTTTGTCTCCGACTGCTAAGAAGCAGTTGGAGTTAGCGGTCTTTCAGTGGTCAGTCGGAGTACATGATGCATGCATCGTAATTCGGCAGTCGGACTGACTGCTTCCGAAGAGACCTTCGACGGTCCGATCGTCTCTGACAGGACTGAAGAAGCTGGCCCGACTGGCATTGTAGTCAGCCCCTCTGTTTCTGCTTTTGTTCTAGCATTTTAAGATGCAAAGTTAGCACCATCTTATTGCTGGTGCTAACAGGCACTTTTGTCCCAAGTTGTAATGTGATTTTTTTCAAAATTCTGATTACGTAAAAACTGAATTAATGGAAGTAAGACGTAAAAGTTAAATGTGCTGTAATCTTCAAAGTTCATATTAACACGAATATTGCATTTCTCTGAGTCAGGGCCTTGAAGTGTGCTCATTTTAATTTACACACTTCTAATGTACTAGATATGAGATGTTTCAGTTGTATTTTTATCTCCTTCTCCAATTATCGATAAGATTTCATGTTTATATATCTCCAATCATATGTATCCCACTCTGTGACCAATCCTTTTATTGGACTTTGTTTCCCATCATGAGAACATGTATCACCAAGGGATTTGCCAGAAAAATAAAATACCCCCTCTTTGAACTATATAGCTGCCACTAAGTAAGCGAAGCACACAATCCTGACCATTTTAAAAAAGCCCCCCAGGAATTGTTATCCAAAAAATGTTTACTTACATTCTCTTTTACTCCTTTCCATTTTTCTTTCTGTCTTTCCATTTTTATTTTGTTCCTTACAACCATCTTTCCTTTCTACTTTATTTTCATTATATCATTCTTTCTTTCTTTGCATTCTTCTTTCCAGTTCTCACTCCATTTGCCTCATTTTGATGTGGTCCTCATTTTGATGTGGACACCATGTTTACATGTTTGGTGCCTTACATTAAATATAAGGTGTTGTTCAATTTTGGCAGTTGGACATTGCATGTGAATACCAACAGGATTTTTTTTTTTTAAACATATTTTTGTTGGTATTTTGTATACATCAGCGTTCACAGTACCAAAAGAAAATGAAACTTAACTTTGCCTCGATAATGAGCATAGTATACAATTGACCATTTCACTAAGGCGATATGTATTAACAGCCAACTAAGACAGTACTCACATCTATGTTTAGCGAATACATAATCTAGTACTTGCTCCACTGCTGTGTTTTTACTACATTGTTTAAGTGGCTAGTTTCCAACACCGGTCCTGCATAAATATTTACCACATATGGTTATTCAAATACTACTCTAGACATTGATACAAACCACACGATTAAAAAGGAAAATGAAGAAAAGGAAAAAAAAGGGAAAAAAGGAAGAACCTGTGCAGAAAAGCGGCGTAAACAGTTTTGTGCAATACAGTCTAATGGAAGTTACAGTGTGGATATCCCTCAGGTTTGTCTGGGAAGGGTCCACTCCCCCCAACGCCATTCCTCATTCTCTTAGCGAACATGCCCTCTACGGGTGACGGCCCTTGCACATCCATCTTTCAGGTCAGACCTCCGTGCTCTCCGGGGGTTGCGTGGGGTTAACTTGTTCGGTTCTTCCTGGTTGGGACCCTTGAACAGGCCCCTCCCTCTTCGCCACTGGTGCCCTCCGGCTTTTCCCGTGCCACTAGTGTCTCCCTCCACTGCTCAGCCAGTGGGTGTTTTCTC
The DNA here is from genome assembly GCA_963921515.1 of Calotriton arnoldi. Lineage (NCBI taxonomy): Eukaryota > Metazoa > Chordata > Amphibia > Caudata > Salamandridae > Calotriton > Calotriton arnoldi. The sequence goes on along the minus strand of CAWUFW010018269.1, from coordinate 175,974 downwards.
ATTCCCTTGGCCTCTTCCCAACTGAGGACTCTGTCTTCTGCCCCGGCCCACGTGATGACATCCCTATTCCAGGTTTCAAACTGCGGCCCCCTCGCAGACTTAGCTTAGCGAGACCCAATGCGAGGTCTATCAGTCTGTTCCCAACTTTGCGTTTTGGCGGTCTAGGGAAAAGACCCAGCAAACATGTCTGTACCGTGGGGGCCAATACCCTACCTAGGGCATCCTTAATCTTTCCCAACACAGCCTCCCAGAAAGGACGTAAGCATTGACAATCCCAGGTCATGTGGCCGAAGTCTGCATCTGGGTGCGCGCATCTGGGACATTGCCTGACTTTCCCCACATAGGTCACGTTAAGTCTGTGTGGCGTCATATAGGCCATGTGTATGGAATTATAATGGATATATTTTAAACATGTGTTCCGGGAGATCTGTTTGGGATGCTGTATAACTCTGCGCCACTCTGCGTCTGTGAGTGCTCTACCCCAGACTCTGTCCCACTTTGCCCGCAGCCCGTCCAGATGGATGACGGACGCAGTTTGGAGTGTAGCATACAGCCATTTCAACAGGTGTCCAGCTGTACCTAAGGTAAATATGGCATGCAACACCGGGTGCGTCTCTGGTTCTTCCCGCCCTTTATCTCATAACCGTGTAAACGTGCGGGTCAAGGCCTCATACTGTAAAAACTGACCTGATGGGAGCCCGCAGCTATCTACTAGCTCTTCAAATGGAATCAATACTTTGTCTGGGTAGCAATCCCCAACATTGTCGAGCCCTGCTTCGGACCAGCGACCCAATTGTTCGCTTGTAAATATGGATTGGGGGTCACCATGTGGTAACCCCACGAGGGGCAACACCGGGGTGTATTTGGTAGAACACTGCCGTTTACTCTGACACCGTCTCCAGGTCTGAAAGGCCGTGCATTGTCGTAATGAGCATTAAGGAGTGGGCGTAGTTGGGATTAGTAGTTTTGCCATCACCAGACTAGGGCCAGATGCCGGGTCCGACAGGCACATTCCTTCCTCGTTCACACCCTCTACCCATTGTGCCAGCCATTGTAGCTGGGCAGCTAGCATATAGAACTCAAAGTTCGGCACCCCAGACCTCCTTCGGACATAGGGCATTGCAACGTTTTCAGGGACACCCTCAGGCGCCCATCTCCCCACACCAGGTCCCGCAAAACGTCGTTCAAGGGGCCAAACCAGCTACTCGGCATTAGGACCAGGAGGTTAACGAAAAAATACGACAGCCGGGGCAGCATGACCATTTTGGACAGAGCAATCTGGGCCATGATGGGTAGCTGCAATGTGTGCCAAAAATGTACACAGGAACTAAGTGAACGCATTGCCCTGCCCAAGTTCCCTTCTTTCAGATCATCTAACGAATGGAAAATGTGTATACCTAGGTACTTGAATTTGTGTTGGGCCCAGGGCATGTCGGCCATCAATGCCATGGGTCTATACGATGGTCCTGTTATTGGAAACAAACATGACTTGGTTTTATTGACCCGAAGGCCAGAGAGCAGCGCAAAATCCTCCAGGATTTGTAAGGCTGCGGTTGTAACCGTAACAGCCTCTGTCAGGTATATCAGCAGGTCATCTGCATACAAGGAGATCTGATGTTGCCGACCGCCTATTAGTAATCCTATCCTGTCCCCCCATACGGATCCTCTCTGCGAGAGGCTCTATCGCCAAGGCGAACAGGAGGGGAGAGAGGGGACACCCCTGCCGAGTCCCACGGTATATCATATACTGCCTGTATATTGTTCTACCTGTTTTAACCCTTGCAGTGGGCAAGGCGTAAAGAAGCCGCACCCACTGCACCCAGTCTTCCCCCAGGCCCATACGTAGCATCACCTCAAACAGCAACTCCCAACCCACCGTGTCGAAAGCTTTCTCTAGGTCGACTGACAGGACCGCCGCTTGATGTTTGGTTGGGGCCTCGACATGGTAGAGTATAGAGTAGAGCCTGCGAAGGTTATAAGAGGTATTGCGAGAGGGGATGAACCCATTTTGATCAGGGTGGACTAGGGATCTCATATGCGGAAGTAGCCTACCTGCCAGTACCTTACTCAGAATCTTAAAGTCCAGGTTAAGCATTGAGAGAGGTCTATAGTCTCTCACCCCAGCGTCTGGCTTCTTGGACTTTGGGAGAGGGATCACCAGTGCAGGCCGGGTAGAGGCGGGCAGTTCCCCACGATCATACGCCTCGGCATACAGTTTGACCAAGTGCGGTGCTAACGTGTCGGCGAAGCGTTGATAGAATTCCGCCGGGAGGCCATCAGGCCCCGGCGTTTTGCCTGGTGCTAACGCCGATATGGCTGCTTTGACTTCCTGCAAATTGATTGGGTCGCCCAGTTCCTCCCGCACCTCGGCCTCCAAGGTGCGGAGTGGGAGGGGAGCCAAAAAGCCTCTTACATCGAGAGATAGGGCCTCGGCCGGAGCTGTGTATAGTCGCTCGTAGTATGTTAGAAAAGATTCATTGATCGCATCTGGGTCATGCACCATATCCCCGGCATCCGAACGGAGCTGGGTAATTAGTGTTCCTCCCAGCTCAGGTTTGATTAGCCTCGCTAACAGTCGGCCTGCTTTCCCTTCTTCCCTCTGCACTCTGTCCTGATAGTCTTTGTAATTATAACATCTCAGCCTACTAAGTGCGTCATTATATTTTGTGCGTGTCTCCTGTAGTGTCACCCAGGCCGCATCGCCAGTACCCTGGATATTATCCAACCTACGAATGTTCCCCTCCAGTTCTAAGATTTCTTGATGTAAATCCCTATGTACCCCACTCGCCTGTCCCATACAGTGGCCCCCCACAACCACCTTAAATGCCTCCCACTCCACTTGCACGGAGGATGCTGTGTTAACATTAATGGGGAAGTATGTTTCAATAAGCGTGTGTAGTGAGGCTCGGAAGGGAGCATCCTCGAGCAACAACGGGTTCAGTTTCCATGTGGGGATCGGAGGCCGCCCCCCCAGGGGATGATGCGTCATTATCAGTGGGCTGTGATCGGACAGTGTGCGCCCTAGGTATTCAATGTTTGCAATGGAACTATTGAAGGCCGGGGAGCAGAGAAACACATCAAGTCTAGTGTGCACCTGGTGGACCGGAGAAAAGAAGGAGTACTCCCTGTTCCTACTATGCTGCAACCTCCAGGTGTCCTCAAGGCCCCAATGGGAGATCCAGGAACGGAATCCCCTTGCCGTGTGGTGCGGTGAAGTCACCGGTAGGGGAGGATGTGAACGGTCAATATCAACGTCCATGACACAATTAAAGTCCCCTCCCAGTATTATATGCCCATTTAAGTGGTTAGTCATTGAGGCAGAGAAGGACTCCAGGCAACCGATCTGGTCTTGATTGGCCGCGTATATATTGCCTAGCGTCACTTCCTGCCCTGCCCATCTCCCTGTGATCAGGGCATATCTGTCCTCTGCATCGAGCCACATATTCTCAAGGGCAAAGGGGTCCCCAGGCTTCACCCAGATCAGCACTCCCCTGGCCAAGGCCGAGGAGGTAGTCGCAAATAACTGACCCCTCCAGCATCTCTTCAGCTTCCCGACCTCCTCCTTGTTCAGGTGTGACTCCTGGAGAAATGCTATATGCACGTCCCTGCACCTTAGATACGAGTAAATATTGTGGCATTTGGCGATAGACCCCATATCTCGGATGTTCCATGTTAGGAACCGTAAGGCGTTATGTGTATTTGTCATTTTTGTTGGGTAGCACCGATCAGCCATTCAAGAGGGCCCCCCCACCCACTCCCACATTCCTGCACAGCCAGACTCCTCTGCAAACTTCAAAACATAAGAATCTAACAAATGGACCCCTAAGTTGGTCATCTCCCCAACCCCAGGGCAGCCCGACAACGGTTGGTCGCTAAAACGACATGTGAAACAGTTCGCACCAGATGAGACCCTAACTTTGTAAGGCGCTCAACGGGGGGTGACCAGATCAGGACTTGGCTCGGGGCGCCCAAACCGTCCGGAGCGTGCCGGCTCCTTGTGAGAAGGGCCAGCTCGGGACCAGGATCAGCTATTTGCAGCTCAGCTCAACTCCGGGTTCCACAGTCACTTTAAAGTTTGTCCTGCCTCAGATGATTTTGTCTGCTGTCTTCGGTGTCACCACTGGCAGCTTCACACTGTCACTGCGGGAGGTGTCTGACTCATTGTCCTCGGTCTCTCTCGAGGATCGGGCCTCCACTTCCGGGGTGGGGCTCTTGACCTGCATAAGCGCCGCCACAGCTTACAACGCCTCAGCCCTCTCCCTCTCAGTTTGCGATGAGGATGGTTTCTTAGTGACTCCTCTGCGAGGCCGCCTTCTGGAGCACTTCCCAAGCTCCACAGTTTTCTTCAGGGAAGGTCCAGGGCCCGCAGATCGCGGAGCCCCGACCTTGTAGGCCTCCACCCACTCCCATGCGTCTTTCAGCTCGTCACAGTAATGCGTTTTCCCATCTAAGATAATACGCAGCCGGGCAGGAAACATCAACGAGTATTGGAGGCCTTCCTCTCTCAGTGCCCTCTTAACCTCCAGGAACGAGGCCTGCTTCCTCTGAACTTCCAGTGTGTAGTCCGGGAAGAGAGAGATTTTGCTGTTATCCATGGCGTATGGGCTCTCCGCACGTGCCTTCTGTAGGAGAACGTCCCTGTCTCGGTAATGGAGCAGCCGAGCCATCACCGGCCGCGGAGGTCTTCCAGCGGCCAGCGGTCTGGCCGGCACCCTATAGGCCCTCTCAAGGGTGTAAAAGGTCGACAAGCCCTCGGGTGCAACCACACTTCTAAGCCACTGCTCCAAGAAGGACACCATGTCGTCCCCCTCAGCCCCTTCCGGCAGGCCCAGGATTCTGATGTTGTTCCTCCTGTTACGCCGCTCGGCATCTTCAGCTCTCCGCTCCAACATGCACACTCTATCTGTGAGGGCCCCCAACTGTTGCACCAGGGCTTTTTGCGCAGGTGCCAGTTCTGTGATACTGAATTCAGTCTCTTTCACCCTTTCAGATAGCTTCTTGTGTTCTTTCCGCAGTAGGCCAAGTCCCACCGCAACTGTGCTGATATCTTGGTGGAGGGTGGCCTTCGTGTCAGCTATGGCCTCCAGTATCTTGCTCAGCTGCTGTTGCACCGGGTCTTCCAAGATAGACTGTGGTTGTTCCTGGGCACTATCCTATTGATTGTGTGAGGCCCCTGCCTGTCGGCCCCTGGGTTTTCCCATTGTGACAGAGAGCTTGCGTAGTTGTTGGGCCTCACAGGTATGGGATCTTTCAATTGTAATAACCCGCATCACTCCTGCATGGATGGTCTTGCCACGATCCCCGAGCTGTGGTCTTTGAGGACGATCCCAGCTCCTCAGTTCCTAGACAACGGCCCTCCGGCCAGGCACCGGGTCGTCGCACCACCCACTAGCGTGCAGGATGTGCCCCCGGCCTGTGGCAGCGTCAATCCTCTGCGGCTTTCTTCCCTACAGTTTGCATTCCATTCCTGGCACTGGGCCTACTTCCTGGCACTCACCCGTATCAGCAGGTGGTATGAGCCTCGCACTGCACCACGTTGAGGTGCACCTTCATGCATCAAAGTCCAGGGCGTTCTGTTCTGTGCTGGCCTTTGTTTTTTGTCCAAGCCACCAATCCAGGACCCGGGTGCTTGTCACATCCCGCTCTTCAACCCCAGGAGGTCTCCGCTATGTGCTGGGGGCCCGTACAGGGATCTCTGCTATACTTTATAGTCCATTCCTGGCACAGGGCTTACTTCCTGGCCCTTGCCCGTATCAGCGAGCGGGGCAAACCACGTACTGCACCGCTCTGAAGTGCACCCTCATCCACCAATTCTGGAGTGGTCCGGCCAGTGCTGACTTTATTTACCCCAATGGGTCATGCCCAATTGCCCAATGCCTGTCCAGGCCAGGCCACGGAAACACCCGCAGTCGGGCTCCCCCTTCAACGCTCAGCCACACTAGCTTGTCGTCAGTTAGCCAGGGTAGCAGTCGCTCGTGGCCCTATCTCAGGGCTGCGTCAGCACTTCACACTCGCCCGTGGCACCAGGTGGGGGGGAGCAGAGTGCGGACCCCCCCCGACGCGGCCGAGACAGTACGGGGTAATCACTCTGTGACCATAAGCACCGGAGCCGGATCCGACTATCCCAGGCCTCCAGTCCAGGCCCCAGGAGCTCACCAAGCCCTGCTCCTCACCTCCTGAAAATCGCCGCTTCGTGTTGGTGGTCCACCCGTGGGTCTCTTTGGGGCGGGGTGCCCCAGCCAATCGCCGATTCAGTGGCCAGAGGACTCTCGATCGGAGGGCAGGCCACAGTTTCCTCCGGGTCTCTCGTCCCGGGCCACCCGCATCAGGTCCGCCATCATGGGAGCTCCCGCTCTCGGCCGCACCGTGGTTCACCTCTCTTCCACCGGGCTCTAGGCAAGCAGCGAGCCCGCCAGAATTAGCCCACCACCACACGGGGGACCTCAGGGCACTTTTCTGTTCTCGCCCAGGTCCCGGCTGCCGATAAATATGGCTAATTAGTTAAGAGCCGGCGCGGAGCTCCGAGCTCACGCGTCTGCCATCTTAGGCTCCAGGCCACGCCCCTCGAATACCAACAGGATAACGATTGGTAAGCTATGCTTTTAATGACCTGGCTCGAAGGAGTGTTAACTGATGCTGTTTCCCTTTACCCAAACAGTTGGCATGTGCTTTCAGGTTCACACTGTCCTGTAGGAAGTCTATTGATATTTTGCATCCCATAATCATGGACTGGAAGTCAGCACTGAAAACAAATTGAGGCACAATTGGACCAAGATGGTGCAGTTATGGGGAGCAGTGCAGTTTGTTATCGACATCAGAAGGCACTCTTTTTTCAGCAGTTATGTTTGAGGTGGGGTATTGTCATTCAGGGCCAGTCCCAGGTGTCCAGGACTAAGGAAATCTAGAACTTTGGCTACTATTTCAATATTTTTGGAGGGAGGTGAGTTTTTAAATTTAATTGGGTGTCATCAGGGTGTTTTTGTTATTTTAACAGACCCTGTTTACTATTTCCTTTCAAGACTCTTAAAATACTTTCAGCTTACACCTTTAATGAGCGATTTGTTTCCATATAGTTATAACACATTCACCTCTTTTCTGCATACATTTTTAGATCCATGTGTATTCATTTGCGTTGATGTATTTTTAGCTACGTGTTTGTTGGTCTTTGTGTCTCACTGCTGTCCCTGGAAGTGTATGGCCACCTGATTTCAGGATGGCTACTTTGCTTAACAGGCCCATACACAAGTCTTCTTCTTCAACTTACTCTGGTACTGTATAACCCACTTTGTCCTAGTGCTCATGGTTTCTCATCTGCACCTCTCCATGATGTTTTGGCTCACCTGCAACAGTTCTCTCCAGAGAGTGCTTCACCTTCTCCTATTGCCATGCTGGTAACATGTATCTCTACTTTTCACACTTCGTTTCACTGCTTTTTCTTCAACAAGCTGCTGTCAATCATGCACTGTTCAACTGGCTTGATGGGTCACCTTTTTACTCATAGTTTTGGCCATTTTATACTAAGAATTTCATTTTTTTCTGGGGTTTGTGTGTCTAAATGCATCAGCCCTCCTGATCCGTTGCCCTCATGGATGAATTAAAAAAGAGCCAATATTTATTGACCCTATCTTTAGTTAGCTGCCCCACCTCTGCACTGAATCTGAAGTGATCCCCTTTCCCTTAGGCTATTCTCTTCTTGTGTTTAGTTTGCTGTATTGTTAGTAGCCACAGTGTCATAGTAATGAGCAGGGCTGTAGCCACGGGGTGGGGGAGGAGGGCGGGCTGAAGGGTCCGGGCATCCCCATAAAAGTGCCTGGCCCCCCTAAATGCAACTGCCAGCATGTCAGAGATTGCTTTCAGACTAAAGGTTGCTCTGCAATGCTTATGGGACTGACGAGGTCCTCCCAGGGGCAGCATTCCCGTGAAAGGAAATCATGACATGGGGCCTCACTTTTTACACAGATGCCTTTCGCTTTTAGTGAGGATTTAGGAGAGGGAATCTGCCTGCAGGGAAAGGAGCTGCTAGAGCCAGGGTCAGAGGCGTTGGGACAGGGAAAGCAGCAACATTGTCATGATCTTGAACAGGACTGCAACAGGACTGCAGGAGGAAGCAGACTTCTCCTGGGCCCTATCTGCCACCCCCCCAAACCAAAACAAGAACAACATTTCTCTTCAGTCTGCAGCACTTCTTGAAAATACAAAATTTTCCAGCTATCGCAACAAGAATTTTAGATTCTATTAAGGACACGGAGGCGAGGATTATGCTTTCTCAATTTCTTTACTACTCAACAGCAGCCAATGAGAAAAAAGTAAACATTACAATAAACTACGTTTCCCATGAGGCTTTGAACCACGCCTCCTTCAATAACCAATAACAGCAGAGGTTAGCATACAAAATAACGAGGCACCATCTTGACTACCTCTTTCTTTGCAGAAAAACAGTCCTTTAAGTGTCCGAAAAAACAAACAACAGTCCTGACTCTCAACGGAGAGCAATAACAGCAAATCCAACTCTCAACGGAGAGCACGTCCTAACAATCCTTGATACGAAAGCAATCCTCCAACGACGAGGAGATCCATACCATAGATCATCGTAGCATTAATTCTGTGTGGAGTCAGTTCCTGAAACAGAAACAAGTTTGAAAATAGGGAACCCAAAAATGTTTGATATCTCAGGGTGGGAAAAATAACAGTGCATAGTTAATCATCTTGCAACATGACAGTTGACATCTTACCTGTCCCAACGGGTGGGATAATCCTCGCCTCCGTGTCCTTAATAGAATCTAAAATTCTTGTTGCGATAGCTGGAACATTTTGTATTCTATGGCAGGATCGGAGGCTCAGATTATGCTGGTTCAAAGCTGACCAACAACAACAGAAGAAACATGCGTAATAGGTTTATAGTAAAACACTTTAAACATTGAGTCCGAAGACCAATCTGCAGCTTTCAAAATGTCTTCTAAGCGAGATCCCAGAATATATGCCTTAGAGGCCATAGCGCCTCTGGTGGAGTGTGCACCACAAACAGAAATGTCAATCCCTGCTTCCGACATGACCCACCTGACCCAACGCGCCAAGGTGGCCGCTGAAACTGGACGGAAAGGCTTTAGGATTGCTAACAGCAATTGACCCAAGGGATTTGTTCTATGAGCTAACGTGCGTTCCTCATATACTTTTAAACATTTTAAAACACATAATTTGTCATTGTGAGGAAAGGCAGGATATTCAACCGAACGTGACATGGTCTTAGTCCTCCTAGAGATGATGAAAGACACACCCTGTGGAGAGAACATCCTTCCTGCCAAATCTAAAGCATGCACATCAGAAACTCTCTTACAGGAGATTAAACACAATAACATAGTAAGTTTAGCAGATAATTGTTTCAACGATAAATCTTTATCTGGCCAAGATTCTAATAAAGACAAAACTTTAGAAATGTCCCATAACGTGGTGTATCTGGGACGAGGCGGACGAGCCACTCTGATGCCCTTCAGCAACTTACACACTAGGGGGTGCATCCCCACCGGCTTACCATCAATGTGATTGTGTCCAGCCGAGAGAGTTGACCTGAAATTATTAACAGACCTATACGAAAGACCTGATTCAGCACATTCAGATGAAAAGTTTAATACTTCTTTCACATCTGATCCCACGGGATCCACGGGGGCATCAACCCACCCATCGCTTCCATGATGCAGAATATCGTTTGCGGGTGGATGGAGCCCAAGCTTGGTGTATAAACTCGGCAGCCGCCGATGAAAGGCCCTCAATTCGTTCGTGTCTCCTGAGAGCGTCCAAACCATGAGGGACAACTGGTTCTGCAGGACCAGAGGATGAGGAGATCCCACTGGGTCCTGGAGAACCATTGGAAACACAAGTAGCTGAAAAGGTAAGTCCACTGATAACGACTGAGTCTTCCACAATGGTGTGACCAACACTACTGACGTCTCCTGTCGACGGGCCTGGGCCGCCACTCTCGGAATCAGAGCGAAGGGGGGAAAGGCATAGTTCCTCTGAGACCCCCAATGTTGAAGGAACGCATCCGTTCCCATTGCCATCGGATCCGGTCTCCAGCTGAAGAAGCGTGGGAGGTGAGCATTGAGACAAGAGGCAAAGAGGTCTATCATGCAAGGACCTTGCATATTCATGATCTCTACAAAAAGCGAAGGATGGAGTTTCCAATCGCTGAAGTCCCGCAGGAACCTGGAGTTCCAATCCGCTATCTGATTGAGTTTGCCGGGCAGATACTCCGCTATCACACTGATCTTCTGATCCAGGCAAAAATGCCAAAATTCCCTCACAATGTTCGCCAACAGACGGGATTTTGTCCCTCCGAGGCGATTGATGTATCGCACCGCTGAAACATTGTCCATCCTGAGAAGGATGCAACAATTGCTCTTCAGAGGGGAGATCAATTTTATGGCAAAGGAGCCCGCTAGAAGTTCCAGACAATTGATGTGCAACTTTAACTCGTCAGCGGACCATCGTCCGCCTGTGGCAAAGTCTCCACATCTTGCACCCCAGTCCCATCGGCTGGCATCGGACTCTATGATGACATCCGGAGAGGCGCCGAAAATGGCCTTGCCATTCCACGCTTCCATGTGTTCTAACCACCAACGAAGCTCCTCCTGAGCCTCTGGAAACAGGGGAATCATGTGGTCGTACAAATACCTTTTTTGCAGATAAAAGATCTTGAGTCGCTGTAAAGCCCTGTAATGAAGGGGACCTGGGAATATGGCCTGAATCGAGGAAGCCAGTAGGCCTACAATCCGCACTAGGGATCTTAACGAGATCATCTGTTTCGACAGAGTGGAGCGGATCTCTCTCTCTATTGATTTGATCTTGGACATAGGCAGGAGTAACTGGGCGTTGACTGAATCTATTTGAAACCCCAGGAAGTCCATCTGTTGGCTCGGGGTGGTCATTGATTTTTTGAGGTTTATCACAAACCCTAATTCTTGCAGCAGGGAGGTTGTCCACTCTAAATGTGTGAGCAAGAGGGTCCGATCCTGCGCCAGGAGTAACATGTCGTCGAGATAGACGATCATGCGAACTCCCATCTCCCGCCGACGAGTGACCACCGGCTTTAGTAGCTTGGTAAACACCCAAAGCGCTGAGGACAGGCCGAAAGGGAGTGAAAGATACCGGTACCATTGCCCTTTCCAGGAGAATTGGAGAAACTTCTGATGGGAGGGGCAAATGGGAACCGTGAGGTAAGCGTCTTTTAGATCCAAACGGACCATCCAGTCCCTTTCTAAAAGAAGATCTCTCAACAGATGGATACCCTCCATCTTGAAATGTCTGTATACCACAAAGGGATTGAACTCCCTGAGATTTAAAACTAATCTCTGGCCTCCTCCCTTCTTTTGCACCAAGAAAACGTTGCTGCAAAACCCGCCAGGAATGAAGGGTCCTACGGCAATAGCCTGCTTGGCCAAAAGCTCTTGAAGCTCTGAGTCGCTAAAAGCTTGTTCTTGTAGGGAAAAAAGGAGAGGAAAAGGAGGAGCCACTTGACAAGGGGAGTCTGTTAACTCTATCTTATAACCCTGAACCGTGTGGAGGATCCACGCATCCGAGGTTAACTGTGTCCAATTCATCACAAAATGTAACAATCTGCCCCGAGGGGGATCGTTGGAAAGAGTAGCGGACGTACCTGATGACTGGGCATCAAAGTTCTTGTAACCCCTGTTGACGCCCCTGTTATACCGGCCACGGAAGCCTCGGGATCTGGAGGAGTAGAAGCCAGCTTGTTCCGGTTTCTGGGTGTACCCCCTGCGTCGTGGGGCGAAGCCTCACTGGGGACTTGGATTGTTGTAGCGGCCGGCCGAGCGTCCCCTGCCACGACCGGCCCTACCAGAGACTGGGTGAAAGACTCTCTTCAGTGAGGACTGCGATTTGTCTAAAGATGCAAAAGTGCTGACGGATTTCGCTATGTCCTTGACAAAACGTTCCCCGAAAAGTTGACCCTCAGCCAGAGGGCCTGGTTCGGCCGGGGCCAATTCCACCAGTTGTGGGTCGATTCGCAAAAGAACTGACTTGCGCCTCTCCGACGAGAGTGTGCAATTGGCGTTGCCAAGGAGGCAAATTGCTCTCTGGGTCCACCCCGCCAGGACATCCAGGTGAATAGCAGCCCCGGTCTCTTGTGCTTGAAGGGCCAATTCCAGGATCTTAGCTAGTGGGCCTGAAACGTCTAACAACTTGTCCTGGCAAGCCCTAAGGGCGCGATCTATGCCCTTTTTTGGATCTTTCTTATACTTCTTCAGAAAAGTGGTCATAGAGGAGTCAATATCCGGGGTAAGGGCCACCTTGTGAGCCAGATCAGGTCGGGGGCATTCGGATCTGAGGCGGGCACGAACCTCTTTATTGAAGCTCTTACGCAAGTGGATTTGCATATACTCTGCCACTGCCGGGGGAGGAACCCAGTCTGAGGAACGGGGATGAACTATATTTGAAGGACCGAAAGAGAAGGGGGAAGGTTGGACGGGCAAAGAGGAGTGTTTGCGCTTCTTGGCGCGTTTGCGAGGGCGGGATTCTTGGGATGAGTCCGTATCTGTAGTGGGAACAGGGACGGGGGCTGAAGGAATTGGAGAGGACGGGGCAGGAGTGTCACCATGGGTCTGTTCTTTAAAACTGCGCAGTTTAGAGTAAACTTGAACGTGGGGCCAGGGAAGCCCAGCTGGCTCGGGGAGGGGGGCGGGAGCAGGAGAACCAGTGAGAGCTGGGTTATTACCAACTAGTTGTTCCAGACGCTGGGAAATAGGCAATAAGGCGGAGGATAAGACCTTATCCAGCTTAGAATCTAATTTCTTATCAATGATAGCGTCCATAGAGTCATCATAATAGAAGTCTGCATCTTCAGGGTGCTCAAACGCAGCTACCTCCTCCTCATAGACTTCGCAGTCCGACATTCTGTAGTGTACATAGGTTATATCTATATATCTTTAATTTCTCCAGAGAGAAGCTCAATTTTTACTACCCACACTCTCAAAGAGGTTGGGCGTCGGTCGGGAGAAAAGCTGGGGCAGTGGGGGCCACACAGATACCAAAGAAGCCCTTGGTGCTAGGACTAATGGAGGGTATATAACCCTTCCTGCCTGCGCTGACAAGGGTTGCCAAAAATTAGTTCCCAGTAAACACTGGTAATGCATTGGTTAAAACCTTTCACAAGCGGAGATTGAAAAGAATGCTGCCAGATTTGAAGAAGGCCCGGTATCGGCTCCGCCGTCTGCCAGCTGCGTTAACCCACGGTCCAGCCCGGGGCGAGGCATCTTTCCAGCATGTAAAGGGAGCTGCACGCGCGCGTGTGCGCTTGCAGGCTCCTGAGACGCACGCAGACGGCCCGATCGGGAGACGTTTCCCGGCCGGGTAAGTACGATGCGCGCCGCGAGCAGTCCGATCGACTCGCGCCGTCCGGCTCGAAAAGCTGTCGGAGCCGGACTTTGGGGTCCGCGTCGGACCCCCTGTATGCGTAGGCGCGCGAGTCGCACACAGGGGGACCCATGGGTCCCCCTACCTGTGCATGTACGCCGCGATGCGCATGGACGCGTACACGCTGTAGGGGGCGCCCTTGACCGCCTCGCACCCATTGAGTCAATGGGAGCCCGCGTACGCGTTGTACGACAGGCTCCCATTGACTTCAATGGGAGTCCGACCGACTCGAGTCCGATAGCATGCGTGCGCATCGTACTCGTTCGGTCGGACTGCTAGGGTCCGATTCGGTCGGAATTCTCTCCGGGTCCGGCTCGGTCGGGGAGATTTCCGGCCGGAATCGGAATCGGCCCCTATGTGTTTTTAAAATACCCCTCACACACCAAACGCTCATTTGATGTCATGCTTCATCATTGGGGTCTTCCTGTTCTTGCTACAAAACGGGGCGTGCTGCAAAATACGGAGACGTGGGAGCACTTATTATGTAGAACACGAAGGGGCCGATTCTGATCTCGGTCGGAGGCGCACCCAATACCATTCGGTCGGGAAAATAGCCATGCGAATGCCTGTTTCCCGACCGATCCGTACAGCATACCGAACGAGTAAGTACGATGCGCACAACAGCACAGAATCCGGCCGAGTCGTACTCACCCAATCCAGGTCCTGTTCTCCGACCGAGGCGAATCCAGAAACGCAGAATCGAGTCGCACGGAAGGGAAAATGCAGCCCCATCCGGCCGAACAAGTACGATGCGCTTTCCGTACGCGCCGAACCCGTCGCTACGCACGGCACGTCAAAGCATCCGGGAGAGGCGCACATAAGCTCCGATTCGCGCCACAACACGATCCACGGCTACGAGGCGAACACGCCAGCGACGAGGACGACGCGAAGCAACGAGAAAGACGAACGACACGAACCAACCATGAATCCCTTCGTCCCGATCCTACCAATATTCTACATTTACTACCGGAACAGGCACGGACGCGTACGGCGCAGAAGGTAAGTCAGACACCAACCACAAAACACATACAACACGTACACGACACATCACACACACACACAGAGGGAGGAAGAATTTACTCACACCAGCAACAGCAGCACCATAGGGGCGGGATGCCCATCACCAATGCCACATATGCACACAGGGGCCTGGATGCACACCACCACCACCACCCCTACCCAGGGGGGCCGGATGCCAACCACTACTACCACCCTTAGCCAGGGGGTGCCAGATGCCCACCACCACTACCACCCTTACCCAGGGGGGCTGGATGCCTACCATTACTACCACCCTTAGCCAGGGGGTGCCAGATGCCCACCACTACTACCACCCTTACCCAGGGGGCTGGATGCCTACCACAACTACCACCCTTACCCAGGGGGGCTGGATGCCTACCACTACTACCACCCTTAGCCAGGGGAGCTGGATGCCTACCACTACTACCACCCTTAGCCAGGGGGTGCCAGGTGCCCACCACCACTACCACCCTTACCCAGGGGTGCTGGATGCCTACCACAACTACCACCCTTACCCAGGGGGCTGGATGCCTACCACTACTACCACCCTTACCCAGGGGGCTGGATGCCTACCACTACTACCACCCTTAGCCAGGGGGTGCCAGATGCCCACCACCACTACCACCCTTACCCAGGGGGCTGGATGCCTACCACTACTACCACCCTTACCCAGGGGGGCTGGATGCCCACCACTACTACCACCCTTACCCAGGGGGCTGGATGCCTACCACAACTACCACCCTACCCAGGGGGCTGGATGCCTACCACTACTACCACCCTTAGCCAGGGGTGCCAGATGCCCACCACCACTACCACCCTTACCCAGGGGGCTGGATGCCTACCACTACTACCACCCTTACCCAGGGGGCTGGATGCCTACCACTACTATCACCCTAAGCCAGGGGGCTGGATGCCTACCACTACTACCACCCTTAGCCGTGGGGGTGCCAGATGCCCACCACCACTACCACCCTTACCCAGGGGGCTGGATGCCTACCACTACTACCACCCTTAGCCAGGGGGTGCCAGATGCCCACCACCACTACCACCCTTACCCAGGGGTGCTGGATGCCTACCACAACTACCACCCTTACCCAGGGGGCTGGATGCCTACCACTACTACCACCCTTACCCAGGGGGCTGGATGCCTACCACTACTACCACCCTTAGCCAGGGGGTGCCAGATGCCCACCACCACTACCACCCTTACCCAGGGGGCTGGATGCCTACCACTACTACCACCCTTACCCAGGGGGCTGGATGCCCACCACTACTACCACCCTTACCCAGGGGGCTGGATGCCTACCACAACTACCACCCTTACCCAGGGGGCTGGATGCCTACCACTACTACCACCCTTAGCCAGGGGGTGCCAGATGCCCACCACCACTACCACCCTTACCCAGGGGGGCTGGATGTCTACCACTACTACCACCCTTACCCAGGGGGGGCTGGATGCCCACCACTACTATCACCCTAAGCCAGGGGGGCTGGATGCCTACCACTACTACCACCCTAAGCCAGGGGGCTGGATGCCCACCACTACTACCACCCTTACCCAGGGGGCTGGATGCCTACCACTACTACCACCCTTAGCCAGGGGGTGCCAGATGCCCACCACCACTACCACCCTTACCCAGGGGGCTGGATGCCTACCACTACTACCACCCTTACCCAGGGGGGCTGGATGCCTACCACTACTATCACCCTAAGCCAGGGGGCTGGATGCCTACCACTACTACCACCCTTAGCCATGGGGGTGCCAGATGCCCACCACCACTACCACCCTTACCCAGGGGGGCTGGATGCCTACCACTACTACCACCCTTAGCCAGGGGGTGCCAGATGCCCACCACCACTACCACCCTTACCCAGGGGTGCTGGATGCCTACCACAACTACCACCCTTACCCAGGGGGGGCTGGATGCCTGTCACTACTACCACCTCTACCCATGGGGGGCTGGATGCCTACCACCAACACCACCCCACTCATAGGATGGACAATGCATGACACAACCAGCACACCACAACCTAGGGAATGCAAGAAAAAGACATCCCCCAACACCATGACAAGCGTGTGTAGACTGTGTCAAATGCCTACAACACTGAACATGACTTTGAACATACAATGTGACCCCCTATCACATGTGCCACACATATATGTGTGTGGCCCCCACAATGCAAGCAGGCCATGACCATTGTGGCAATGGGGTCCAAACCCCCATCATCACAGTGACCAAAATGTAAGTGTGGGGTCCATAGCTGAAGCACATTTTGAACAGTGTGGCAATGGGGGCCAAACCCCCATCATCACAGTGACCAAAATGTAAGTGTGGGGTCCATAGCTGAAGCACATTTTGAACATTGTGGCAATGGGGTCCAAACCCCCATCATCACAGTGACCAAAAGGTAAGTGTGGGGTCCATAGCTGAAGCACATTTTGAACAGTGTGGCAATGGGGTCCAAACCCCCATCATCACAGTGACCAAAAGGTAAGTGTGGGGTCCATAGCTGAAGCACATTTTGAACAGTGTGGCAATGGGGTCCAAACCCCCATCATCACAGTGACCAAAAGGTAAGTGTGGGGTCCATAGCTGAAGCACATTTTGAACAGTGTGGCAATGGGGTCCAAACCCCCATCATCACAGTGACCAAAATGTAAGTGTGGGGTCCATATCTGAAGCACATTTTGAACATTGTGGCAATGGGGTCCAAACCCCCATCATCACAGTGACCAAAATGTAAGTGTTGACAAAGAAAAAGCTGCAACTGCCAAACTGCATGGATGATTCCTGGTCACAGAACATAAAACACATCAGTGGCAAAGTAGTGCATGTGTCCCATTGCAACATAGATTGGGGGAGGCAAATACTGCAGTGCAAATAAGACATACCTTTGGCCATGTGCAGACAAACAACACCCATGGGGGCTGGCACTGTCAACATTCATCAATGACACAATGACAGAAGTGACCATCAGAATGCAGACCCACATATTTGCACCAATGGGCACACAAATGCAGATACCCTGTGGAGACTGTAGATGTGAGGTGAACAGATACCATACCATGGCAGCAATGGGACACACAAACCATGATCATTGTGCTGACTGATGACCTAGGAGTCCCAGGCACAGCAGGGGAAACCCACCAAACTACATACAGCCAATGGCACACCTAAGATATGCCAATGCAGTGGTGCAGATGCACAAACACAAACAGGCAGACCCACACTGCACATCAAACACAACAGGTGAGGGGGTGCCAGTGTCCCCAGGCAACCACACAACACATGAGGAGTCCTGAATACCAATTATACAGATGTGCATACAGTGCCACACAAAGGTAACTCATGGATCCAAATCCCCTATGTGGGCAATCAGGCATTGTCAGATGAGAGGGAGCACAAATCACACATGTCACACAGGCACGTAGGAACAGCAACTGACACAGCAAGACACAGACACACCACAGCACTACCCCCAGGGCCCCCACAATGTGGTGACCCTGGGCTGCATTACAATCCCACTGTGATGACAAAGCTAAATGTCGTTCACACTGTGAACCACAGTCATGTGTCCTGAGCAACAAACTACCATCACACCTACACAAGCACTAATCAATCAGCACGGCCAGTAAGCCAAGGCCAACATGGAGGCAGGGGTCTAGCCGGGCAACAACTCTCATCTGCACACACTCTACACCACACACCTCGACCTCCAACAATGTGCAGCAGTGAAGCACACATGCACTGGTGACATTGCACATGCACCCATGACAATTCCAGGGTGGTGGGCGGGAACCAAGGTGCAGAAACACATCACACATGGACACTCAACAAGACTCCTGAATGTCTGACACACTGCACACTACGCTGTACATGGACATGACGGCAATACCACACCAACCAATGGGATCCCAGCCACAGTCACACACCAATGAAGAAGCCAAGGTCACCCACAAAGAACACACATAGACAACAACCAACATTGCAGCCCGGACCCTGAGGAGTGCCAGCAGTCACACACACAACGTGTCACAATCACTGAAAGATAACACAAACTGGAAATCACATGACAGGTGCAAACAACAAGTGCCAAGGGGAAACCTGACTGTGACCCATCTGCGTCTGCACACAAACTCAGCCCTGACAGCAAACACACCTATGGGTGACACCCTGATGACCAGTAATGTGCCATGCACCCACATCACAGAGAACCCAGGGAGAAGACTTTGGGGGAACATAGGTCAACTCAGCAAGCATCACAAACAGGTACAACACTAGGGATCACAGCATGCACAGCAAAACGGAAGTGAACACACAGACATGCTCATACAACACACACCTTGGGCGCAGGCAATGTCACAGGAGTACACACTGCCATGAGGGGACTCCACTCCTGTGTGAGGAAAGCTGTGCCATATGTTGCCTCAGTAGGGCCCCATCATGTCAGCTGATCACTTGGTCACACAATCAACAATTAGCACCAAATGAAGGCTCCCGTCACATCAGCCTGGTCATGGAAGTGCCAACGAAATCATCAGCACAGATCCAACACACTTGTATAGCAATGTTGCACTGACAACACAGATGAGTCCTTCCCCATTGATGCCCAAACCTGCATGTCCAGTGTAGATGGCCACACGGTCAGGGAAGTAGACGAATTGAACAATGGCAGGCACAACAGATGTGCAGGGGTGGAAGCCACAGATGTGAAATTGCTAATGTAAGTAGGAAATCCCATTGCCAAATACTGAACACATGACACCCTCAGATGCTGCTATGGATGACATGGATACACCACAGGATAGGACACATTCCCCTGGACCACATGTGTTACTGCACAGTAACACTTCATTATCATGAGACCAAATATCACCATCACTGCAGCAAGGGCATGGTTAGCATCATCAACAACATGTACATCAGAAGCATAAGCACTAGAGAACAGAAAGTTGCTTTATTCAGCATATGTGTGTTTAAAAGTGAAAGTCCAGAAAAAACACAAAAGCCAATGGCCAGTCCATTGTCAAAGTCCAAACAGGGTGACATTGGCAGATGTCACCCTACGCATGCCTGCACTGCACAAAACCAGGGACAATCCACTAGGAGGGGCAACCGGGGGCAGGCCAGGCACCGCAGGGACAGGATCAGGGCTCACCAGGAGGAGGCAGGGAAGGGGTGGTGGGTGCTGGAGAGCCACTGACAACTGCAGTGGAGGTGTCTGACATGGTGTGTGCCGGCACAACTGGGGGCATGACTCAGATGTTGTGGGTGCCGGCACGACTGCAGTGGACCCTGCAGATGGAGTGGACAGGTCCGCCACTGCAGTGCCCAAGTCAGACAGGGTGGTAGTGGACTCCACTGCAGTGCCTACCACCAGGGGAGGAGAATGGGGAACAGGCAAGGTGGGCTGGACAGAGGGGAGGACACCCTCACCACATCAGTGGCACAGACAAGCGCAGCGGGGGGTGTGGTGCCGGGAGAGCAAGTGGCAGGGGGAGAAGGCCGGATCCTCTTGGGGTTGGTATATCTGTGGGTGGGGGAACCTGGGGCAGGGTGTGGTGGGGGCACCTGTGGAGTGGGGGCCTGAGGGATGGAGGAAGGAGTCCTGGTGCCTGAGCTGCAGGGCGGCGGCAGGGTCTTGCTCTTACGACTCCGGGGGACTTGCGGGTGGGGGCCTCAGTCTGTCTGCGCCTGGGGGAGGGTGTCCGGGGGCGAGGGGCACTCTGCTCCGTGTGGGTGGGCTTCCTCTTCCCCTGAATGCTGTATCAGCTGGATCGGAGGGGAAGAGGCCGAGGTCACTGAGGAAGAGCCGTTGGGTCTTTGGGGTTGCAGGTGAGGCAAGGGAGGGTGCTTTGGAGGGAGAGGCAACTGAGGACTGCGCAGTGCTCGTGGATGCGTGTGTGTGTTCCAGGGCCCCATCCCCTGTGAGTCTGGTTTCAGTCCCCTGACTGTGCGTGCGTGTGCGTTTTGTTTGTGGCGTGTGTGTCTGTGTGCTGGACGTGTGTGTGCTGGTGTGGCCTGTGCCGGTGTGTGTGTGCTTGGGACGGGTAAGGTGCTGGGGAGTGTGGATGGAGCAGAGGCAGGAGGGGTGAGGGACTGTCTGAGGAGGGACACTGCTGCCGTCAGGGAGGAGTCCATGGACCTATTGCCCCTCTGTAGGTCAGACATGCCCGATGAGATGCCCTCCATGAACGACACCAGCTGAGTCAACAGAGCGGTGTGCGCATGGAGGACACTCAGCATGGCTGTCTGCCCTACATGGAGCTGGCGAAGGAGGTACACAGACTCCTCACTCAGGGCAGCAGGGGACACAGGGGCAGGGGGTGCGGTGCCTGGCCCAAAGGAGACACGCTCCCGAACATGGGAGCCTCCACGGACCTGGGGAATGGGAGCCGATGGGAGGGCGGTGGTGGTGCTGGTGGTGGCGGGGACAGCAACACTAGCTGGGGTGTGGTGGCTGCTGACACCCGCCTCCATAAGGGAGTCATCCTCCGAGCCGCTGTGGTCCTCAGCTGAGGTGGATGCTGCTGAGGACTCCTCGGTGTGGCTCCCCTCGCCCTCCGTGCCACTGGGTCCCTCCGACCACTCCTCGGCTGCTGACCCAGTCTGGCTCTCCGGCTCCGCCTGGTCCGGGGGGCTGGCCCCTTCCGTGGCCGTGGATGTATCTGCAAACAATGGGGAAACAGACAGACATCAGTCACCTGCACCAAACGCACACACCACTGTGAGCACAGCACATTACAGAGCACGCCCTGGCATCATTAGTTGAACATTGCTAAAAGTGCCCTAACTGAACAGGAGAAGCCAATTGTCAGTCTGATGCCAACCATGGCACTCACATCCCACATGGCCTTGCACCCATCTGTCTGGTGTCTGTTGGATAGCAACACCCCAGTGTGGACACATGCACCACCTACACAGTAGTTGGACAGTGCAGAGGACACGCTGTAGCATGTGGACATGCACACATCACAACTCTTGCCACTGAGTCAGTACAGGTTTCCGGATGAAAGGGATGCCCAGAGTCAAATAGGAAATGCATGTGATGCATAACAGCGACAGACACCATGATGCACCCATGTCCTGATAGCCATCGCCACAATGGTGTGCATGTAGCACATGTCACTCCCCTGCAGGATCACCAATAAGTAGACACATGCCATGGCGGAGGCATGACTGCTAAGTCATACATCACTGTCTCAGTGATGTATGACTTGGCAGCCAGACAACAACACTCTGCACTGTGTCACAATAGTAGGTCATGGGGAATGCAAGTCCTGGAGCTGCACAAGTGCACATGTACATCCCCCACACAACACATCATCTTAACCCTCATCTGTCCAGGTCATACCGATTGGACATATGGGAGACCTGTGACACTACCCTCTGAACCTGAGCCCCTCACAATCTGCTGTGAATGGGAAACAGCTGCCTGAACTTCACATTCTCATACCCCAGTCTGCACGGGCAGCTGATCAAACACCTATGTGACACACAAGTATCGTCTCCTATGGTCACATCTCCAGTGGCATGCTGAGCCCCAACCGAGAAACACCCCAGCAGTCCTGGCAACAAATCCACAGCACACTGACACAGAGGCAGACACCTGAGGGGTCAAATCACTGCGCACAACGTGTCAGCTGATACACGGGAGTGGGAGTACAGGTGTATTGGATGGGCTGGAGTAGGCATGACTGTCCTGCCCCACATGAATGAGGGATGAGCCCTGGACAGTGGATAGCTGGCTATGTATGTGTGACACACGTAATCTGCACACTCCTGGGGCCCAAACATTGTTCCCACCCGCTGCATGGGCGTGCGCCACATACCCCAGGCACATGTGGTGGCTCAGCTCAGCAAGTGGACCGCATAACAAAGCAACACGCAGATTACATGTCCGAACACAGGCGTTGTGTGAACAATGGACCCACCCATGATGCCCACAACAGAGTCAGGGAAACAGATGCTGTCCCCCACCTTAAGTGAAGCAAACTGCAAGGACACAGTCCCAAGTGACACAATTCCCTGAATGTAAGGGCCACACCTGGGTATCAGATGAGGAGTGGGCAGTGCACAATAGAGGGACATGGCTCCTGGACAACATGACTGCTGTACTGTGGCAGTTTAACCAGGCCAGAGGAGGGCACATAGCATGTAATACAGAGTTCACAGTGCAGTCTTTGACTCACCCCTCCTTGCTGCTGTCTGGCCTTCAGCTGCCCATCCAGGTCTGGAAACACCACCGCCAGGATCTGGAGCATGTATGGGGTCAGGGTCCGTGTTCCGCCCCTCCTGCGAGGAGGCGACAGCTTCAGCTGGACCCGTGCAATCCTCCGGGTCCAGCCCCGAAGGTCCTGCCACCTCTTCTGGCAGTTGCGGATCCGGCGCTTGTAGACCCCCACGGACCGGACAGCCCGGACGATGTCCTTCCAGATCTCCTGCTTCCGATGGGCATTAACCTGTGAGGATGACAAAGTGAAAAGGCCATAACTACACATGCAACATATCCGTGCATGACACAGTTGTATATACATGTCTCAATCACAGGGGCACATGATGTACACAGGCAGTGCAACGCAGCCCATGGACAGTTTGCCAGAAGTCACTACATGGTATCATTGCATGGGAAGTAAAACCTTGTTCAAATGCACTGTCACTGCACCATACCTGTCCAGTGCATGTCACTACACACTATGGGGGGTGACAACTACTCAGTGAGCCTGCTAGCCAGTGGCGTGCAGACTTTCAGCCTTGACAAAATGCACATTCAGAAAGGCAGTGCACAGAACACTCACCTGCTCCCCTGGTGTCCCATACAGCTTGCTGTACTGTGGAAGTAGGCTGTCCAGCAGGACCTGGTTCTCCTCAAGGCTGAAGGCTGGGGCTCTCTCCACAGTACGTGCCATTGCAGGGTCCAGAGGGGGCAGAGACAGCAGCAGTGCAGTGGCAGATGTCGTCCTGGAGCATGTAGTGCAGGCAAGTGAGCTCTCAGGGGAACAGCCAGCAATATATATGTGCTGCAGAGGCAGATACTGTCCCATGTGTCCAAAGTGATAGGTCCAAGTCGTTTGCATCTTCTGAATCTGGCCAATCCATGGAATAGCAGCACCAATACACGCCCACAGCATCCTTCAAATCTTCAACTTCATGACATACATGATTTTGCAACATTGTTGTGGGTGACCAACTGAATTTCCAGCAACCGACTCGTTCGAATTTCGAAAACGCGTCCGTTGCCAGGCTAGGCCATTGACAATGGGTGCGCACCGATCGGTCCATTGCGGTACAACGCGTACAGGGGTACAACGCGTACCCGCACACATTGAATGCAATGGGCCGGCCGGGTGCACCGATCGGTCCATTGCTGTTCAACGCGTACAGGGTACAACGCGTACCCGCACACATTGAATGCAATGGGCCGGCCGGGCGCACCGATCGGTCCATTGCGGTACAACGCGTACAGGGGTACAACGCGTACCCGCACACATTGAATGCAATGGGCCGGCCGGGCGCACCGATCGGTCCATTGCGGTACAACGCGTACAGGGGTACAACGCGTACCCGCACACATTGAATGCAATGGGCCGGCCGGGTGCACCGATCGGTCCATTGCTGTTCAACGCGTACAGGGGTACAACGTGTACCCGCACACATTGAATGCAATGGGCCGGCCGGGTGCACCGATCGGTCCATTGCTGTTCAACGCGTACAGGGGTACAACGCGTACCCGCACACATTGAATGCAATGGGCCGGCCGGGTGCACCGATCGGTCCATTGCTGTTCAACGCATCCCTGTACAAGTGACTGGCATATGTCACCATGCCTGTCTCAGATGAACATATGCCAGCCACAGATAGCTCCCATGGAGTGAGGGGCACACCTACAACACGACAGCCTGTCCAAACTGTATCATAAGGCATATAAGGCTGCATTTCCTATTGTGTGTATGTTGGTGTACATGTTGTCCTGTGGGTGTCACCTGGGGGCAGCCACCCCCAGGCTGTGCACGTGTTCATGGGGACAGGATCCTGGGTGTTACGTGTACATGACCACTGTGATGTGCAACTGTTCATATCTGTGCATGTGCCATGGTCACATTTCACGGTGGTGTATGTGTATGTCATGTCACATACCCCGTGAGTCCCATGTGGGACGGTATGTTTGAGCCAGGGTGTCCCAGTGGCACAATAGTGATGGTCCTCCACAGTCTGTGTGCATGTAGTGTTTACAATGTCTCTGATTTCATGTGCACAATGGGAGACAGTCTCCACATCCACGTTGTGTGTGCATGGACTTTGATGTTGTGCGTGTGTGTGTCACAGACGTCCATGTCTGTCCTGCCGTGGCAAGTGGGACCACTACCTGTGGGGGTCATGGTTGTTTTGCTGTGGTGTATACATGATACTCCATGTAATGCCAGTGTCCATGTGGCAATACAGGGTCCCTGGGAATGTACCTGTCGTTGAGCTGTGATGCCTGGGGCACATCTGTCCTCACATGTCACTGTGGGGGGTGATTGTGACACGGCAGCAGGAGATGGGAACTGTGACACGGCCTCATGATATCCAATGGGCCAACCTGGGACTTATTGATGCCACTTGTTGAACCGTGATGACAGATGTTGGCCATGTATGTACCATACATGTCCTTACGGAACTGCACACTTCATGTAGTTGTGCCTCATAATGATGTATGATGTGATATTGAGTGTGTTCAATGCCGCATATGTGGGGTGACTGACAATCTTGCTTTCTTCTCCTCTGCACTGCAGGGCTCCTGCTGTCCATAGACCATTCCCAGACCTGGCAACGATGGTGGAACGGGACAGCATCCGACGGTACCGCTTCACCAGGCAGCTGATTGAGGATTTGGCAGTGCAGTTGGCCCCACATTTGCAGCCTGGCCGGCCGTATCCTACAGCGCTGACCCCCAAGGTGAAGGTGATGGCAGCCCTACACTTCTTTGCCACCGGTACCTTCCAACATACTGTGGCGACTGCTGGTGGGATGTCACAGACCATGTTGAGCCGTGTGCTCCGCGATGTTTTGGAGGCAATGTTGCTATTCCTGAACCGGTACATCTATTTCCCTAGACTGCAACGACTCACTGACGTGAAGAGTGACTTCTATGCCCTGGGGAGGATGCCGCATGTCATTGGCTCCATTGATGGGACACATGTGGCTTTGGTACCACCACAGGCCCAGGAGCAGGCCTACCGTAACCGCAAGCACTACCACTCGGTCAATGCACTGGTGGTGTGTCTTGCAGATATGACCATCACACACGTGTGTGCCCGTTTCCCTGGTTCAGCACACGATGCCTTTGTGATGAGGAGTAGTCGCATCCCCAGGATGATGGCACAGATGCAGAACCAGCGTGCCTGGCTTGTCGGTGTGTACTGACTTCGTGCCATTGTGTGTGATCTGATTTGTAGTATTCCGCCCACTTTTCCAAGTCAGCTTATGTGCACTTGTCTGTCCGTAGGAGACTCGGGATACCCCAACATGCCGTGGTTGCTGACACCCCTCAGGAACCCTGTGACACCAGCCCAGATGCGCTACAATGAGGCACATGGTCAGACCAGGAGAGTGATTGAGCGGACATTTGGTGTCCTGAAGAGCCGCTTCCGCTGCCTCGACAAGACAGGAGGGTCCCTCCCATATGCCCCAGCGAAGGTGTGCAAGATTATCATCGTCTGCTGCATGCTCCACAACCTGGCAGTGCGGAAGGAGTTGCCTCTCATCCAGGATGACAATGACCAACATCCGCCACCTGTGGAGGATCCTGGCCTGGACCACGATGCCAGTGATGATGATGATGATGAGGGTGATGTCCGCACACAGCTCATCACCAACTTCTTTAGCTGAATGTGAGTATCCTGAGGTGTCATGTCAATGATGTGAGTTGGCATGATATGTGTAGGTGGTGCTCTGGTGCTGTTGGAGTGTGTCCATGGGCTACTTGACTGGATGTGTGTAGCGATGTGTGCTTACAGGTGGTCTGTACTCCCCAACAGTGTTGACATGCTAACTTGGTTCTGGGTGGGTATCTTGTAACATGTATTGTGCATGAGTTTTGCTGTTCTGTCCTGTTCTCCATTGCTTTTGACTGTGTGTCATTTCTGTCCTTCACAGGGTACTTTCAGATTCGTTTGGTCAACTGTGTCCACCGACGACTTGATTGTACTTCCAGGGTGGTAGCTGTTGTGTCCCTACAGGTGATGTGCGCCACACCCATGGACTTCCTTCCTTCTACAGTTGTTGACTGTGTGCCCGCTGCCAGGTGGGATTACCTTGCATCTGTAGTGGTTACGACATGTTGCAGCTGTGTAATAAACCTGTGCTTCACTTTGTGATGTGCGTTGTCTGTGGTCAAACATTTGACTGCCATTTGCTTACTGCACCTGTGGGCTACTTGACTACAACTGGGAATAGGTGTGGTGTCTGTGCATTGCACCGTCTTCCCTGGCAACATCAGTGTAGGCAATGAGTCAGATGGCCTAGGTGTGTATGTGTTGTGTAGCCCTGGTGGTGTGTCTCCCTCATATGTGTCACGTTGCCTTTACTCACATGCCTGTGTTGTACTTGCTGTTGCAGTTCGCATACACAGTGTAATTTTGCAGTTCATCATCCCCATGACAGCACCCACGTTGGAATCACAACAGAGGCAAGTACGGTGTATTAGTGTGTTTATTGTGATACATTTGTGTGAATAGTGCATAGGATGGTTAGTGCTGTACATATATATTGCAATCAGAAGTTCCTAGGTGAATTGAAAGTCCTGGTAGACAAAATCCCCAGTATCGGGGCTACAGTTGTCTGAGACATTGGTCCAACTTGTACTCCCCATGTCATGTGTGGGAGTTGTGTTGCCGTCAACAGGGTGAACAGTTTGTGCACAAAGGTGAACATCCAGAACAGGTTCAGGCTTCCTGGGGGTTGCACTTGGCCATCGGCCTCTCACTTGCCCCTCCTCGGACGACCCCTCTTCTTTGGGGGGCCCCTCAAGTACAGGCTGCTGCGGTGCAGGGGACTCTCTGCCAGAGTCATCCTCCCTCCCTGTGGCAGTTGCAGTTTGTTCAGCACCAGATGTTGTTGGCACACAGGGAGGTGTGGACTGGTTGCTGTTCATCTGGCGGAGGCATTGTAATATGTCCCTGTGCACCGCCGTCATCTCTTGCAGTGCGTCCCACTTGGACTCCACGCGGGACATGTGTGAGTCCAAGCGGGCATGATGGGCAGCCTGCTGCTGTTTCATGTCTCTGAGGAGCCCCACTACCTGGCTGAGATCTCCGGTGCTGGACTGGTACGCATCGGCTATGCGTACCAGTCGTGGGTCATCATGCACACCAGCAACCTCTGCAAGCAGCGACCTCTGTCTCCCACCCCTCCCACCACCCCTGCCGACATGTGCAGTGCGTGCAGTGGCACGCACAGATGACCCTGGTCCCCCTTGGGGGTTGGTGGTGGTGGTGGTGTCCATGGCCCCACGTTGGTCCAGGGTCCCTGTGCTGGTGGTGCTCCTTGTTCTGTCCATGTCGGCAGGGATGGTATTTGTGGTGACAGTCGTTGGAGGGGTGGGTGCAGGGGGTGCAGCTGGTGGTCCTGCTGGTGCTGCAGCTGGTGGTCCTGCTGGTGCTGCATGTTGACTTGCACCGGATGTGCCAGGTTGGTCTTCTTCGTCCGAGGAGGGCAGAGGCTGTACGACACCAGTGAGCTCCGTATCCTCTTGAGCCTGGGACTGGGACTCCTCAGCGTCTGCTGCTGTGTCCCCATCATCACCTGTTTTTGGGAGACACACACAATGTATGTAATGTTTCTGCAGGCATCAATGGTTGACACACCTGACAGTTGTGACTGTGCCTCTGGGTGCGGGCCTGTACATTGCATTGTCCTAAGTTGTCACAGTCAGGGGTTGATATTGGTGTAGCACATTGTCCTGCATTATTTGGGCATTTCTATGTATTTGTTGGGGTGTGAACATGGTCTGCATTGGTTGTATTTGGTTGACAGCCGGCCCTCCTTCCCACCCAGCCAGTCAGTTATCCCACCATGGACTGTGGTGGCATTGCAGGGAGTGAAAGTTGTCTTTCAGGATGTCAGTCAGTGGTGTCCTGCTGTTGGTTGTTGCACAGTTGCCAGCAGGGCCTTGTGCTCCCCACAGCAGTAGCCAGTGTCAGCCATCTTGTCAGTTGTTTTCCACTCCCTGTGATGTGAGCATGGTTCAGGGTGGTGTTGATGGGACAGTTGTGGGGGTGAGCTATGTCTGTGACTATGACTCCCATCATGCTATTGCCTCCACCCCACTTCCCAGCATTCCCATACTTACTTGCTTTTGTGGGGAGTTCAGTGTGTGTGGGTGTGAGAGCATTGGCAAGATGGCTGACAGTGGTGTCCTGCTGTTGGTTGGTGTGCAGTTCCCAGCATGCCCTTGTGCTCCCCACGACACAGCAACAGTGTCAGACATCTTTGATGGGCCTTTCCACTCTCTGTGGGATGTGCATGCGTGAGTGTGAGCTTGCTGGGCCATGTGGTGGGGGATGTAGAGCTGTGCCTACGACTCCCATCATGCTATTGCTTCCACCCCCCTTCCCAGCATGCCCATGCTTCCTTCCTTTTGACTCTGCTTCCCTGTGGGGTGGGCTGCCTGAGCTGACAGGATGGCTGGGAGTGTTGTCCTGGCAGTTGTTTGGCTAAAAGTCCAAAGAGTGTCCCTGTGCTTCACACAACATAACCCAGGGTGGAGGTTCTTTGTGGGATCTTGAGTTAGGATGTGAGGCATTGCATTCTCCCAGGTGGGTTATGTGGAGTATGTGTTGAGGGGGTGTGTGAGGGGAGGTGCTTGTGACTATGGTCAGTGCTGCAAGTCCTCCTTCCCACCCAGCCAGATATCCCACCATGGAACGTGCTTGCATTGCAGAGAGTGCAAGTTGGCTTTCAGGATGTCAGGCAGTGGTGTTGTGCTGTTTGTTGGTGCACAGTTCCCAGCAGGGCCTTGTGCTCCCCACAGCAGTAGCCAGTGTCAGCCATCTTGTCAGTCCTTATCCACTCCCTGTGATGTGAGCATGGTTCAGGGTGGTGTTGATGGGACAGTTGTGGGGGTGAGCTATGTCTGTGACTATGACTCCCATCATGCTATTGCCTCCACCCCACTTCCCAGCATTCCCATACTTACTTGCTTTTGTGGGGAGTTCAGTGTGTGTGGGTGTGAGAGCAATGGCAAGATGGCTGACAGTGGTGTCCTGCTGTTGGTTGGTGTGCAGTTCCCAGCATGCCCTTGTGCTCCCCACGACACAGCAACAGTGTCAGACATCTTTGATGGGCCTTTCCACTCTCTGTGGGATGTGCATGCGTGAGTGTGAGCTTGCTGGGCCATGTGGTGGGGGATGTAGAGCTGTGCCTACGACTCCCATCATGCTATTGCCTCCACCCCCTTCCCAGCATGCCCATGCTTCCTTCCTTTTGACTCTGCTTCCCTGTGGGGTGGGCTGCCTGTGCTGACAGGATGGCTGGGAGTGTTGTCCTGGCAGTTGTTTGGCTAAAAGTCCAAAGAGTGTCCCTGTGCTTCACACAACATAACCCAGGGTGGAGGTTCTTTGTGGGATCTTGAGTTAGGATGTGAGGCATTGCATTCTCCCAGGTGGGTTCTGTGGAGTTTGTGTTGAGGGGGTATGTGAGGGGAGGTGCTTGTGACTATGGTCAGTGCTGTGAGTCCTCCTTCCCACCCAGCCAGATATCCCACCATGGAACGTGCTTCCATTGCAGGGAGTGGAAGTTGTCTCTCAGGATGTCAGTCAGTGGTGTCCTGCTGTTGGTTGTTGCACAGTTGCCAGCAGGGCCTTGTGCTCCCCACAGCAGTAGCCAGTGTCAGCCATCTTGTGAGTCCTTTTCCACTCCCTGTGATGTGCGCATGGTTCATGGTGGTGTTGATGGGACAGTTGTGGGGGTGAGCAATATCTGTGACTACGACTCCCATGATGCTAATGGCTACACTGACTTGCCCAGCATACACAGAATTCCTTTCTTTCAGTGGTCTTCACTGTGTGTTGGTGTTGTAGTGGTGGCTACATGTCTGGATGTGTTTGTTAGTTATATTTGTGCCACTGCCTAGCTGTAGTTGTAGTTGTGTTTGTACATGTGATGACACGGTTAAATGTAACTTTGAGATGGCATGTGACATACACATTTTGGGATGATTCTGTTCTGGTTGCTGTGTAATTGCTATGAGTGCATGGTTTGACTCTCCCCTTGACAGTGATGTGTGTGTGTATTGTGGCAGAATATTGAGTACATTTGTTGTGTACTCACCAGGCTCTGGGATGTTCTCTAGTCCATAGACGCTCACTGGCGGAAGGATGGCCCGCACCTTCTCCTCCCAGGGCCTGAGGTATACTGGCTTGGCAGGAGGGCCACTGCCGGTGTATTGGCTCAGGAGGTAGTCCTTCTTGAGCAGCTCCCGTACCCTCCTGCGCACGTCATACCACCTGTTCTGGATGTCAGTCTTTGTGCGCAGACATGGTGATTGTGCGTTCACCCTGTTGATGATCCTCTCCCATATCTTGGTATTCTGGGAGATGGTTGTCTGTTGGACCAGTGTGCCAAACAGCTGTGGCTCTACCCTGAGGATCTCGTCTACCAGGACTTCCAATTCACAATCTAGGAACTTGTAATTCTTCTTGGGGGGCATGGTGATGGGTGGTGATGGTGAGTGATGTGTGTGTTGGTGTGCAGGTGAGGGTGTGTGAGTGTGTGTTTTGCTGGGTGTATGTGAGGTAGCTATTTGTTGGTGTGCTGATGGTGTGTGGCTTGTGTGAGGGATGAGCTGTGGGTGTGTGGTTGCTGTCTGTTGAGTGCTGGCAGTAGAATAGCATTTGCAAAGGATCATGGTTGGGATTTGTGTCCTTTATATGGGTGGAGTTGTGGGTGTGTCTTTGTTCTCTGTCCCCACCCCCCAGTATTTATTGGCTTTGTAATTGCTTGTTTGGCCTTTTTTGTGTATTTTTCCTTAGTACTTTCTGTGCATGTTGGAAACGTTCTTGTGACCGAGTCGGACCCTGCATTTGTCTCGTACGGTCTTCTCCGTTTCGTTCACGCTGTGTTTGTGCAGTTTTCTATGCTGCGTACGCGTCGGTCGCGGTGTTTTGTGTTACTTCGGCTCGGTTTTGTATGCGTGTCGGTCGTACGGCTTGTCCTCCGTATGACTCGGTCGTGGTTTTCGCGCCTTGCATCGTACTTTGCGGTTTGGAGTTCGCGTGTACGTTTCGGTTGGATTTGTTCCGGGTGCGTGTCGGTCGGTTCGATTCGCGTGTTTTTCCGGCCGGATTGCTGTTTTCCGTGCGGCTCGGTCGTTCGGCTTGGGTTCAGTACGTGTCGGTCGGATTTTGCACGCCTTGCATCGTACTTGGCGTGTCGGGCGCCACAGGTACGTGTCGGTCGGAATTAATTCCGGCTCCGAGTCGGTCGGTGCTTTTTCCGGCCCGAATCGGAATCGACCCCTATGTGTACTGCAGTTGTGTGAATGTTCTGTTTAAAGGGAAAATTAGTGTAAATGTGAAAGTTGCTTAAAAATTCTCTAAAATATATATTATTATTGCTTAAATATATATTATTGCTTAACGTACCTCAAGAAATTAAACATTGGAGCATACAAAATAGACTATTATTAGTAACTACCTTGTTTCAACTCACTATTATTAAAAAACCATCCTTATAGCTTTTTCCTTCTAACTAAATATAATCCCTAGTACACTCTAACCACTTATATACTAAGTGTGTCATCGTTTGCTTCCTAATTTTGTTATCATAATTCATCCTGCATAAATAAATATATAAATTAAACATAGAAACTTAACTATTAACCATAAAATAACCTATTACTTTTCCTACATAGGAGTATAAAACACAAAGCGTAAATTATATACTATTATACTACACCTCCTCATAATGCATCATTATTATTATACAATTTATACATTAGTGAGGATATATTTAAAATTTGGGAAGCTCTGTTTGTTTAGTTATTCTACACTACCTACCCTCTTTAATCCATATCAACACTATACTTAGAAGACCTACTACTGTTTGTACATTACACCTCTTTACTCACATTAATAAACACTGTTTTTGCTACATGTCATTTGCCTTTTCTTACTATCAAACTCTATTTATTAGAAACCAAACGTATACTCATCATACCGACCACTTCTATTCCATACCATCTATCTGCTTACCATAATAACCTCTCTTGTATTCATACCACCACTACTTACCCCTTTTATTCTACCACATACATTAGCTGTTGCAAAACTTCATCTAAATACACATACAAAAACACACACACACCCCATACAACACACACATATTCATTACACACAATGCGCGCCCTTCTCTACAAAAACTTTGCAATAACTTAGTCTTCTTCCTTAGCATTCACTTTTACACTATACATACCACACACATATTACTTACATACACTACCCCTTTTTTCAGACAACAGCTTTTAAATAGTTTTTGCTATTTTACAGTTGTTTTTTACCTCCCCGTCCCCAAATCTCTTACAAACTAATACATACACTACATATACTGCAAATACACACAAAATACAAAAAAACACACTACAACTACCAGCTTTACAAAGCACAAATTACACTGCACCACCTACATTAAACTACACAAATACATTAGATCTTAATTAACATGCACACAACAGCATTAAAAAAAAAAAACACACACTACACATATAAGTATTGCTTACACACACTAGCTCCTAATTACAAACAAAACGTTCGCCATAACTTTTAGCGTTCTTCCTCAGCCCTCCCACTCATATGTACTGTACATACATAAACATACACAACCTATTTTACAAGTCCACACTCAATATATCCTAAAATATGCTACAAACAGCTGCCTCACAACGCGCAAAATACGCTGCGCTATTTACATTACAATATATCAAATACATTACAATGCCATATTTGGAATACGCCAGTAAATATAATTATTTTTTCCCAGTATTACCTATTTTATTGCATTTATCACTATACGTTTTTTTGTTTACCAAATCAAAAAATATTGATGCTACTGTTGCAATGGCCCCTCTCACCAACTGTAGCACCAAAAAACAGAGCAGCACAGAAAGGAAAACGTAAAAGTGCATTTCTGTTATTGTTTGTACTCTGTGTTTATTGGTTAATGCACCTTTAGTATAGTAATTGCGTTTTTCATTGCTGTAAATGTGTTATATGTTATTTGTAAATATGCGTGCTTCTCTTTATCAAATCTGCTAATGTTGATGCTATTTTTGTGATGGGCCCCACCCATCGGAGCAAAGAAGAAGGAGCAGCGCACGAAGAGAAAGGTAAGAGTGTTTTGTAATATTGTTTTTACTATGTGTTTATAATGTATAGCTAGGATAAAGGTAATAGTATAGTAATTGTGTTTTTTATTGCTGTTAATGTGTTATTTGTAAATATGCGTGCTTCTGTTTATCAAATCTGCTAATGTTGATGCTATTTTTCTGATAGCCTCCCAGTAATGAAAGCACAAAAGTAGGAACAGTGCACGAAGAGAAAGGTAATAGTGCTTTTCTAATATTGTTTTTCCTTTGTCTTTATAATGTATATCTACTGTAAATATCAGGTTTGTTAAATTAGTTGATGCAACTTTAGTATACTAATTGTGTATTTTCTTATGCTGTCAATATGCTTACTGTTATTTGTCAATATGCGTGCTTTTGTTTACTTAATCTGCCAATGTTGCTGCTATTATTAAAATACCCTTCCAGTAACTGGAGTAACTGCTTTCTTAGAAAGCTAAAAAAAACACATTTGCTACCAGCATTATAACGTATAAAATACATTCTAAAGCTTTAAGCAGAATAACCAGACAAACACACAAAAAATCCAGACAACACATATAGACATACTTTACACACACACTGCCTCTTTTTGCAGGCAAAAGCTTAGAAATGTTTTTTGGGCTTCTTTGCCCTCACCCACTCCTAGGTGCTGTGCACAAATAAGCCCAAACTGCTCAAGCTACACGTTTATATGTAATTCACATTCGGATGCTGCAACTTGCAGATTCACTAAAAACTCAGAGTATTATGCCTATTTATTTACAATATCCACTGTTTTATTACACTGCTGATATACTTTAAGTTATTTAGCAATATGCGCGCTTTTATTTATTACATCTCTTACATTTATACTATTCCATCTCTTTCTACACATAACTAGCACCCCTCACTGTATTACATACTTTGTTTCGCAGTACATACTCTTACTCACTTTATACCATACTTCTACTCACAATGCCAACACTCTTCACTACATTCTATCTCTTTCTTCACAGTTCCAACTCCTCTCATTATATCCCATTCCTCTACTCAAACTATCAATTTCTTTATCATACATGCCATCCATTTACTCACAGCACAAACAGCTCTTCATTCTATGCTGTTAATTCCCTCGCAGTATTAACACTTCATTCCATACTATCCTTCTACTCACACTACCAGCACTCATTGCTCCAAACAATACTTCTGCTCACACTACCACTTCCTTTTAATCTACACTATTCCTCTACTAATAAAAGTAATACTCTTTACTACATTCCATCCCTCCACTTTTAATACTAGCTTCTCTCCACTCCACACAATTCTTTTACTTACACTACCTATCCCTTTAAATCAATATTACATATTACCTACTTAAAAACAAATAAAACAATAACTAATTACAAATATTACAAACATCTTCCTTCAGCTTATACAACTAAACAAACAGATTTCCCCCCCCAAAAATATATATCATTCTTAATCTACCAATTGCATAAAACTAGTAAACAATATACCACTTAAAACTATTATCCTGCAAAACATTATCTGCTTTTAACAAATCACTTACATACCAAATGCTGCTTTCCTGTTATGCTTCAGTAATAATGTGTTCCCATTCCTACTGCACTATAAAGCATGCTACAACTTCGCACACATGTAGCCTCAACAACTATACATTATTTAGGCTACAAACAACATTGGGGCCGATTCCGATTCCGGCCGGAAATCTCTCCGACCGAGCCGGACCCGGAGAGAATTCCGACCGAATCGGACCCTAGCAGTCCGACCGGACGAGTACGATGCATTCGCATGCTATCGGACTCGATTCGGTCGGACTCCCATTGAAGTCAATGGGAGCCGGTCGTACAACGCGTACGTGGGCTCCCATTGACTCAATGGGTGCGAGGCGAACAAGGGCGCCCCCTACAGCGGGTACGCGTCCATGCGCATCGCGGCATACATGCACAGGTAGGGGGGACCCATGGGTCCCCCCCTGTGTGTGACTCGCGCGCCTATGCGTACAGGGGGGTCCGACGCAGACCCCCAAAGTC
Organism: Calotriton arnoldi; assembly: GCA_963921515.1. Classification (NCBI taxonomy): domain Eukaryota; kingdom Metazoa; phylum Chordata; class Amphibia; order Caudata; family Salamandridae; genus Calotriton; species Calotriton arnoldi. The sequence goes on along the minus strand of CAWUFW010018269.1, from coordinate 140,134 downwards.
CGGCTCCGACAGCTCTTTCGAGCCGGTCGGCGCGAGTCGGTCGGACTGCTCGCGGCACGCATCGTACTTACCCGGTCGGGAAACGTCTCCATAGCGCGGTGCGAGTCGTGTCCGTGCGAGTCGGTCGGAGCGTGTTGAAGCCGCGTACGAGTCGGTCGGCGATTTTGCGGGAGCTTGCATCGTACTCGCTCGGCTGGACCCGCGTACGATTCGGTCGGGAAACAGGGCTCCGAATCGGATCCGGTAAATCCGAATCCGATTCGGAGCACTACCGGCCGAGATCGGAATCGGCCCCTTTATCTTTTATGCAACACTTAATATAACAACACCTAACAAAATATTCTCCCAATAATAGGGGCATTTACATAATATACATCTACCCACATACACACTGTTCATGTCATTTTATTTAATACAAAAAAAAAAAAAGCCAAATGCCCTAACAGTCAACATTACCAGCTGCCTAAAGCAAAACTGAAACCACTGCAATCAACGCCTTACTGCGAAACCTTCCCCCCGTCAACAATTTGCCCCTTCTCTATCTCCAGGTTATCTCCACTTTTAGGGCAAGAGCAATAAACCTTTCTTAGCGTTTAACTTCATTTGCTACAATTTATTGCCCTTCACCATATTTAAACTGTTGCAAACACTGCCTCCTTACTGTTCTTGGAAAACGCTCCCTCCTTGCTGTTCCTATACACATATCTGTCTACTTCTGCGGTTGCCAGTCTTACATTTTCGGTAAGTACATTTCCGCTTTTACAATACAATTTAAAATACCTATTACATACTTTATTTCCCTTTACTTTCTCCCTTTTATTAGCTAACAAAAAATACTATTATTTATTTTACGTATTTCTCAATACAAACAGCAATTTGCACTTATAAATTAAGCAAACAATTTAAATACTATACGTCAGTTTGCCTTTCGCTTTCTATGTTTTAATACTATTAATTTCTTGTACCCACAGAACACAACAGCTCCTAGCTCGGAATACTACCGTACCTGTCCTAAAAACATTTTTCGGCCAGCTTACTATCAACAATATTACAGCTCTGGTAAGTACATTACAAACAAAACGTATTTAACTTACTTAAACAATTGTATTAATTAAACAAAAACAAATCAAAGGATAAATTTGTAACTGCTACACACAGTAAATAATGCTTTCATCCCTTGCATAGTTATTACTTACTGCGTGTACATTAAATTACATGATTTGTATATATAAGGACCTTATCACAACATCAAAAAGAAGCAATGTACCCTACAACTTAGCTCCTCTATTAGACAAAAACTTGTATAGTATTCCACTAAACAAATGTGCTCTTTCTATATGCTACTAATTTTATGGAGTCCTCATGTTTGTAAATTGCAGCTACATTTTCGTTTCTTGCGCGGTGCAACGTTTAATGCCACATTTGGTGCATTTGCTAAACAGTAATTATTCGTACGAGAAAGTGCCTCTTTTTTTATTTTACAAGCATATTTTTCACCCAGTTTCTATCATGCTTTTGTACTACTAATTTTCAGATACAATCTTTGCTACATTTAGATAGTTTGCCCTTTTTTGGCTCAATTGCTCTGTATTCTTTGCGCACCTTTAACACTAAAAGCACCGTGGGAATGCCTTAGCATGGTAAAATCAGGCGGGAGAACAGTACCATATGGAAAAGTAGCCAATTACAACATAGCGGGGGAACAGTACAATAGGGAACAGTAGCAAATTACAACATGCATCCAAGTATACAAAAAAAACAAAACATATTCCATTGCGTGCGCTGCATCAGCAAATACGCTGCAGCACACGCATAGGAATTAGTTTTAGTTTTTTTGCTTACCTCGATTGGTACCTATGGCATATTTTACTAAGCATCCACCACCACCCCTACCCCTTCCCCCACGCCTCGCCATTACGGAGCACTAGCACCACAGCTCACTAATAACACAAAATAACTATTAAACTACGCCACTAAATACTGTTTGTTTTTCCTCATTAACCTTTTCCTTTTTATCTACACATGTATACTAAACATTTCTTTCTTTCTCTAACACTACATACCCTTTTGTCAAGCAGCAAAACACAAACCTTTCGCAAATATCGCCTACCAAAAACTATCCCTCCTCTCGCTTTTTTTTACACCTCTAATATTCTTTCTAATACAGTCTATACAGTAGCAGTCCATGGTAGGAGTGCCAGCCGGGCAGTAACATGGGGTGGGGGAGGGGCAGGGTAGGGGGTAGTAAACCACAGATTACGGCCGAATACATAAATAAAACAAATTTCATTGTGAGCAATGCATCGCCAAATGCGATGCAGTGCACGCAATAAAAATAGTTTTATTTATTGAAATGTTTACTTACCTGTATTTCGCCGTAATCCGTGGTTTACTACCCCCTACCCTGCCCCTCCCCCGCCGCACATCACCGCCCAGCCGGCACTCCTACCACGGACCGCTACTGCGTCTATAACACTATGTACTACCGCTTAAATACTCCTTTGCCTTCGCACAAGTAACACCACAACCTCTTACATAATTTTTCGTTTCACAAACAATGCCCGTATCTTCCACATGCCATCCCGTTTTTAAACTACAACTAACCTATATTATCTAATACCTACAGCTAAAATAATCACACTTACAAAGTGTACTGCCACAATTAGCCTCCAAACAACAAAAACCCAAGCAACATAGTGTCACAGAGTTCTCACTCCACAATTTTACAAACGCAGTTACTCCCTTGCTATGCCTTTTCTCGCCGCCAAAAATACACTACATATTTCACTTTTCCAAAGCTTGCGTCCCCTTATACTAAACAGTTAAAAAACAAACCTGCAACAAATATATCTTGCCACGCTATGACGCTTTTTGCTGCTCTTAGTACTCTTAACATCCTCTCCGTTACCCTCCATTACAATGTCGTCTGCCACCTACATTTCTCTTCCGGTTAAAGCCTGAATTTCTCTTCCGGTTCAAGCTTTTACACCACTCCCCTAACAAAGCTACATCGCCTAACTTCCTATACCACAACATTCATAATCCTGTAGCAGCACCTACCAAATACTACCCCCTATCACACAATGTACACAATCCACTAACAGTAAAATTATTACACATAAAATTATGTACAATACGTTAGCTAAAATACGCACAACACGCGCAAAACTTTACACAACATATACATATATTACTTACATACACAGGTCCCTTTCTCCAGGTAGCAGCTTTACATTAGCTACTTTAATTCTTTCTTACCGCCCCCCCCCACAACATACCTATTATGTGCTCACATTTTCCGCTCCCTGTAGGCACATTTTCCTCTCAGCTGCCCTCCATTGCAATGTCGTCTGCCGCCTAAATTTCTCTTCCGGTTACAGCTATTTACACCACTCCGCTCGCCAAGCTAGATCGCCTAACTTCCTATACCGTAATATCCACAGTCCAGTAGCAGCACCTACCAAATACTAGCCCTCTATCTCACAACATACACCAATCTACTGTAATAGTAACATTTTCACACATAAGCAGTCTTACCTTTCTCTTCATGCGCTGCTGTGTTTTTTCGCTCCGGTCAGTTGAGGGGGCGGGGGCATCGCTACAATACCATCAGCATTAGTAGATTCAATAAGCAAAAGCACACATATTAACAGATTAACAACATATCAAAATACACAATAAATATACTAAAGTTACATCAACTAATTTAACAAACATAACAATTACAATAAATATACATTATAAACACATAGTAAAAACAATATTAGAAAAGCAGTCTTACCTTTTTGTTCCTACGCTACTTCGTATTCTCTGATCCAGTCGATTAGGGGGCATCGCAACAATAGCATTAACATTCACAGATTCGGTAAACGGAAGCACACATATTAACACATTTACAGCATACGGAAAACACAATTACTATACTAAAGTTGCATCAATCAATTTAACAAACATAACATTTACAGTAGATATACATTAAAATACATACTAAAACAATATTAGAAAAGCAGTCTTACCTTTCTCTTCGTGCGCTGCTCCGTCTTCTCTGCTCCGGTGGGTGGGGCCCATCATAAAAATAGCATCAACATTAGCAAATTCGATAAACGGAAGCACGCATATTTACAAATAGTACATTAACAACAATAAAAAACACAATTACTATACTATTACCTTTATCCTAGCTATACATTATAAACACATAGTAAAAACAATATTACAAAACACTCTTACCTTTCTCTTCGTGCGCTGCTCCTTCTTCTCTGCTCCGGTGGGTGGGGCCCATCACAAAAATAGCATCAACATTAGCAGATTCGATAAACAGAAGCACGCATATTTACAAATAACACATTAACAGGAATAAAAAAACACAATTACTATACTATTTCCTTTATCCTACCTATACATTATAAACACATAGTAAAAACAATATTACAAAACGCTCTTACCTTTCTATTCATGCGCTGCTCCATCTTCTCAGCTCCGGTCCCTGGGTGGGGCATCGCAACAATAGCATAAACATTAGCAGATTCCATAAACAGAAGTACGCATATTAACACATTAAAAGCACATAAAAATACACAATTAATATACTAAAATTGCATCAACTAATTTAACAAAGATAACATTTACAATACACATACATTATAAACACATAGTAAAAGCAATAGTACAAAACACTCTTACCTTTCTCTTCGTGCGCTGCTCCTTCTTCTCTGCTCCAGTGGGTGGGGTCCATCACAAAAATAGCATCAACATTAGCAGATTCGATAAACAGAACCATGCATATTTACAAATAACACATTAACAGCAATAAAAAACACAATTACTATACTATTACCTTTATCCTAGCTACACATTATAAACACATAGTAAAAACAATATTACAAAACACTCTTACTTTCTCTTCATGCGCTGCTCCGTCTTCTCTGCTCCGGTGGGTGGGGGCCATCACAAAAATAGCATCAACATTAGCAGATTCCATAAACAGAAGCATGCATATTTACAAATAACACATTAACAGCAATAAAAAAACACAATTACTATACTATTACCTTTATCCTACCTATACATTATAAACAGAGTAAAAACAATATTACGAAACGCTCTTACCTTTCTATTCATGCGCTGCTCCGTCTTCTCAGCTCCGATCCCTGGGTGGGGCATCGCAACAATAGCATAAACATTAGCAGATTCCATAAACAGAAGTACGCATATTAACACATTAAAGGCACATAAAAATACACAATTAATATACTAAAATTGCATCAACTAATTTAACAAAGATAACATTTACAATACACATACATTATAAACACATAGTAAAAGCAATAGTACAAAACACTCTTACCTTTCTCTTCGTGCGCTGCTCCTTCTTCTCTGCTCCACTGGGTGGGGTCCATCACAAAAATAGCATCAACATTAGCAGATTCGATAAACAGAACCACGCATATTTACAAATAACACATTAACAGCAATAAAAAGCACAATTACTATACTATTACCTTTATCATAGCTATACATTATAAACACATAGTAAACACAATATTACAAAACACTCTTACTTTCTCTTCGTGCGCTGCTCCTTCTTCTCTGCTCCGGTGGGTGGGGCCCATCACAAAAATAGCATCAACATTAGCAGATTCGATAAAGGGAAGCACGCATATTTACAAATAATACATTAACAGCAATAAAAAACACAATTACTATACTATTACCTTTATCCTAGCTATACATTATAAACACATAGTAAAAACAATATTACAAAACACTTACCTTTGTCTTCGTGCGCTGCTCCGTCTTCTCTGCTCCGGTGGGTGGGGCCCATCACAAAAATAGCATCAACATTAGCAGATTCCATAAACAGAAGCACGCATATTTACAAATAACAAATTAACTGGAATACAAAACACAATTACTATACTATTACCTTTATCCTAGCAATACATTATAAACACATAGTAAAAACAATATTACAAAACACTCCTACTTTCTCTTCATGCGCTGCTTCGTCTTCTCTGCTCCGGTGGGTGGGGCCCATCACAAAAATAGCATCAACATTAGCAGATTCAATAAACAGAAGCACGCATATTTACAAATAACACATTAACAGCAAAAAAAAACACAATTACTATACTATTACCTTTAACCTAGCTATGCATTATAAACACATAGTAAAAACAATATTACAAAACACTTACCTTTCTCTTCGTACGCTGCTCCATCTTCTCTGCTCCAATGGGTGGGGTCCATCACAAAAATAGCATCAACATTAGCAGATTCGATAAACAGAAGCACGCATATTTACAAATAACACATTAACAGCAATAAAAAACACAATTACTATACTATTACCTTTATCCTAGCTACGCATTATAAACACATAGTAAAAACAATATTACAAAACACTCTTACCTTTCTCTTCGTGCGCTGCTCCTTCTTCTCTGCTCCGGTGGGTGGGGCCCATCACAAAAATAGCATCAACATTAGCAGATTCGATAAACAGAAGCACGCATATTTACAAATAATACATTAACAGCAATAAAAAACACAATTCCTATACTATTACCTTTATCCTAGCTATACATTATAAACACATAGTAAAAACAATATTACAAAACACTCTTACCTTTCTCTTCGTGCGCTGCTCCTTCTTCTCTGCTCCGGTGGGTGGGGCCCATCACAAAAATAGCATCAACATTAGCAGATTCGATAAACAGAAGCACGCATATTTACAAATAACACATTAACAGCAATAAAAAAACACAATTACTATACTATTACCTTTATCCTACCTATACATTATAAACACATAGTAAAAACAATATTACTAAATGCTCTTACCTTTCTATTCATGCGCTGCTTCTTTTTCTCAGCTCCGGTCCCTGGGTGGGGCATCGCAACAATAGCATTAACATTACCAGATTCCATAAACAGAAGTACGCATATTAACACATTAAAAGCACATAAAAATACACAATTAATATACTAAAATTGCATCAACTAATTTACCAAACATGACATTTACAATACACATACATTATAAACACATAGTAAAAGCAATAGTACAAACCACTCTTACCTTTCTCTTCATGCGCTGCTCCTTCTTCTCTGCTCCAGTGGGTGGGGTCCATCACAAAAATAGCATCAACATTAGCAGATTCGATAAACAGAACCATGCATATTTACAAATAACACATTAACAGCAATAAAAAACACAATTACTATACTATTACCTTTATCCTAGCTACACATTATAAACACATAGTAAAAACAATATTACAAAACACTCTTACTTTCTCTTCATGCGCTGCTCCGTCTTCTCTGCTCCGGTGGGTGGGGGCCATCACAAAAATAGCATCAACATTAGCAGATTCCATAAACAGAAGCATGCATATTTACAAATAACACATTAACAGCAATAAAAAACACAATTACTATACTATTACCTTTATCCTACCTATACATTATAAACAGAGTAAAAACAATATTATGAAACGCTCTTACCTTTCTATTCATGCGCTGCTCCGTCTTCTCAGCTCCGATCCCTGGGTGGGGCATCGCAACAATAGCATAAACATTAGCAGATTCCATAAACAGAAGTACGCATATTAACACATTAAAGGCACATAAAAATACACAATTAATATACTAAAATTGCATCAACTAATTTAACAAAGATAACATTTACAATACACATACATTATAAACACATAGTAAAAGCAATAGTACAAAACACTCTTACCTTTCTCTTCGTGCGCTGCTCCTTCTTCTCTGCTCCACTGGGTGGGGTCCATCACAAAAATAGCATCAACATTAGCAGATTCGATAAACAGAACCACACATATTTACAAACAACACATTAACAGCAATAAAAAACACAATTACTATACTATTACCTTTATCCTACCTGGACATTATAAACACATAGTACAAACAATATTACAAAACACTCTTACTTTCTCTTCATGCGCTGCTCCGTCTTTTCTGCTCCGGTGGGTGGGGTCCATCACAAAAATAGCATCAACATTAGCAGATTCGATAAACAGAACCACGCATATTTACAAATAACACATTAACAGCAATAAAAAACACAATTACTATACTATTACCTTTATCCTAGCTACACATTATAAACACATAGTAAAAACAATATTACAAAACACTCTTACTTTCTCTTCGTGCGCTGCTCCTTCTTCTCTGCTCCGGTGGGTGGGGCCCATCACAAAAATAGCATCAACATTAGCAGATTCGATAAAGGGAAGCACGCATATTTACAAATAATACATTAACAGCAATAAAAAACACAATTACTATACTATTACCTTTATCCTAGCTATACATTATAAACACATAGTAAAAACAATATTACAAAACACTTACCTTTGTCTTCGTGCGCTGCTCCGTCTTCTCTGCTCCGGTGGGTGGGGCCCATCACAAAAATAGCATCAACATTAGCAGATTCCATAAACAGAAGCACGCATATTTACAAATAACAAATTAACTGGAATACAAAACACAATTACTATACTATTACCTTTATCCTAGCAATACATTATAAACACATAGTAAAAACAATATTACAAAACACTCCTACTTTCTCTTCATGCGCTGCTTCGTCTTCTCTGCTCCGGTGGGTGGGGCCCATCACAAAAATAGCATCAACATTAGCAGATTCAATAAACAGAAGCACGCATATTTACAAATAACACATTAACAGCAAAAAAAAAACACAATTACTATACTATTACCTTTAACCTAACTATGCATTATAAACACATAGTAAAAACAATATTACAAAACACTTACCTTTCTCTTCGTACGCTGCTCCATCTTCTCTGCTCCAATGGGTGGGGTCCATCACAAAAATAGCATCAACATTAGCAGATTCGATAAACAGAAGCACGCATATTTACAAATAACACATTAACAGCAATAAAAAACACAATTACTATACTATTACCTTTATCCTAGCTACGCATTATAAACACATAGTAAAAACAATATTACAAAACACTCTTACCTTTCTCTTTGTGCGCTGCTCCTTCTTCTCTGCTCCGGTGGGTGGGGCCCATCACAAAAATAGCATCAACATTAGCAGATTCGATAAACAGAAGCACGCATATTTACAAATAATACATTAACAGCAATAAAAAACACAATTACTATACTATTACCTTTATCCTAGCTATACATTATAAACACATAGTAAAAACAATATTACAAAACACTCTTACCTTTCTCTTCGTGCGCTGCTCCGTCTTCTCTGCTCCGGTGGGTGGGGCCCATCACAAAAATAGCATCAACATTAGCAGATTCGATAAACAGAAGCACGCATATTTACAAATAACACATTAACAGCAATAAAAAACACAATTACTATACTATTACCTTTATCCTACCTATACATTATAAACACATAGTAAAAACAATATTACTAAATGCTCTTACCTTTCTATTCATGCGCTGCTTCTTTTTCTCAGCTCCGGTCCCTGGGTGGGGCATCGCAACAATAGCATTAACATTACCAGATTCTATAAACAGAAGTACGCATATTAACACATTAAAAGCACATAAAAATACACAATTAATATACTAAAATTGCATCAACTAATTTACCAAACATGACATTTACAATACACATACATTATAAACACATAGTAAAAGCAATAGTACAAACCACTCTTACCTTTCTCTTCATGCGCTGCTCCTTCTTCTCTGCTCCAGTGGGTGGGGTCCATCACAAAAATAGCATCAACATTAGCAGATTCGATAAACAGAAGCACGCATATTTACAAATAATACATTAACAGCAATAAAAAACACAATTACTATACTATTACCTTTATCCTACCTAGACATTATAAACACATAGTAAAAACAATATTACAAAACACTCTTCCCTTTCTCTTCGTGCGCTGCTCCTTCTTCTCTGCTCCGGTGGGTGGGGCCCATCACAAAAATAGCATCAACATTAGCAGATTCGATAAACAGAAGCACGCATATTTACAAATAACACATTAACAGCAATAAAAAAACACAATTACTATACTATTACCTTTATCCTACCTATACATTATAAACACATAGTAAAAACAATATTACTAAACGCTCTTACCTTTCTATTCATGCGCTGCTCCGTTTTCTCAGCTCCGGTCCCTGGGTGGGGCATCGCAACAATAGCATTAACATTAGCAGATTCCATAAACAGAAGTACGCATATTAACCCATTAAAAGCACATAAAAATACACAATTAATATACTAAAATTGCATCAACTAATTTACCAAACATGACATTTACAATACACATACATTATAAACACATAATAAAAGCAATACTACAAAACACTCTTACCTTTCTCTTCGTACGCTGCTCCGTCTTCTCTGCTCCGGTCGGCAGGGGCTCATCTCAAAAATAGCATCAACATTAGCAGATTCGATAAACAGAACCACGCATATTTACAAATAACACATTAACAGCAATAAAAAACACAATTACTATACTATTACCTTTATCCTACCTAGACATTATAAACACATAGTAAAAACAATATTACAAAACACTCTTACCTTTCTCTTCGTGCGCTGCTCCTTCTTCTCTGCTCCAGTGGGTGGGGTCCATCACAAAAATAGCATCAACATTAGCAGATTCGATAAACAGAACCACGCATATTTACAAATAATACATTAACAGCAATAAAAAACACAATTACTATACTATTACCTTTATCCTAGCTATACATTATAAACACATAGTAAAAACAATATTACAAAACACTCTTACCTTTCTCTTCGTGCGCTGCTCCTTCTTCTCTGCTCCGGTGGGTGGGGCCCATCACAAAAATAGCATCAACATTAGCAGATTCGATAAACAGAAGCACGCATATTTACAAATAACACATTAACAGCAATAAAAAACACAATTACTATACTATTACCTTTATCCTACCTATACATTATAAACACATAGTAAAAACAATATTACTAAACGCTCTTACCTTTCTATTCATGCGCTGCTCCGTTTTCTCAGCTCCGGTCCCTGGGTGGGGCATCGCAACAATAGCATTAACATTAGCAGATTCCATAAACAGAAGTACGCATATTAACACATTAAAAGCACATAAAAATACACAATTAATATACTAAAATTGCATCAACTAATTTACCAAACATGACATTTACAATACACATACATTATAAACACATAATAAAAGCAATACTACAAAACACTCTTACCTTTCTCTTCGTGCGCTGCTACGTCTTCTCTGCTCCGGTCGGCGGGGGCTCATCTCAAAAATAGCATCAACATTAGCAGATTCGATAAACAGAACCACGCATATTTACAAATAACACATTAACAGCAATAAAAAACACAATTACTATACTATTACCTTTATCCTACCTAGACATTATAAACACATAGTAAAAACTATATTACAAAACACTCTTACCTTTCTCTTCGTGCGCTGCTCCTTCTTCTCTGCTCCAGTGGGTAGGGTCCATCACAAAAATAGCATCAACATTAGCAGATTCAATAAACAGAACCACGCATATTTACAAATAACACATTAACAGCAATAAAAAACACAATTACTTTACTATTACCTTTATCCTAGCTACACATTATAAACACATAGTAAAAACAATATTACAAAACACTCTTACCTTTCTCTTCGTGCGCTGCTCCTTCTTCTCTGCTCCGGTGGGTGGGGTCCATCACAAAAATAGCATCAACATTAGCAGATTCGATAAACGGAAGCACGCATATTTACAAATAATACATTAACAGCAATAAAAAACACAATTACTATACTATTACCTTTATCCTTGCTATACATTATAAACACATAGCAAAAACAATATTACAAAACACTCTTACCTTTCTCTTCATGCGCTGCTCCGTCTTCTCTGCTCCGCTGGGTGGGGGCCCATCACAAAAATAGCATCACCATTAGCAGATTCAATAAACAGAAGTACGCATATTTACAAATAACAAATTAACAGGAATAAAAAACACAATGACTATACTATTACCTTTATCCTAGCTACACATTATAAACACATAGTAAAAACAATATTACAAAACACTCTTACCTTTCTCTTCGTGCGCTGCTCCTTCTTCTCTGCTCTGGTGGGTGGGGCCCATCACAAAAATAGCATCAACATTAGCAGATTCGATAAACGGAAGCACGCATATTTACAAATAATACATTAACAGCAATAAAAAACACAATTACTATACTATTACCTTTATCCTAGCTATACATTATAAACACATAGCAAAAACAATATTACAAAACACTCTTACCTTTCTCTTCATGCGCTGCTCCGTCTTCTCTGCTCCGCTGGGTGGGGGCCATCACAAAAATAGCATCACCATTAGCATATTCAATAAACAGAAGCACGCATATTTACAAATAACAAATTAACAGGAATAAAAAACACAATGACTATACTATTACCTTTATCCTAGCTATACATTATAAACACATAGTAAACACAATATTACAAACCACTCTTACCTTTCTCTTCATGCGCTGCTCCGTCTTCTCTGCTCTGGTGGGTGGGGCCCATCACAAAAATAGCATCAACATTAGCAGATTCGATAAACAGAAGTACGCATATTAACACATTAAAAGCACATAAAAATACACAATTAATATACTAAAATTGCATCAACTAATTTAACAAAGATAACATTTACAATACACATACATTATAAACACATAGTAAAAGCAATAGTACAAAACACTCTTACCTTTCTCTTCATGCGCTGCTCCTTCTTCTCTGCTCCGGTGGGTGGAGGGCCATCAGAAAAATAGCATCAACATTAGCAGATTCAATAAACAGAAGCACGCATATTTACAAATAACACATTACCAGGAATAAAAAATACAATAACTATACTATTACCTTTATCCTAGCTATACATTATAAACACATAGTAAAAACAATAGTACAAAACACTCTTACCTTTCTCTTCATGCGCTGCTCCTTCTTCTCTGCTCCGGTCGGCAGTGGGGGCATCGCAACAATAGCATCAACATTAGCACATTCGATAAACAGAAGCACGCATATTTACAAATAACACATAACACATTGGCAATGTATGAAAAACACAATTACTATGCAAAACTTGCATCAACCAATTTAACAAACATAACATTTACAATAGATATACATTATAAACACAGAGTAAAAACAATATTAGAAAAGCAGTCTTACTCCTTCCTCTTCATGTGCTGCTCCGTCTTTTCTGCTCCGGTTGGTGGGGGGACCAGCACAAAAATAGCATCAACATTGACAAATTCGGTAAACAGAAGCATGCAAATTTACGAATAACATGTAACACATTAATAGCATAAAATAATACACAATTAGTGTACTAAAGTTCGCCCGTCTCTACCTGAGTGCAATAGCTGCACCATATACCTAAATTTTCTGCTCACGTTATAAAGCTGGTGTTCTGTTCAGAAACATAGGAAGCAATCAGAGGGTATGGTCAAAAGCATTGCTAATCATCACCTTGTTCAGAGGTATATGGTTGGTGCAAAATCTAAAGTATATAATTTATATAGTGTTAAAAATTAATTGGAAACTTTGTTAAATACAATTTATAGTTCGTTACTTGCAAGCAAAAACTTTTTATTATTGAAAATACTTAGCTGAAGGGATAATATGGTTATATTGGAAAAGCATTGGCAAAGTTTGTTTCATTTCGCTACATTGTTCAATTATGTAACTGTGATTTATCCTTATTCAGGTTAACATTACTTTTAATTGATGATTATATACTGTGGCTTTTGGAGCATATTGTTTGCAAACAAAACTCAATAAAGTATGTTTATAGGAAAACAAAAGCAGTAGGGTTAAGTATAATATAGGGTACTGATACGATGTGGGCTTAGTATGCAAACTTCAAACAAAAGCATCTAAAAAATCAATACAACAGAAAGGGGATACTTTATTTTCTGTGGCATCCGTTTTTTAACACATGATTTTATCAACATTTCTCCCTTATAGCTGCTAAGCTGCTAACAAACTGATTTCAAATGTAAACTAGCTCTTTATGCATACAAATGAACGTGGAAGAACATAACAAACAACAACAAGGATTAGCATAGCCTATAGATCTCACCTTTCAGACCTTATAAGTGTTTAGTTATCCAGCACAATATTCTTGATGCAACAACATCAAGTGTTGCATAGCTAAACACTTATAAGGTCCCAAAAGCAAGACTTATTTGGTATGTTAATACTATAGTACCTGTATAATTTTCAAAGGAAAAAAGCTTTACTTTAAGAAAAACTGTTTCTAAAAAAATGCAACTATTACCGTACAATAAATTGTTTGATTTATTCTGTTTTAATAACAAATTAACATTTTAAAAAAAAAATGTTTTACTTCTATACAGATTGCTTCACTCAACAAGGCTACAAAAAAAAGGAAGGTAACAATTTTTTACACGAAGTATTTAAAACTGAGAACACCATCTGTATATGCACTACAAATAAACTTTTAACTAAAAGTACAACATTTAGACAGGGATATAATATAACATTTAATACATATAAGCAAAAACATATAATATGAATAGAATAATACAAGCAAAGTATCACCAAGGGCATACAAAATTTAATAGTATTTCGTGAGGAAAGCAATGCCTACCAAATAGTACTTTTGCTATTATACATAATCTTTGTAAATCAGTCAATACATGGAATTCAAACGATTTACATTCCATTATGGAGTTAGGAGATGCTTTATATACAGAAATGCGTTCTTTTAATAAAGAAGTACTTATGCATCCAGATGATTTACCTAAATATATAGAGCACAATACCAATATATACTCACTCTCACTAAAACAACCTTATTATGGTGACGTGCTACATTGCATTGATCCTTCCTACCCAGATATTCAAACTGCATTGAATCTCGGTATACATCGTTATACTGGCATTTTACTTTGTATGAATGCATATGTTATTTCGATTTTTTCAAACCAATAAACATACTTTGTATTTGATTCACATAGCCGAGATAACAAAGGAATGCCTCACCCTAATGGGACATGCATTACTATTGAAAAAACAACTTTTAAAGGGCTAGTAGAATATATCTTCAAACTTGCTAACAGTATAAAAGTGCCAAATGAAAATTATGTTCCATTTGAATTAACTCCAATAGATATAAAAAGAATTACTAAAAAAACATTCCAAAATGTCGTTAGAGAAAACAAGAAAAAGGTCCAATTAACAGCTACCCAAAAACTATGTATGCATTAAACAGGGAAAACAATAAATATAGTGGACGATATTGTCATGCCTTTTACTAATAGTATGAAAATACAAAGAACAAATCCTGCTAATAAAGAGATTAACAGTTTAGGCGGACCATCAACTACAATACCTACAAAACAAACAAGCCTTTTTAGCAGTGAAATTATGAATTTAGATGCTACCATGTTGTCAAACTCACAAAAAGAACATACACTATTCCTGTCACAGAAGCAATACTATCAAGCAAAAAGCAACGTGTACAACACAACATACATAGTGTAGTGGACAATAGTATAGATATACAAACAAATATATTACAAACCCAAAAACTATTAATCGATTTTTATAAACAAATAATCTATGGCCCAGAGTACGTTTGTACTATTTGTAATCAATTATGGCATCAGTAAAAAACACAAGAGGTATTTCCACACATCCAAGATTTATACAATGTGACATTAGTAAAAACAAAACAAACTATATATGTAGCACTTACTATAGATATATTAGTAAAGATAAAATACCACCATGCTCTTTTATAAATGGAAGGAAGTTTGAAAATATACCAATGCAATTACATTTGCATAATTTGGAGGAAAGATTAGTTTCACCAAGAATTCCTTTTCTACAAATTAGAGCATTACCTCGTGGATCACAGAAATCATTATCAGGGGCTGTTGTTAATGTACCTGCAGATGTTATGACAACAGTTACAATTTTACCAAGGAAAATTAATGACAACATGCCAATTCCAATAAAATTAAAAAGGAATTTAGCTTATAAATCATATACACATTTTGAAAATGTCAGGCCAAATCAAGTCAAACAAGCAGCAGTATGGCTAGCAACAAATAGTGACATGTTTAAAGAATATGGAGTCACTATTAATCCAGATTGGGAGTATATACCACCAGAAATAAACTATTGCAATGAAACATCAGAACAAAATGAGTCATCAAACACTTCAGATAACATAGAAGCAGGAAATTTAGATACTTTGTTAACAAATGAAACTATTACCACTGATAGTGTCAATGTCTTATGTTTAGCACCTGCTGAATATAACACACCTAGAGGTTTATATGAAGACAAAGATTCAGAATTTTTGGCTTTCCCAACGATTTTTGGTGGCACTCGAAGACCAAACAATAATGACAGACACTTACCTGTACATTATAGTACAATATGCCAATGGGAATTAAGGAGCTATGATAGAAGAGAAGCTAAATCAATAACTAATATTTTCTTTAAGCTAAAAAAATTGCACATAAAACAAATACAGGGCAAAATAAACATTTCCCTACGGAAATTTTTCACTAATGGTGAATGTATTACTGCAAAAGACATAAAATGTAACTTAGAAAACATCTTACAATATAATGAAGGATATAAAATACTGAAAACTATCCGCAGTTCACCACCATATTGGGAACACTGCAAAAAGATCTGTTTGCTATGATAAGACAACTTGGAATCCCAACCTTTTTCCTCACTTTATCTGCTGCAGAAACAAAATGGCTTCATTTAATTAATATATTATTACGAGTGCAAAAACTAAATGAATGCACAGAGGAAGAGTTTAAAGATATGCCTTGGGAAACAAAATGCAAATTAATACAACAAGATCCAATTACCTGTGCAAGGCATTTCGACTTCCAAGTTAGGAAATTATTTAATTGCATTATTATTAAGGCTCCCTGTTTTCCGTTTTTACTGATTTTTACAGATAAATACAGACAGAAAATCATTTATTTTCCTGTCTGTATTTATTTTTAAACGTGGATAAAAACGGAAATTGGGTTGTTTTTGAGTGATTCTAAATGATATCAGTCATGACTGCCAGGCCAATAGCTGTGCAGATTGACAGACAAGGAGATTTAAAAAAAAGTAAAGGAAATTTAATAAAGAGCCTTAAACAGCAGTAGATTTGCACAACGTTGATACTAAAATGTGCATGATTTCTTATAAGTGCATATTGTATCATCTGAGTGTGTATATATCATTGAAACCTGCCAGGTGTTCAGGCACGAGTGTACGTTAACTGGTTAAATAAAAGCAGAAATATACACATTTCAACTTCATTTTTTCACAAAACCTTAAATAAATATGGATAAATACTAGTACAATTAGCAAAAAATAAATATGGATAAATACAGACGGAAATGACTAAAATATAAATACCATAAAGCCGGGAGCCCTAATTATTATGCATAAAACAAACCCTATTGGAAAACTAATTGACTTCTTTTACAGAGTAGAATTTCAACAAAGAGGTTCCCCACATATACACGCATTATTATGGATTGAAAATGCACCACAATATGGGATAGCAGAGTTAGCAGAAGTAATTTTATTTATTGACAAATATATAACTTGCAGTAAATCACAAGACACTCAATTAGAACCTTTAATACCTCTACAAAAGCATGCACACACCAAAAATTGCAGGAGAAAAAACAAACGAAAATGCAAATATCAATATCCTAGATATCCAATGCCACAAACTATAATACTAGAATCTTTACCATATGATGCAACAGATAAACAGTTGCAGGAAAACATTAAATCTATTCATGAAGCTATGAATACTCCGGAATTTAGTACACTAGATTTTGCACAGTTCTTAGAAGTAATACATTTAGATAATCAACAATATATTACATGTATAAGATCATTAATAGAAAAAACAACTATTTTTTAAGGAGAACACCAGCAGAATGTTTTATTAATAACTATAATTCAATTCTTCTAAAAGCTTGGAGAGCAAACATAGATTTACAGTTTATATTAGATGCATATGCTTGCGCTGTTTACATTATTTCATATATCAGTAAATCACAAAGGGGAATGAGCAAAATAATTGCACAAGCTGCAAAAGAAGTAACTCATAATACTAATGTAAAAGAACAACTTAAACACATAGGCAACAAATTCCTAAACTGTACAGAAATAAGTGCTCAGGAAGCAGCTTACCTCATTCTTCAAATCCCATTACGGAAAAGTTCTCGGTCATTTATATTTATTAATACTAGCCCCCCCGAACAAAGAGCTTATTTATTGAGAGATGTAGATAGTATAAATTCATTGCCAGATACATCAACTAACATACAATGTGAACATATTATCGAGAAATATTGCAAACGACCAAAACCATTAGAACAGTGTACCTTAGCTGATTTCGTAGCAACTTATAATTATGATGGTAAACTTTTTTTAAAGCAGAATAAAAATGATAGTGATAATTTACTCGCTGAAACAAATTTTTATAGCTCAGACGAAGAAGAACTTGAAATAAACACTGTAACTCAAAATACAGAAAATATACACATAGACACAAATTATACTTTCCGAAAACGTTCATGTAGGAAAATTATACGCTACTGCAAATTTAACAAAAACACTGACTCAGAGAATTATTATCGGGAGTTATTAATGCTTCACTATCCATGGAGAGAAGAAAGCAAAATAATATTAAATAACACCACATATTACGAAAGATATATGCAAGTTAAAAATATTGTAGATACCCATTATAATAATTATAATAAAAACAACGAAATTATTACAGAACTTACTAGTCAGAGCGACAATGAAATGCTAAATAGCCCTCTTCAACCAACAGTAATAATACCATCAAATATAGTAAACAGTGAGATCGAAAATAATGAACAGACTATATATGACTTATCACTAGATTTAGGTATCCGAAGCATAACTGAAGAACAAACTTTAACTAATTCTATATTAACAGACGATAAGTACTATGAAATGATGCATAATTTAACAGAAGAGCAACTAAATTTTGTCCATCATCATTTACACTGGATAAAAACTAAAGAAACACCATGCTATACATTTTGCACTGGTGGTGCAGGAGTTGGGAAGAGCTTTCTTATTACTGCACTTTATCAAACATTGCTACGGTATTACAATACCAAAGCTGGTGAAAATCCAAACAATATTTATATATTACTTACTGCTCCAACAGGAAAAGCAGCACATAATATTAATGGTAAAACACTACATAGTACTTTTAAAATACCTGTATCACAAAGTTTAAATTATAAACACCTAACACATGAACACAGAAGTACTCTACAAGCTCAACTAATACATCTTAAAGTGCTAATAATTGATGAAATTTCCATGGTTGGGAGGAATATGTTTAACTTTATACATAACACGCTACAAGAAATAAAATCATCTAACCAGCCTTTTGGAGGCATTACAATTTTAGCTATTGGGGACTTTTATCAGTTAAAACCTGTTTTTGACACCTATATATTTGAAAATAGTAAACACTCATATGGACCTCTGAGCACTAACTTATGGGTAACGCATTTTAAACTGTTTGAGTTGACAAAAATCATGCGGCAACAAAATGACCTATTATTTGCTGAATTGCTAAACAGATTAAGAGAAGGTAAATATACAGCCAAAGATATATTAGACATAAAGCAGCGTGAAAAAGAACCAGATAACAGCATTGCTAAATATATCCCATATATAATGTCAACTAACAGCGAAGTAAATGCTATTAATCAGAAAGTTTTATTGCAACATAGCCAGCAATATCAAGTTTATACTACAATAGCAAAAGATATCGTTAGTTCTGATCTTGCAGAAAAAGTTAAAGAAACAATATTACAACAATTACCAAAAGATCCAACAAAAACTATGGGACTTGCCCACACACTACACATAGCTTTAAAGCTACGCTATGATTTAACTTGTAATGTCGATGTTAATGATGGCCTAACTAATGGAGCTTCAGGTTTAGTGGAGTTAGTTGAAAATATTAATAATTCACCATTTATTGTTTGGATTGCATTTGATAATAAAACAGTTGGAAAAAATGCACGGGAACAAAACAAACACTAATATCACTCACAGATTTCATCAGCATGGACACCCATACATCCTATTTCAAGACAATTTCAATTTACGAAAAAATTTATAACAATTATACGCAAACAATTTCCATTACGACAAGCATCTGCACGGACTATACATAGAACACAAGGAGAAACTATAGAACCACTTTATATACACTTTAATAACAGTAAAATACATCACTTGCATTATGTTGCTTTAAGCAGAGCAAAATCTATATCAAACATATACATTCAAAACTTTAACGAACAAAAAATTATAGTACATCCAAAAGTTAAAGAAGAAATGCAAAGATTAAGAACACATATGCTATTAGAAATATCTGTACTACAAATAGGAACATACAACACACAATTAAATATTATTACACAAAATATACGCTCAATTCAGAAGCATTTTATATCCCTAACATCAGATAAAAACATTATGAAAGCCGACATTATTTGTTTGACTGAAATAAACACTACTAGAAAAGCAGCACACAATGATTTTGTTATAGAGCAATATCATTAAATGATTTTTGATAAATACCATAACCACCAAACAAGCCATGGCATTATATTATATTACAGAAAAGGCATTTTCATTTTACCTATTTATGAAACACAACAAGGAATTGACATTATACATTTTACGCTACATATTAATAATAACAACTACTTAGTTATAATACTATATAAACCACCACATATATTATTGCAAACACTGTTACAAGCAATAAATAATATAACTCAGTTCTACCCAAATTATCTATATATAATAATGGGAGATTTTAACATAGATTTAACAACAAAATGCCAAAAAAGTACAAAACTTCTAGAATATATGGAAACACAATTACAATGCAAACAACTTATAAACACTTACACAACAAACTACCAATCATTATTAGATCACATATACACAAATGAAGTACTTAAAGCATTTGGAACATTAGAATGCTATTATAGTGATCACAAAGCATTATGGCTGTCAATTTGAAATGTTACTAATTTTTTCTATCATTGCAGATGCTTACAATTGAAGAAATTATTAATAAGGCAACAGACAACAGCAAACCTTATCAAAAGCCAATAAGAGTAAACGTTGTGAAATGTTCACCAAAAACATATTACCGAAATGCAAAAGAAGACAATAAAGTATTATATCATTTGGCATTAGCAGACACAACAGGAACCATTAAAGCAACCTGTTACAATGAAGAATTCTACAACCAGACAAAAGAAAGGAATGGTTTGCTAATTCGGAACTTTTTAATCAAAAACAATGCAATTATTATAACAAAACAAACCAAAGTAACAAAATATCCAGCAATGGTATTAACAGAATTTATAATCAAAGAAGCAGAAAAAATATTGCAACCACCAGCACCTCCAGCATCGCCAATAAAGGCAATAAAAGAAGCGAAATTAAAAACCATGATGAGTGTTTGCGGCACAGTTACAGAGGTAAGTCAATAGACAGCACTTACAGTAACTAATTACAAAACTTCAACGCTAACACTACTCTTTCAACTTTACAAACAGTTCAAAACACTCCAACAGCCAGACACTGCACTACTAAATACATTGCACTACTAGCGACTCTTCACTTCAACACATATTCCTACCTTTCCTCAAACAACACAATACACTTCAATCAAAACATTATCTCCTCTCCAACGCACAGCTAAAAACACATACACACTACTACTCTTACACACTTATATCCTCTTTAACAATAACTAACCCATCCAAACATACAACAAACACAACGCATTTCAACACAACGCTATCTCCTCTTCCACAACAACTTTATCATCTACAAATACAACACCACCATTACAAAACTTACACAACAACTTCCTATTCAAAAATACCTCACCACACTACAACTTACAATAAACTCTATCTCCTCTTCTATAACACTTAGCTACAACAAAACTAACACCAAGCAACACGCCACAAATTTCCTATCAACACAATATAATTATCAACAACAACACCGCACACACATCCACCACTAACACCTTACTCACTACTCCTTCCTTCTACACAAAACACTCAAAACACCTTAAAAAAATAATACAATACTAACTGCACCTACATACTACCTACTCTTCACTTACCAACATAACTATCTCTCTATCTCAATACCTAACTCTATCACTATTTCACTACATAACTCTCCAAACACTACCTACTCTTCACTTGGCAACATAACTATCTCTCTCTCTAACTACCTAGCTTTATCACTATCTCACTACATAACTCTCCAACTGTCTCTCTTGCTAACTTACTCTCACTATCTTACTCTCTTCCTATACATCTCACAAAATAAATCTCCCACTATCTTTCTTTCACTCACTTACTCTCCCTCTCCTTAACTACATCACTATCTAACACTTTCTTTCAATAACTACCACTATCTCTCTCACTAACTCTCTAACTCTCTCTTTTTCACTATCTCACTATCTCTACTACTTCAATAACTAACTAATAAACTTAACTAAATTATAATAAACAATTTCATATTTTTTTAGGAAGAAGAAAACAAAAAAATATTTGTTGCCGGACAAGAAACTCTTATAAAATCCATTACAATCAAGGATTCCACAGACTATGTAAAAATAACATTGTGGAGAGAGGCAACTAACTACAATATTCAAATTGGACAATATGTAAAAATAACTCATGTCACAGTACATGAGTTCAACGGGAGAAAATATTAAATACGACAAGACACAGTCAATTTGAAGTAAGTATATATTTAATTATTGCTTTTATACAACCATAAATCAGCTCCCTAACAAACATCTAGACAGTATACACATACAACAAAAAGCCAAAATAGTAAACAAGTTAAAATATAAGACTTTACAAAATCCTTACAAAGCAAACATGCTCATAGCATTCTCTCATATAGGTAAGGAGCTAGTTCCAATACAAAAATAGGACAGTAAAACAAAGCTTTTACATCCAACATTAATTTTTGAAGCAA
The DNA here is from genome assembly GCA_963921515.1 of Calotriton arnoldi. Classification (NCBI taxonomy): domain Eukaryota; kingdom Metazoa; phylum Chordata; class Amphibia; order Caudata; family Salamandridae; genus Calotriton; species Calotriton arnoldi. Next base: position 116,982 of record CAWUFW010018269.1, on the reverse strand, counting down.
AGAAACAACAAGGACACATTTAATTCCTAAGCAAAAAAACCTTGTTCAAATGTAGTAATTAAGTTTCCTTACACAGTATTTAAAACCCTTCTCATACAGGGCTTTCTACTCAATGCAACAAATTTTAAACTTACTTTCCTTCCATACTGGGAAACAGTAAGGGGTCCATTACGATAACCGGCGGTAAAAATACCGTTAACCGCCATAGCCTGAAAATACCGCCCGCCTGCAACATTGAAATAGCGACCGAGCTATTATGATGACGCGAAACAACCACCGCCCGCAGCGGAAAAAAATAACAGGATACCGCCCGTCCACGACAGAGTCCAAGACAAATTAATCAATCAATCAATCATTTGTATAGCGCACTACTCACCCGGAGGGTCTCAAGGCGCTTGGGGGAGGGGGGTCCGCTACTGTTCGAACAGCCAGGTCTTGAGTTGCTTCCTGAAGGAGAGGTGGTCTTGGGTAAGGCGGAGGTGGATGGGTAGGGAGTTCCACGTCTTGGCAGCCAGGTAGGAGAAGGATCTTCCTCCCGTTGTGGCTCTTCGGATGCGGGGGACGGCGGCGAGGGCGTGGTTGGTCGATCGTAGCTGGCGGGTGGGAGTGTAGAAGGTCAGACGGTCGTTGAGGTATCTGGGGCCTTGGTTGTGGAGGGCTTTGTGTGCGTGGGTGAGGAGTCGGAACGTGATTCTCTTGCTGACGGGGAGCCAGTGCAGGTCTCTCAGGTGTCTGGCGATGTGGCTGTGTCGGGGGATGTCCAGGATGAGTCGAGCTGCAGCGTTCTGGATGCGTTGGAGTCTTTTATGAAGTTTGGCTGTGGTTCCGGCGTAGAGGGAGTTGCCGTAGTCCAGTCGGCTGGTGACGAGGGCCTGGGTGACCGTCTTCCTGGTTTCGGTGGGGATCCACCGGAAGATCTTGCGCAGCATGCGTAGGATGTTGAAGCAAGACGAGGAGACGGCGTTGACTTGTCGGGTCATTGAGAGGGAGGAGTCCAGGATGAAGCCCAGGTTGCGTGCGTGGTCCGTTGGTTTGGGTGCGTTGCCCAGGGCAGGGGGCCACCAGGAGTCATCCCAGGTGGAGGGTGATGATCCTAGGATGAGGACTTCCGTCTTATCTGAGTTCAGTTTCAGGCGGCTGTTCCTCATCCACTCGGCTACGTCCTTCATCCCTTCATGTAGGTTGGTTCTGGCGGTTGTGGGGTCGTTGGTGAGGGAGAGGATCAGCTGGGTGTCGTCGGCGTAGGAGATGATGTTGAGGTTGTGTTGGCGTGCGATGGCTGCGAGGGGGCTCATGTAGACGTTGAAGAGGGTGGGGCTGAGTGATGATCCTTGTGGTACGCCGCAGATGACTTCGGTGGCCTCGGAACTGAACGGGGGAGGCGGACTCTCTGGGTTCTTCCGGCGAGGAAGGAGATGATCCACTCCAGTGCCTTCTCTTGGATTCCGATGTTGTTCAGGCGTTGCACTAGGGTGCGGTGGCAGACTGTGTCGAACGCTGCGGAGAGGTCCAGGAGGATGAGGGCCGCTGTTTCCCGTTGTCGAGCAGGGCTCGGATGTCGTCGGTGGCTGCGATGAGGGCGGTCTCGGTGCTGTGGTTGGCCCGGAAGCCGGACTGCGAGTGGTCGAGGGATCCATTCGTCTCGAGGAAGGCGGCCAGTTGTCTGTTGACGGTCTTCTCGATGACTTTGGCAGGAAAAGGAAGGAGCGAGATGGGGCGGTAGTTTTTGAGGTCGGTGGGGTCCGCTGACGGTTTCTTCAGTAGGGCGCTGAGTTCGGCGTGCTTCCAGCTCTCTGGGAAGGTGGCGGTGTCGAAGGAGGTGTTGATGATGTCCCGGAGGTGGGGTGCGATGACGGCGTCGGCCTTGTTGAAGACGTGGTGAGGGCAGGGGTCGGTAGGTGATCCGGAGTGGATGGAGTTCATCGTGCGGATAGTGTCTTCGGTGTTGATCGGGGTCCAGGCTCGGAGGGTGGAGGTGGGGGACGTTGGAACGGTCGTAGGGTACGTCGGCTGTGTGCTGAAACTGTTGTGTATGTCTGCGATCTTGCTGTGGAAGAACGAGGCGAGCGAGTTGCAGAGGTCTTGCGAGGGAGTGATGTCGTTGTTTCCGGCGCTGGGGTTCGAGAGCTCTTTGACGATGATGAAGAGTTCCTTGCTGTTGTGGGCGTTGTTGTCCAGTCGTTCCTTGAATGCGGTTTTCTTGGTGGAGTGGATCAGCTGGTGGTGTTTTCGGGTGGCGTGCTTGAGGGTGGTCATGTTGTCTGCAGTCGGGTCTCTGCGCCATGCTTTCTCGAGGGCCCGGCAGTTCTTCTTGGATTTCTTGAGTTCGTCGGTGAACCAGGATGCTTTCTTGTTGCCGTGTCTGACTGGGGGTCTTCAATGGGGCGAGGTCGTCTGCGCAGTTGGTGATCCATCTTGTGAGGTTGCTGGCGGCTTGGTTGGGGTTCGTTGAGCTGGCGGGAGGGTTCTGGCTCAGGGATGTGGTGAGTTGGTCGGTGGTGATCTTGTTCCAGCTTCTGCGCGGAAACTGTTGTGTGTGGTGGTGCGTGGTGGTCCTGCTGAAGCTGAAGTGGACGCAGCTGTGGTCTGTCCAGTGGAGTCCGGTGGTGTGGCTGAAGGAGATGTCCTTACTGGAGGAGAAGACGGGGTCAAGCGTGTGGCCGGCGTGGTGTGTGGGGGTGGTCACCAGTTGCTTGAGTCCGAGGTTGGCGAGGTTGTCCAGCAGGGTGGTGGTGTTGCGATCGTTGTTGTTCTCTAGGTGGAAGTTGAGGTCCCCAAGGAGGATGTAGTCAGCCGAGGGGAGGGCGTGCGGGCTGATGAGGTCGGCGATGTCTTCGCTGAATTGTGTGCGTGGTCCTGGGGGTCTGTAGATGAGGGTGCCTCTGAGGGTGGTCTTGGGGTCGGTGTGTATCTGGAAGTGCAGGTGTTCGCCGGCTGTGAAGGTGTCGTCGGAGTTGGTCGTGATGCGGATGGTGTTCTTGTGGACGATGGCGATGCCTCCTCCGGTCTGGTTGGCGCGGTCCCTTCGGGTGATCTTGTATCCGTCCGGGATGGCGATGGCGATGTCGGGCGCTGAGGAGGCGTTCATCCATGTTTCCGTGAGGAAAGCGACGTCTGGTGATGTGGAGTCGAGCAGGTTCCAGAGTTCCACGGCGTGTCTGTGGATGGAGCGGGTGTTGAGCAGGATGCACTTCAGGTGGTTGCTGCTGGTGCTTGGCTTGGCGGGTGCGGTGCAGGTCCGGAGGCAGGAGAACTTGCAGGATTGGCAGGCGAAGGGTCCGTGGGTGCGACCTGGGATGGCACGGTGGCAGCCGGGGATACGGCCGGTGTTGAGTGCGTTGAGGGTGGCGGTGTCGTAAGTCCGGTGGGTGGGTTGGCTGCTGCGGGGGCCAGGGGGTTTGGCGCTGGGCGCGGTCCAGGCGCGGACGGGCGCAGACGGGGCTTGCCTTAGGCGCGCCTTTGGCACGCCAGCGCGCGGCGGCGCAGCGGCCGCCATTTATGGGGAGGTGGGAGGGAGGAGCAGCTGGGAGGCGGGAGGCAGGGGCAGCGAATTGGCAGTCAGGGGGGCGGGGCCGCAGGGGACGCAGCAGCCGGAATGGCGAGAGGCAGCGGGGGCACAAAAGGAAAATGGGGAGAGAAAACAGACAAAAATACAGGCACAACGCAAATGGGGCAGCGAGGGGCACAGAAAGGAAAATGGGGGAGAAAACAGACAAAAATACAGGCACAACGCAAATGGGGCAGCGAGGGGCACAGAAAGGAAAATGGGGGAGAAAACAGACAAAAATACAGGCACAACGCAAATGGGGCAGCGAGGGGCACAGAAAGGAAAATGGGGAGAGAAAACAGACAAAAATACAGGCACAACGCAAATGGGGCAGCGAGGGGCACAGAAAGGAAAATGGGGGAGAAAACAGACAAAAATACAGGCACAACGCAAATGGGGCAGCGAGGGGCACAGAAAGGAAAATGGGGGAGAAAACAGACAAAAATACAGGCACAACGCAAATGGGGCAGCGAGGGGCACAGAAAGGAAAATGGGGGAGAGAACAGACAAAAATACAGGCACAACGCAAATGGGGCAGCGAGGGGCACAGAAAGGAAAATGGGGAGAGAAAACAGACAAAAATACAGGCACAACGCAAATGGGGCAGCGAGGGGCACAGAAAGGAAAATGGGGGAGAAAACAGACAAAAATACAGGCACAACGCAAATGGGGCAGCGAGGGGCACAGAAAGGAAAATGGGGGAGAAAACAGACAAAAATACAGGCACAACGCAAATGGGGCAGCGAGGGGCACAGAAAGGAAAATGGGGAGAGAAAACAGACAAAAATACAGGCACAACGCAAATGGGGCAGCGAGGGGCACAGAAAGGAAAATGGGGAGAAAACAGACAAAAATACAGGCACAACGCAAATGGGGCAGCGAGGGGCACAGAAAGGAAAATGGGGGGAGAAAACAGACAAAAATACAGGCACAACGCAAATGGGGCAGCGAGGGGCAAACCGCCCGCCACGGACGCAATACCGCCCGAAAAAGCAAAAGACGACCGCGCGGAAGGACCACACACCGCACGTCAAATTATGATCTCCCCGACATGAAGGCGGGAAACCAACACAAATCCCGCCCGCTACGACGAACAACAGAAATGAAGAACTGACAATGCGGAAGGCCTGGCGGCCACGTCCGTGCACGGAAATCAGTGGCGGCACAAACAAATACACACAACACAGCCAACAAGTACACACAGTAAACGACGCCAAAATACACAGACACAGAACCCATCCCAAAGACACATCCCCCTGTCAAAATATAGATTTAGCATAAATCCCAGGACACCACGCCCAACACACCTGAAAACGATAGACCATCATGACACACCCACATAGGTGAGTACAAAAGCAGCCCCTCACAGACCACAAACCCTTGCACCACGACAAAGCCAATACCACAGCAGAGAACACGGAGAGACACAGAGGAAAGCAGCATACCACACGCACACACACATCACATCCATCACCACAACCACCACCTAAACACCGGCACCACAAACCCCCGCACATCACACACCAAACACACCACACCAGCATCCACAACAACCACACTACGCACCATGGCAACACAACGAATGCCCAAGTTCACTGCCACAGAGTTGACGGTCATGGTCGACGAGGTCATCAAGGTGCACCCACAAATCTATGGGAACCAGGTCCAACAGACACCAATAGCCACCAGAAACAGGATGTGGAAAAGGATCGTAGACCAGGTGAATGCAGTCGGGAACGTGCCACGCAACCGGGGGAAATCACCAAGAGGTGGCAGGACATGAAAACCCTTGTCAGGAAGAAGGAGGCCAAGAACCGGGAGCTGGCTGCCAGGACTGGCAGCGGACCACCCTCGCCATTCAAGACCTTCAAGGCGTGGGAGGAGAAGGTGCGAAGCATACTACATCCGGAGAGTCTCATCAGAATACCAGGGGGAGTGGAGGCTGGTAAGTACAAACAAATGTATACCAGCACACTGCTATGTACTGACATGCACTAACACAATGCCATAGCACCCAGGCCCAAACACCCCCATGTCCAGCACAAGGCACACCAGACATCTCTCACACATGCAACAGACACCCACACCCACAGCCCAAAGGTACCAACAAACAAAACCATGGGGGCATGTGCACAGGCAGCCAGCACCACAACTCCCACCAGGTCCCTCTGTACCCCAGAAGTGCGGGAAGGAGCACTACCCACACCCACACCCATGTGTCAGCCATAGCTGCACCAACCAACAAGTAACAGGGAAGGAGCCGTACCACAATCTCCGAGTAACGGAGGGGGGACAGCAGAAGTCCCCCCACCCAGGCCCCCACCCCTACAGCGCAGCAAGATGGAGCACTCCCCACACCCATGTCACAGCCATAGCAGTGCACACCCACACCCGACAAGTAGACATGTCACTCTACATGGAGGGCTGTCTGTTGATGGTAAACCATCACCACGACTCACAACACGGCCCCCACACCCACAGACCAGCAAGATGGAGCACCCCTCCCTCCCACAACCATGTGGTAGCCATTGCATCTCACCCTCAGAACCAACAATTGGGTAGACAACTGTATAGGGCGGGTGTCTGTAGGCATGTGGACTGTACTACGATCAACATGTGGGACATGTCACCTAGCAGAGCGACAGGTAGCAATGCTCCCTGCCACAAACATCTGACCAATGTGCACACGGACAGCAATCACAGAGTCACATCCCACATGAGCCATCACAAATGCAGAAACACGTAACAAGTCACGTCAGCATGCACAGGTCTAACTGGAGTACTGACCCACATGGCGTGCACTGTGTCAGTCATCACACACAACAGCAACACCATCCAGGTCTTGTCCATGTAGTCGTGTCTGCTTCTACCCTTGACATTGTACAACATCAACCATGTAAGACTATCTCGTCCAAATGAAACATAGTGGAACCCCAGTAATGTCACATACACCACTGGACCCATGAACCACACAGCTACACAATGCACATTTAAGATCCCATCCATCCCATCTTCCAGCCCCAGTGACAGGAAAGGTACATCATCCCAACAGTTGCCCCATAGACGGTAGTACAGCAAAGAGTACTGCCGATGACCAATAATGTATCTGCTGTGTCTGAAGCGCTCGTCACACTGTGCGTAACAACATACAGAATGCAATCAACACCCCAAGAGCACTGCACTGCTGCACATGGGTGAGAGTAGCACGCACACCAAGGAATCGTACCATCTGCAATACGTCGTGTGGCATACAACCATTACTCACCCACTACAATGCCTGCTGTGGAATGCCCATAAATGACAACAGTGAGCAGATATGCTGGCTAAGACAGACATACACACACCTCTGTCCCTGTAGTGTCGTGTGGCCAAAACACATGTCCCCCTCTGCACCCATATGTCACTGTATGTACCACAGTACCATATTCCAACACCAAACCGTCCATGGGGCTGTACCCCGTTCCCACCAAAGCCACAAAATGTAGGGGCACTGCAACACACACCAATTGGCAATTCAAATCCGTCCCATGCCAGATGCACCCATCACAATATTCCAGTGACTTGATCACGCACACACATTGGAGAGACATACTCACGCATCCTGCAAATCAGTGCACAAACTGTGCATGGCAGACATCTAACACAAACCCTGCAAGGTGCAACACAATAACGTTTCGTCTCCGCCCCACAGGTGATGACCAGCAGGATGCTGAGGATGGAGACACCAGCCATCACAGCCAGTCCACAAGCCCCCACACGGACTCACGGATGTAGAAGACCCGGACACCTCTTCGGACGAGGACCACCGAGCAGGCCCATCTGGTGTGGCAGGGCCCAACCGCTCCCCAGGGCCTCTCCTACCCACCAACCCATCTCCCAGGGCTGGTGACCAGTCCCAGGCCCCTGTTGCCACGGTCATAGCGGCCACCACCACCGCCGCAACCACCACCACCATCACCACCACCATGGCCTCCCTGACCACGCAGCCATCCCAAGAGGTGGTGCGAACCACAACATCTACCCTGGAAGCCAGGAGGAGGACCCGGATGAGCAATATGGCTAGTGGGCAGGCCGGTGGCAGCAGTCCAGGTGGGAGGAGCAGGGTCAGGCCAACGCCAACAGAGCCTGGGAGCCAAGCCCTGCCGCAAATAGCCAGAGTCCTTGGGGCCTATGAAGAGGCCCAGGGACAATGGGCCAGGTCAGCTTCCGACACCAGGGAAGTCCTCGGGGTGTTGAGGTCCATGGACGCCCGTATGGGCCAATTCGTGACTCGTATGGGCAAACTTGTGGATCTCATGGGCCAGCTAGTGGTGGAGGTGAGGGCCCACAGAAGGCCAACCACAACACCTATGACACCACCTGCTGGGGCGCAGGGACATGCCACATCCAGTTCCCCGGCGTCCACAGCGAGTGGGCAATCCACAGCCACCACCAGCAGCCCACAAACACACCCCCCCCTCCCAAACGTGGAAGGGGCCGTCCAAAGAGGAAACAAATGTCCAGGGAGGACTTCGCACGCACCAAACGCCAGTGAGTCAGCCAGCCATGGTGGCCACCCCTGCATGCACTTGGACTACCATCCTACCCCACACTGCCAGTCGAGTGGCAAATGTCTGTTGGACTGCGGACCCAGGACTACATGGGTACACCTTGACCATCACGCGGACATGACCGTCCACTCATTGTACAGCATGCACCACCTCCTTGATCACCTTCCCCACAATCACGTCAGCTTTTAAATAAATACACCTGTATCACATCCTATGTCATCTGCTATGTTTATTAGCAATGGTGCACAAACGTCAGCATGTTCAGAAAATCATCTGTACTGTGTCCTGTCGATAGGGCAGGAGAGGCTGTAGGGACCAAGGGGTGACAAACAGAACAAGAGTCCATTGACTGTGTGTGTCACACACTCATCACACAGTACTTCTCATCAGGCCTAAGCAATGTACACACATCTCACAGAGCAACAGGGCACAATGTCACAGCCACCCTCAGTGGCATACTACCCTGGACAAGGACCATTGCCACACAGCACTCAGTCAACAATAGGCCGCCCTGACAATGCACACATACACATACACAACTACAGCGACATCAGCCGTCGTACATGGTCACTCACCGTCAGGTGAAGTAGCGGGCGATGAGCTGCTGACGCTCATTCACTGCTTCCTCCTCTCCACTGTCCTTGTCACTGGACACGGCTTGGCCTGCAGGCGGGGGCCCTGGCTGATCACCGTCATCCACTATCAGGGGGATCCGCCTGCGAATAGCGAGGTTGTGCAGCATGCAGCATGCCACACCAATCTGGCACACCTTCTGTGGGGAGTATGCCAGTGCACCCCAGGTGCGATCCAGGCACCTGAATCTGGATTTCAGGAGTCCAAATGTCCGCTCCACCACACGTCTGGTCCTCCCATGTGCCTCATCGTACCTGACATCCGCTGGTGTACGAGGATTGCGTAGTGGACTCAAAAGCCAAGGGCCATTAGGATATGCAGAGTCACCAACAATCCACGCACGGTCCGGTTGAAGATTGGTCAGACGTGGGAGGATGCTGTGGCGCATGACGTGCGAGTCATGGGTGGACCCGGGAAACTTCGCACACACGTGGGTAATGATCATGTCTGCCAGGCACACCACTTGCACATTCAGGGAGTGGAAATGTTTCCGGTTCCTGTAGATGTGCTCAGTGGCCTGTGGTGCAACAAGGCCAACATGGGTGCAATCAATTGCACCAACAACCTGGGGGATGCGACCGAGTGCATAGAATGCACTCTTCACCGCAGGCAAATCACGGGCCCTGGGGAATCTGATGTACCGGTTCCTGTACCGCATCATAGCCGACAGGACATCCCGTAGCACCTTGCTGAACATGGGCTGGGACATCCCACCTCCACTGCCCACCGTGTGTTGGAATGACCCGGTGGCGAAGAAATGCAGTGCAGCCATCACCTTGGCCATGGGGGTGAATGCAGTTGGATACACCCTGCGAGGACGAAGGTGGGGTTCCAACATGGCACATAGGCGATGCAGGGTGGGCCGGTCCAGACGGAACTTCCTGATGACCTCCACATCCTCCATGGCCGACAGCAATTGGTAGGGGCGATGTATGTTTGGTCTCCTCCTAGGACAGATGGAAGTGGACACATGTCAATGCAACACACAACATGGCATCTACACATACACAACACAAAGAACACTGTCAAAGCAATAGTATCAACGAACAGCTGACAAGTAGGGACAGCACAGCAACATTACTCTTACACAGATCCCCTTACCAGTAGCAAGGACCACTGACACATACCATTGCCATGAGCAGACACATGGGGATTGAGGCCATATCAGCTTGATAGGCATGATGATGGAGTCAGACTGCATATGTGAGTAGCGGCAACACCACCGCATTATACCTAGCTGCTGTGCCTGACACCTCTTCCGAGGCTGGGTGAGTATGGCACACACCAACAACACAACGTACACAGGCTGAGCGGTACACCAAGCGCAGCAGCTTGGTCACGCAGAATCAGCCCCAAGGGTGCTATATCAGTGTGGGAGGGAGACAGGCTTTACCACAGCTACCAGGGACTGCTGACTGCCACCCCACGACAACACCTGCTGCTGCTGCCACCTGTCCACCTTAATGTCGACGACTCTGAGGACATGTCCATGCCCACTCACCGGCGAGGAGCTGCAGTCCCTGGAATCCGAGCTCCACGCACACTGCCCAAGGCGAATACCGGCAAAAGTCATGTGTGTGTAAGACAACTACAGTGTGTAGGAGTGCGTGTGGGGACACACATGTCGGTCATCCGCAGCACAATGATACTGAGCCTGTGGGGTCCCAACATGCACAGGAGATGGCTTGCACCATCAGACTCATTGCCTCCCTCGCTCACCCCACTGATGCGATTGCATCATGGGTTCACGCGCGTGTGCAGCAGCACCAATCTCTCCCCAGAGAGGCCAAAGAGGGAATGTGTGGCTCCAGTCGCTCCAGTCATCGAGCTCACGGGTAAATGGGTGGGGGGACGCCGTACAGCTGCATGGTACCCCGAGTCGTGCCCTGGACAACAGTGACAAAGCATGGCTGTCTCCGTAGTCCGGATACACCACATACCACACACGGGAGCTGTAGCTGCCCTAGCGGGCCATGCTGCAAACACCATCCCAGACGACATGTAGACACACCCCGGCACGCAATGTCATAGCATCCGCTGACATTGGCAAGGGACCCATGGGGTGTGATATGTGCCTCATAGTGTAGAGCACGGGTACTCATAGTACGGGCCGCGGGCCGCCAGCGGCCCGGCAGGCCTTCCTTGGCGGCCTGCGGACCTTGCACATATCCTACCTGTGTACTTACTGTAAGTGTCAGCAAACTGCGCCGGTTGCAGCAGGGCTCAATGGGGGCCGGGCGATGCTTTGAAAGACCATCCACTTGTTAATGAGGCTGTGTTGTATTTCACCTCTTCTCAGCGCCCCTGCATCTCTGAGTGGAGATGCAGGGGCACTAAGTAGAGGTGTAATGCAACGAAGCATCAATAACAAGTGAATGGTCTTTTGAAGACCTGTGAAATACTCGGTGCGGCTGTGTGTGTGCCCGGGAAGCTGTCTCAGCCCGGGCTGACTCACATGCGGGGTGAGGTGACAGAGGGTGACAGAGGGAGGGAGACAGACAGAGGGAGGGACACAGTGAGAGAGAGGGAGACATGGGGAGGGAGGAGGGCACAGACAGAGGGAGGAGGGCGACATACAGAGGGAGACAGAGGGAGGGAGACGGAGGGAGAGAGAGAGAGAGAGATAGATGGAGAGAGAGAGATGTGTGTATGCTGGGTCTGGTGGCTCAGTGGACGAAGGCGTCCGCTGCAGGGGCCTGTGTTCAACCTCATGGTCATAGTTCTTCTGCACTAGCCCAGCCCTCTCCCCCACTGACCCCGCCCCCACCGGTGCGGCCCTCGGCCACAAACCACGCTGTGGATTTGGCCCCCGAGAGAAGGTTTGTGAGTACCCATGGTGTAGAGCCTCCGAGCCATCCCCCGCCATCCCCCGCCAACGGGTGTCATGCAAATCACACACTTCGCAAAACCATTAGGTAGCTATGCCTGCACACCAGGGCACGAGTCCGGGTACCATGCGGGTGTACAGCGTCCCACCACTTATTTTACCGTGGGCTCGGTGACTGGAGCGTGTGGAGCCACACATTCCCTCTTTGGCCTCTCTGGGGTGAGATTGGAGCTGCTGCTCACGCGCGTGCTCCTATGATGCAATCGCATCTGTGGGGTGGGCGAGGGGTGGCGATGAGTCTGATGGTGCAAGCCAGCTTCCGTGACGTCACTACCTGTCATGTCATCTGCGTCCCCCCACATCTTGTTCGGGACTTGGCCCTGCTGCACACTGAGAATGTATTGCCTGCGAGATGTGACCAGGAGCAGGGTGCCATGGCATCCCACCCACCAAGCACCACTGCCATCCCATGCCCTGGGTAGCCTGTGCAGGTGGACGATGTGGGAGTACATCTGAAGGCCAGGGGTGTAAATGTCTGGGCAGGGGCCTGGCTGCGCACATCAGTATCCAGCATGTCCCCAGAGGGGGAGCCAACGTCCACACCTGATGCAGCATGGATCGTGTGCCCGCCTGTTGTGCACACACTAGTCCACATTCGTCCCCAGACAGCTGGTCGTACCATATTCCCAGAACAGTGGTAGTCTACCCCGCCGGGTTTGTACCCACACAGTCTGTTTCGACACTGCATGTGTGCACCCACCCGTGTCACAGACCCACCTGTGCCAAGTAGCCCTCCCGCTTCACATGCCACATGTGTGTATTCCACAGTTGTGCTTCTCTCTCAGGGGCGGACATCCAACTGTCCCGTAGCATACAGCCTGCACCGAGTCGGACTGGCATCTTGTTTGAATGTTGGGCACCCTCACACACCTACCTGTGCCACAGTGGTGGCTGTGCTGGCTATCGTGACTGCCATGGCAGTGTTGCTGTCCATGGCAGGGTACACCCACACACAATGCATACGTAGCTTATCCTATCAGTACTCTGCACAGCGGAGTGGCCACTGTCCCTGGTGTAGTTCATTGTTGCCAACTGTCCATGTATTCTGTGACTGGATGCTGTGGTTCCTGTAGTGGGTTGTGTCTGTGAAGTTGCTGTTTGCTGTTGTTCCTGTGTGTGCATAGTTAGGTGAGGCACATGCCGTGAATGGTACCTCAACAATTGCAATGTCTGGTCACACATTCCTATGTGTATGATACGTGGTTGTGACTTCACTTCTTACAGACTCAGCTACTTGTGTGTGTGATGTTGACGTGTGTCTGTTACACGGATTGTCTGCATGTATGTTGTGCTATTTCTGTGTTGATGTGTACGTGTCATGTTTACGTGCATGCACAGCACAGGGTGTGTGTCTGGCCACAGGATGACAGGTGGCATGTGCAGAGTGTGCGGGTTTGTGTGAGCTTACTGGCTGGCTGGCCAGCAGTGTACGTGTATGTGTATCTTGTGATGAACTTCGAGCCAGGGCACATGGCTTACTGTTAATGTGTGCATTTGGGAGGTGTGTGTGGTCTGACTTTGGGGTGCTGTTGGTGTGTGTGTGCGCGCTCTGGCAATGTCGACTACACACATGTGTTACACAGGGGCATGGTCAGTGTTTGTGTCCTTGTTCGGGTCTGTTCATGTGGGCACATGTGTGTATTGTCTGTTGCACAGTGTGTGGGTATGTCCTTGCAGTTCAGGTGGACTCCTACTTGATGTGTATTGGCCATTTTGGGTCTGCAGGGTGTGTGAATGTGTAGATTGTGGCTTGTTCAATTGTGCATGTCTGTACATCTCGGCGGTTCGTACTCACTGTGCAGCCCTGCCCACCCACACTGATGTCGTGTGTGTTTTGGCATGCATTGATGTGGCGTGCAACTGGCGTGGCTCCTATATTTGCTTGTTGAGTGTGATGTCAGACTGTGAAGGTGATTGTACACATTTGTAGGACTGTGCTTTGTAGTGACCAGGCCGTCAGTGTTGATGTGAAGATCTGTTGGGCCACGTCAGACTCTGACATGCCAAGGCCCACGACCTGTGGTATTTAACCGGGTCCACAGTGGCAACGAATCATATGCATTGACATCCAATGTCACTTGACTACATGGTTATCTCACACGTCCCGTGTACTTCACACACTCTCATCCTCTCTCATTCGTACTTGTCTACGATCAATAATTCTCCAGAGTCAGGTATTGGCTTTAAGGCATGTATTTGAGCTTACCACCCCTGTGATGCAGGATGTGGACACTACTGGCAGCGTTATGCATGTGGAGGATATACTTAGCATGATTACATATACATAAGGGGGTACAGGTAGATGGTATGAGTCGTTAATTGTGGAGATGGGGCTTCAGAGTTCAGAATGCCCTGCCCTTGCTTTGCTACAGTTCATTAGCTCATTACTGAGGTGCCCTTGGCTGTGACACAGACAGTTTTGGTTTACCCTATCAGACAACTTTACATCATGTGCACAGTACATCTGAGTCCCATGGCACAGGTTTACGACAATTGTGACCCCGACACACCTGCGTCAGAGGTGTCATCAGAGCATGTGCCTACTTGCATGCAGCATAGCCTGTCATATTGTTGAGATATGGTGGCTACTGTACATGACTCACTGCCCGGGGACATGTTGTGGGGTGTTGTATTTGTTGTCCATGCAAATGTCCTGGCACGGACGTTCAGAGGGAGGTGAGATGACAGTTCTCAAGTTGTTCAGCAGACAGATAAGCGTGCACATACAGGAGCATGTGTTCAGGTGCGCGGCATGCATGTTGTAGCATTGTGGTGCGTGCAATGTTGGCCATGTGGTCACTGTACACAGGTCCCATTCTCCAGCCTCCCCGTGTTCATGCAGGGACAGGGGATTTGGTGATGGACAGGGTGCATGTCCCGGAACTGTCAGGTGTCATGACGGTGGAGTTGATGGTGAGGCGTTTCTTTCCGAGTGCATGGTGTAGTTGTTGCACAGCTGACTGGCCACTGCGTGCGGACGGCAAGCATGGGTGGGGTGTTGCACATGAATGTTCAGTTGTGGGTATTGATTTGGGGACCCATGAATTGACAGGTTGTCAGGTATGCGATACCTTCCTGCAGAGCATCCCTCGCATTGGTGGTATTTGTGGCTGACATCCAATGAAGCGGATGGTGGGTTGAAACGTGTTCCTCGTAAGTTGTCCCTTGTATGATCCTGATGGGACATGTCGGGTGACATTCGATGAAACTGTGATCCAGCATACGTTGTGCGGAGGCACACTGGTTCCATTGCAGTGTGTGTCCTATTGCAGCCACGAACGCCATGCCCCAATACACTGAACAGTTCCTGTCGTGGGCGTCTAGGGGTGAGAACATTTGTACCAGGTCCCCGATTGGACATGCCGGGTTGGAGAGACATACATCCACAGGCCAGTGGTACGGGCACCTCCGACAGTAGAAAACGGGCTTGATGCAGCTGAACATTTCAATGCGGTAAGTTACTCGATAACTTACGTTCAGCATGGCCAGATTTGCACTGCCTAGTATCTGTTGCAAGCTATTGCTGTACAGCTGCATCTGTCTGGCGTAGGTGTATAGTGCTGGTGCCCCGTCCATTTTGCTGCGGTGTGCTGGGATGTCGTGCTCCGTCTGTCTGGGCTGTCTGCTGCGTTCAACCTCCGACGTTGCTGTGTGTTCTTGTATGGATGTTAGGCGGCAGGACTTTGTGTATGGCTTGGGAGGCGGCCACAGGCCCTCATCCCACATGCTCCTATGAATGGTCAAGGCCAGTGGTGTCTGACTCCTTCCTGATTACTTGCATTTGAGCCACAAGGCACATTGGTATAATTGTATTTTGTAGTTTTATCTTTCTTTCATGTTCAGCCTTATCTGCCAGTGGATGGTTGACTCAGCATGGCTATGTTTGGGTTGTGGTTGTTCCAATGGCTCCGTTCTCCTGCGGGATATGTTGCAATGTGATTTGGCTGTGGGAATGGAAGGACATTCACTGCTATCTGCTCTCGCGTGTGTGGGTGTGTCACTTCTTTCCCGCTGTGCATTGGGACTGGTGTGTGGGCGCCGTGATTGTGAACACCTGTTCGCAGGCAGCAGCGTTCCTCAATTTTGGACATGGCATGGCTTGTTGTTGCGTGCAGGATGGTATAGCTGTTGTTTGTTGTGACTGGCGTGCCTTTTGCGGTCAATGTCCATTGTTTGTGCAGTTCTGTGGCAGCTGCTGTGTGCTTCTCCATGCTTTGCACACAGGTGTGTGTCCTCTTCCGACGTCACTTTGCTCCCCTGTTCGGCACACTTGTGTGACTACGTTTTGGCAACTGAGTTTTCGGTTGTGGTCATGGTTGACGTAGGGGGACCACGTGACTTGTGCCTTCAGGGTGGGGCTGGTGTGTGTGGTGTGTTGTTGCGGCACTGCGGTGTTTGTGTGCAGCCCATGCGTGGCGCTGTCGTTGGCCTCTGCGTTGTGCGCATGTGCGTCATCGCCGGGGCACTGCGGTGCGGTGCCGGGTACGTCACCTCCCGGGCCGGGGTATTGGGTGCCCATGATGTTGCGGGTTGCCCATATTTTGCAGGTGGGATATGTGTGGGTGCAGTGTTGGATGTGTCCTGTCCCCACAGGGGTGTCTAGGGGCCCATGTACAGTTTTCCCGCCCTTGCATGGTGTGCGTTTTTTGCATGCCCTTGTTGTGTGTCTGCCTACCTGCGTCGTCGTGGCGCGTTCAGTCCTAGGTGCTGCATCAGGATCAGCATTGGGATGGCCTGGAGTGCAGGATTCATGTCGGAGTAGTCCGGGTTGGTGTTTCTCTGGTCAGCAATGTAGTTTCCGCCTCCTGTTCTCGTGCGGTGTCTCTTTGCCGATGGGGCTGTTTGGTTGTGTCATCATAATTTGTACGCCGGGCGGTGCGTCATTCCGTCGGACGGTGTGCTTCCGTTGGCTAGCGCCGCTACGTGCGCGGGCGCACTTTGATGGCGGGCGGCGTCGCAGGCTTGCGGGCGGTATTGGCCTGACTTTTCACATCCTAATTTTGCGGGAGTGCGGGCAGTTGCTGGCGGACGGTAATGGGCGGTTTTTACCTCCGTCGGCACGGCGGTAGTGTTTCCGCCCGACATCGTAATGGGCCCCTAAGTCTGTTAAAAAACTACAACAAAAACCATTGTGGATTAAGCATTCCACACAAGGCACACTGCAATTTTTTAAACTACCTACAGTGTGCTTAGCAAGGGCTAATTACCTAAAATATTAAAAGCATTACAATAGTACAAGCAACTTACTACCAATATCTCAATAAAAGTTGTCTGTATACACACAGGGAACAAACATACACTCAGCATAACAAACAAAGCACATAGAAAAAATAGTCAGCAATGTAAGCCGCATATTCTTTTATACTCATTGGCTACTCTAAACAAATACCAACATTATTTACAATACTATTAGTAGTGAGCACAAATTCAAAAACAGTTTAGCAAAAATACACTAACAAATTTTAAACAAACCTAATCTTTACTTTAACATCTATTTACAGGCAACAGAACCTCCTTCTGAAACAATCCAAATACAAATATATGGAATTGAAAGGACCGATCAAGAAACAAGCACTATTACAACACAAGTGCTAAATAGTGATACATATCAGTCTATGAAAATAAGCAACGACATTCTAATGGACTGGTTTGGTATTAATACAGAAGTTGAAGAATTATCAGATGCAATTATACCATATTTGCCATGTATATGCGAAGTTCTTTTTTGCAATGACATTATTACGGAAATCAAACAAAATATTTCAAAAGAGTAAATAGATTTTACAGAAAATTGTATAAATGTTACTTCTAACTGTTTTTTCCCATTACCAACTTTTTTTGTACGAATAAAAATGTTACTACCAAATTTGTAAAATTAAATTTTCAGCAGAAAATCTCAACTTTATAATCTTACAACTATTTACTTACCTTTTTATGGTATTACATATACCAATTTACAAACATTTACTACTACTAATAACATTTGAAAGTGCTTAGTTTTTTAAGTTAGGTTCTTTCAGAGAATAATCTTCACTTTATACTTATAACTACATCCATTTATAAATGCAGCATTGTAGGGAAAAAATGCTTTTATTTGTTCAGTGTTTTTAGCAACCATGTGCCATCAGAGCAAGTTCTATTCACGAATGTAACAATGGGGTTATCAATACCAACAAGTAGAACCTTAGCACATCTTATACCATAACAAGCAGCATTTCACCACAGCTGTTCCTCTTCCACCCATGCTTCCAAATCTTTCTTCATTATTGCATATAAAAGCATTTCCACATACATAACTTCAGACTACAAGTTGTATAAAAATTACTTTCAATTTAAATACTTCGCAAAGCAGTGCTAAAATGTGCCCATTACTATCAATGCTTCCATCTTAAAAAACAGTACATGTTATAGCAGCTAACATAATGTGCTGCATAAGTAAAAACTTATAAAAACGGAAAGCGAGACCTATTGGCTATGCCAATGCTTGTTCTCATTGGCTGATGTTGAGTAGTAAAGAAATTGAGAAAGCATATTCTGAGCCTCCGGTCCTGCCATAGAATACAGCAGCACAGACACACTGGCCATGAATCAAGTTGAAGATCAGGTTACGATTCTGTTTATAGTTTGACACAGCAAATTAACTCATATGCATTCTGTGCGTTAGAAGTAGAATTAGTTTAGTGAATAAACAGTCACACTAGGCCCAGAGCGCCTGTTACTGGTATATGGGGGGCTGAGCAGGGTAGGTCTGGCCTGTGAGGCAATCTACCAGTAGCATAAGAACTGGTCTGAGGTGAGTGGTTTGATTATTTTCTGCAGTTTGTGACCTGTTTTATGGTCTGGAGGGCTGCTTTTTACAGTTGATTTTTGTGAATTACCACAACCATTGCCTGCAACAAGCACAAATGCATGCAGTCTCCCATGTAACGTCTCTGGAAGCTCAAAACCGATGAGTTTTCTAACTATCTGATTAGCCAATGGGGCCACGTTTATTTTGGTGTTTGAGCCTATTTTCTGTCACAGTCAAACCCTAGGGCTGAGATGGAAGGCAGACTTTGTGCCTTCTGTGATCCCATGACCGTGACCTCAAAACTGTTAAAAGAGGAAAGCGTGTCTTGTGGATGAGCGAGGAAGCAAAATTCTTTTGCATTCTTATGAGAAAATCGGTGGGTGAGATAGGTTTCCTGTAGTGCTGCAGTGAATATGTTTTAACCTACCAGCTATTCGAGTCCCTCTTTGTTTGTTCCTGAAGGGATGAAAGTACCTGACATTACTTTTTTTCTTTGAAGACGGAATCACCCACCCTCCATCTTACAAAAAAATGTTTGTCAAAACCTCTCGTTGCAACAGCCTATCATAGCAGAGAAATTCATTCTTGTATGTCTCTACATGTGTGCGGAACTACTGGGTTTATAGGAATGGGGTATAGTGTTAGTGAACTCAATGAAAATACAACTTCAATATTCTTCTGAGGGCACCATTAAGAGTATGTGTGTAGAGACATGCAAGGCCAGTGCTTGCATTGGATGGGTGAGGGGCAGGAAGGGAGACAGCAATGTCAGCTACAGGAAATACAGATTATGGTCTGCTACCAGCACAAGGCAGAACTAACAGCAGTATGTGTCCACTGATATGTATGCTGGTGGGGGTGTGTCTGTGTGCTTTTCTCTGTGTGCTGGGTGCTGGGAGGATGGCTGTCTTTCCATTCCCAACTTAAGACAGGCAAGCGCTCCTAGTTTTGATGAGTCTATCATTTTTAACGCAAAAGTGCCTTTATTTTTGCTTTTTCCACTTTTGAAAAATCCTCCAGTTCAATGTGAATTAATGAAGAACATACATTTCCATTACTTCTTTGATACATCTCCCTCTCACCTACTCCAACACATTGGTGTGTACGGCCATTTGTCCACTTTAAAAGCTATCACTGCCCAGTTCACTGTTATGCTTGTGTATTGGATGAAGGAGTAATTAAATCACAAGAAACTTCTGTCTGTTGATGATGCCCAGAATCCTCCAGTGCCCAGCCTGCCACTGAAGCCTCGCAAGGTCAAGGGGATGCTTTAATCAGGCATTGTACACAGGAACATCCTAAATTGATGGTCTTTCTCAGCCACCTCATTTCCTTTCCTGGGTGCAAGAAAGAATCTGCCTTGCATTGTGATTCTTATGCTGGAGAACAAAAGACGATCTGATGGTTAAGCATATAAGATAAATGTTAGCAGCTCTAAAGATGAGTAGTGTGCCTGGAATTCATTTTAGAGCACCAGGATAAAACTGGGGTGTTTGAATCATGCTTTAAGGGACTGTGCTATGGCTCAGTAGTTGTATATTTCTAACAAAATGAACCACCACAACATCACAGCGTATTGTGATTGACATATACACATTTTATTTCATGAAAAAGTTGCAGTGGTACCAGTACCACCCAAGCACCCCTCGCCTGCCTTTAGGCATGACACTTCTGAAAGCAGGAATGGTGGTCCAGGACAATCAGTAATATGGTAGCAGCTTCCTGATCTTGATCTGGTATTTGCAAGGTTGGATTTACATTTAGATTTAAAACCTCTGTTAAAAACAATTAAGAGCTCTCAAGTCAACTTGTGAAATACAAGTAACCTATCAATTTGTTTTTTTGATTGAATCCTGTTTCTAGTAGATTGTCCTTTATTATATATTCAGAAATACGAATATCAGAATGCAAAGGAAAACAGGTACAGAAAAGCTACTACACGAAACAAAGAACAACTCTAGGTTAATCCAACGTTGCATGAATGTGGAATTCGGCAGATTCGGAAACAAACCCAGATTGCAATGTATTGGTACTTATGTTCAAACATGTTGGACATCAGTATGGTACTGTACATAGTACAGCCGTGCACTGTATATTGCACAACACTGGCAGTAGGCAAAGTTGAGAGTGACTTACTAAGAAAGTATTTGGGAGCTGCCATTCCTTTTAAAATAGTAAGCACTGCAAGCTTCACATCCAGCTCATCAACCTCAAGAGAGACAGAGCTCATAAGAAGCACACTATTGTGCCTATTGGATATCCAGCTACTCTTGAAGGGTTTACAACTAATCCCATCAACCAGCTTTTGCATACCCAGTCATACATTCAGCACACACAGAATTCTACATATAGCAAAACACAAAGCACACAGCATATGTAGCACAAAGATAGACTACAGACACACAAATAAGTCATCATGATTACAGCACATAGAAGCCATGCACACTAAGCATATAGCACACAGTTCACAACACAACAAACAATACACCCACACATCAAGCACAGCTATATTTTCAGCTGCACTATGTCTCTCACCCTAACTGATGCAGGTGCAGAAAGTGCTCATATGTAGAATCAGTTATTAATGCTTCAACGAAAAGCCTCAATTTTCAGTGAACCTCTACTGTCAGAAAGGAATCTACTAGTAAGACCTCCGACCCTCGGTATAGGTCCACTCTCTCCCTGCAGCTCCGCTGTGCCGTCTCTTGCCTCCAGACCCGACCTCCTCCTTGGGAGGTTCGAGGCTGCTGCCCGTTCCTGCGCCTGCTGCCTGCTCCAACTGGGACCAGACTGCCTGCAACCCCCGTAACCTTTCTAAGCCGTTTTTTTTCTTCTTAATTTTTCCCTGTTGTGCCACTGTTATTGTGCCCATCTGTGTCTTGCTCTAATTCCACCACTGTTTTTATTTTCTCGTGCCTGCCTGTTCCTTTTGCCGCTGCTGCCCCTGCGGCCCCTCCCCCCCCGGAATTCCCCCACGGAATTCCCCCGCTCCCGCCTCCCAGCCTCTCCTCCCTCCCACCTCCCCTACTTAATGGCGGCTGCTGCACGGTCGCGCCGCCGGCGCGCCAAAGGCAAGCCCGTCTGCGCCTGTCCGCGACCTGACCGTGGCCAGCGCCAGGAACCCTGGACTTCCCACTACCCATCGCAACGACACCACCACCCTCCTCGCACTCAACCCTTGAAGACTTAGAGAATGCCAACAGGCCTCGCCGAACACGACCCATGGCCAGTTCTCCTGCCTCCACTGCCGCCAGACCCTCACCGCCACCCCGGCCTCCAACACCGCCGACGCCAGCACCAGCGACACCCTAAAATGCATCCTCCTCAACGTACGCTCCGTACACAAACACGCCATGGAAATCTGGAACCTACTCGACTCTCTCTCGCCCGACCGCCTTCTTCACAGAGACCTGGACCAACGCATCCTCCGCCCCTGACATCAGCACCGCAATCCCAGAGGGATACAAGAACCAGAGGAAAGACCGCCCCAACCGCCCAGGAGGGGGCCTCGCCATCGCCCACAAGAGCACCCTCCGCCTCACCACGTCCAGCGAAACCTTCCCCTCCGCCGTACACCTGCACTTCCAGATCCAGACCACCCCCAAAGCCACACTCCGAGGAACCCTCATCTACAGACCCCTGGCCCCCGAACACCCTTCGCCACCACCATCACCGATTTCATCGCACCCCACGCCATCGCCTCAACAAACTACATACTCATTGGAGACCTGAACTTCCACCTCGACAACCCCAGCGACCCCAACTCCACTATCCTTCATGACAACCTCGCCAGCATCGGACTTATACAACTCGTCAACACACTGACCCAAAGAGCAGGACACACCCTCGACCCCATCTTCGCGGCAGGAAACAGCGTCCAATTTAGCCACACAACGCAGCCGCCATGGACCGACCACCACTGCATACACTTCGCCATCAACAAACCCAAGGCACCCAAACCAGCCCCACGCCCACCTCGAAGGAACTGGAGCAAGGTTACCGACGAGCAACTTAACTCCACCCTCACCCGAGACAACCACACCTGGGCACCTGACGCAAACGACGCAGCCAGAGAACTCCACACCTGGATCTCCAACTGCGCAGACGAGCTCGCCCCGCTACGCAACCCCGACAGACAACGCCCCAGGAAAGCCGCCTGGTTCACCGCCGCTCTCCAAGAAGCCAGACGCACCTGCAGACGCCTGGAGAAGAACTGGAGAAACACCAAGACAACCGAAAACCACACCATCGACAAGGACGCCATGACAGACTAACACAACCAGATCAGAGCCACCAAGAGGAACTTCATCCACAACAAAATCCTGGCCAACTCCACCAACTCCAAGGAACTTTTCAGTGTCATTCAAGAATTCACCAACCCACGCAGCGAAGCCACAGACATCACCCCATCCCAAGAACTCTGCGACAAGCTTGGAACCTATTTCCACCTCAACATCAAAAACCTCTACGACAACTTCATCGACCATCCACCAGGCGCCACAGATGGCCCCCCGCCCCCCAGAAACACCAGCCAGCCCACCATCTCCAACTGGACACCGATTACGGCCGAAGACACCGCCTCGACCATGAAAAGCATCCACTCGGGGGCCCCCACTGATCCCTGCCCCCCTCACATCGACCACAGAGCCGCGGCCGCCATCGCACCCGAACTACAACGCACCATCAACACCACCTTCAAAACAGGCACCTTCCCAGACGACTGGAAGCACGCAGAAGTCAGACCCCTGCTCAAGAAGCCCACAGCTGACCCCACCGACCTCAAGAACTATCGGCCCATCTCGCTCCTCCCCTTCGCAGCCAAAGTTGCAGAGAAAACAGTCAACAGGAAACTGACACGATTCATTGAAGAGAACGCCGTCCTCGACCCGTCCCAATCCGGATTCCGAAGCAACCACAGCACAGAGACCACCCTACTCGCCGCCACAGACGACATCCGCACCCTCCTGGACCAAGGCCACTCCGTAGCCCTCATCCTAATCGACCTATCAGTGGCCTTCGACACCGTCTCCCACCACACACTAGTCGCCAGACTACACGACGCAGGCATTCAAGGAACAGCCCTGGACTGGATCCGATCATTCCTCACCGGAAGAAGCCAAAGGATCAGTCTCCCACCCTTCCTCTCCGACCCCATGAAAATCACCTGCGGAGTCCCACAGGGTTCATCACTGAGCCCCACCCTCTTCAACATCTACATGGCCCCCCTCGCAGCCATCGTCTGACAACACGGCCTCAACATCGTATCCTACGCCAACGACACCCAGCTCATCCTCTCCCTCACCAAAGACCCCACCACTGCCAAACTCAACTTCCAGAAAGGAATGCAAGGCGTCGCAGTCTGGATGACCAACAGCTGCCTGAAGCTCAACTCCGAGAAGATAGAAGTCCTCGTCCTCGGTACCACCCCTTCTGCATGGGACAGCACCTGGTGGCCGACCGCCCTCGGAAGCCCACCTACCCCCTCAGACCACACCAAGAACCTCGGCATCGTACTCAACTCATCACTCACCATGAACCGACAGGTCAACGCCGTCACCTCCAGCTGCTTCAACACCCTCCGCAAGACCTTCAAGTGGATCCCCCCTGAGTCAAGGAAGACAGTCACCCACGCACTCATCACCAGCAGACTGGACTATGGAAACGCACTCTACGCCGGCATCAACAAGTCCCTACTCCGCAAACGCCAGACAATACAGAACACCGCCGCCAGACTAGTTCTCAGCATCCCCCGACACGAACACATCAGCCAACACCTACGAAGTCTCCACTGGCTCCCCGTGGAGAAAAGAGTTACTTTCAAAATCCTCACTCACGCCTACAAATGCCTACACAACAACGGACCCAAATACCTCAACGACAGAATAAACTTCCACGTACCCAAAAGAAACCTCCGATCTTCCAACCTCGCACTGGCCAAAACCCTGCGCATCCACAGAGCCAGAGCAGGCGGAAGATCCTTCTCTCACATTGCAGCCAAGACCTGGAACGAGTTACCGGCAGACATAAGACGCGCCCCCTCCCTGAACACCTTCAGGAAGACCCTCAAGACCTGGCTCTTCGGCTAAACAGATCTGCAGACCCCCCTCCCCCTCAGCGCCTTGAGACCCTCACGGGTGAGTAGCGCACTTACAATTCCCTGATTGATTGATTGATTGACTAGTAACTAGGTGTGTACCAATCATGACCTCCAGCCCCAACAGGTCATCGAGAATATTGCTTTCACGCATGTCTTGCACCACATACAGTGGCTAAGGCTTTATGTCTAGTGAGATCTCATTCATAATACACGCAATGGTTGAATCAGCAGTGGTGTAAAAAAAATTCTCTCCCCGACCAACAAAAACTGACCATCAAAGCACTGTATTCTTTTATGAGTGCCATTTCAGATGAATTGGCTTTCTAGCAAATTTAATTGAACATTGGTCTTATTTTAAGCATTTTCCATGCAGTAGTGGAAATGGGTGGCA
Organism: Calotriton arnoldi; assembly: GCA_963921515.1. Classification (NCBI taxonomy): domain Eukaryota; kingdom Metazoa; phylum Chordata; class Amphibia; order Caudata; family Salamandridae; genus Calotriton; species Calotriton arnoldi. Next base: position 92,087 of record CAWUFW010018269.1, on the reverse strand, counting down.
ACATTGGTAGAAGTGGGTGGCTTCCTACGAAAAGTTTTGGGCACATATACTTATTATTCATTTTTTACAACTTAAGCACTGCTCCACTTTATTGTGAAACAACCCTCAAACTGTTTGATCAGTGAAACTGTTCCCGCTTATTTATCTAGAAAAATTAGCGTGATTTGGGGATAATCTTAATGCTGCATGCATCACTTTAAGGTACGTATTAATGAAATGCTTGTTTTATTTTTCAATTCTCCCTTTTTGAAAATGGTCTCCTTCCTAAAATGATATTTCATCTCTTGTTTTTTCAATTTATACTTCCCAATACATTTTATCATCCCTGATCCACTTTTTATATCACCAAATCGCTCGTCCACAAGACATACACAGGCCTTGTGACTCTTCTATCCCCTTGGTACTAGTGGACCTAGGATGGGATAAGTAGTTTAAAAGCAAGCAATGCCACCATGTGAGAAACTAAGGCTAGTACAGTGACACAGTGGGGCCTACACTGAAACTAGGAAACTAACAAATGGGCACCAAGAATGACTCAGGGGCAGCTACAAAGGGTCTCCAACAGTGTCACTAGCACACTGCTACAGGAGAATCAACAATGACCTGGGAGCATTGATTATTATTATTATTTTGAGTTTTGTATAGCACTAGCTAGACCCAAAGGTATCAGAGCACTTTACATGTTATGGGATAACGTTTTCAAGAGGTACCTGAGAGGACTCATAAGAGTCATAGTTGAATAATACAGCATTAGGTGGTTATAAAGTCACACAAGTATAACACAAGAACGAATTGAGAAATTGCATTGGGGACAGAATAGGAGACTGAAAAAGTCATGTGTCCGTCTTGAAGGAATGTGGCCACAGTGACAAATGGGCACTTACACTCCGACACTAACAGGGGGGACACTGGCACAGGGGCCTTTGCAAATTAGCACTGTCAGTAAGATAATGAGACAGGCAAATCAACAATGACACTAGGGCACTGGCACAGGGAGTACTGAAACAGGACTGTCAGTACTAACATGGGAACTGTGACATCGGGGTGCGGACATGGGACACAAACACTAATGCTGGGAGACCGACACAGGACAGTTATGCTGGGACACTGACACAGGGATGTCAGGGCACAAGGATATTGACAGTAAACAGTCGGACATAATATTAGACTATGACATGATATACTGGCACTGACTGGGGGACACATCACTAGTGTACCTGTGGAAGCTGACAGAGGTTCCTGATGCAAGGACACTGACATGGAGACACTGTCACTGGGACACGGACACTAGAACACTGAGACGGTGGCACCAACAATAGCATGGGGATGTTGACAATGTGGCAGTGGAAGTAGTTAATTGCATGAGTCACAAACACTGCAACTGGGACATATTAGGACATTATCACACAGTGATGCTGACATAAGGGCATTTCCACTGGGACGCAGATAATGGGGATATTGACTAAAGACACTGGCACAAACATTGATGCTGGTCCAATGTCAGGGGCAGTGACATTGGAAGATTGTCATAGGGACTTTCGGATATTGACACTTAGATACTTATGCTGGAACACAACACCAGGTGATACAAGGGCAGTAACACAAGGACACTTACTGGGGTTATGCAACATTCAGGTACTGGCCTGTGGTTGCTGAGATGGGTTGCTGACACAAGGATTTGGACACAAGGGCACTGACATGGAGGCACATACATAGGGTCACAGACACTGAAATCTGCACTGTGACACTGACATGGACATTGGGCACTGCAACACTGCCAAGGGGTTACTACCTAGAAGCACATTTTTGGGTGCAGAGACAGACACTAGGACAAGTGGACACTGACACAGAGACACTGAATCTAACATGGTACATTGAAATTGGGATACTGACATTGGCACATAGACAATGGCACAGAAAAACTGACACGGGGGCATTGACACTAGGACATTGGTGCCAGGGCAGTGCCACTGGGACATGGGTAGATGGGGAAATAGAGACACTGACATTGATATAGGAGCACTAATGATGGGAAAGAAATAAAGGGACACATATGAAGTAACAGTGACATGGGGTGACTAACCCAGTAACACTGGTATGTCCACAAACAGTAATGCTAAGACACTGACACAAGAACGCCAGCATTGGGATACTGAGTCATAGATGCTACATGCAACAAGGGCATGAACAACAAGCATGAAGCTACTGACACTTGGTCATTGGCATTAGAGCACTAACACATGGAAACTGCTGCATGTACTGAAACCATGAGACACCAACACAAGCACACTGCTAGGGATATATTGACACAGGGACAAAGGGATATCAATACTGACAATGGAACACGAGCACAGAAATAGGGCAGTCCATTACTGCTACTGTGACACAGCCACAGATATTGTGTGGGACTGACACTTGAAATGTGACACTTGAAAAATGACACAGACATAGAATGGGATATTACCACTGGGAAACTGATGCAGGGACACCCAGGCCATCAAAGGGACACATGTGGACATGGGGACCCCAAAACTGATATGTGGATATTAACATTTGGACACTGATATGGAGATACTGAAAGACAGACGTACACTAAAATCAGAATATTGACACTGTGGCGCCAACAGTTGGGAAATAGGGCTACACAGGCACTAAAACTTACACAAGATCACTGACACAGAGGCACTAACGTATGGGTCCAAACATAGGGAGACACACCGGAGACTACAAACACTCGGACTGTAGACGTAAAAATAGGCAAGTCTATGGTCCTCTCTAAACAACATTCTTTAACAGCAACAAGAAGGCATAATGTTAGCAAGTGCGAATCCTCAGCAATTCTTTTCTGAGATAATATGGCAGCCTGTCAGCAAAGACCCTCGGTCCTGACTAAAATAACCCCAATTTCTGCCTGTTACAGTCTGAGTTCATAATGATTGCTAGAAATAGTAAATGTGCATGCTTTCTACTGTCACAGTAGAGTGGGGCTTTAATGAGGCCAGACCTGCTGCATGAAGGTTTCTGAACACTAAGGCTGTCTAGTCTTGATTCCAGCACATGCCTTTTTCTTCCACCACCCTACACTTTCTACCTCTTTTTCTTACTCTTGCAAGATCTTTTTCATCCCTGCATTCTGTCTTTGTCATCATTTTTCGATATATCAATTCACACCCTTAGTCCATTTTTCTGTAAATGCATGTTAAGATCTGCAGAGAAGGATCTGTTGAGAACTGAATAAATGTTGAACAAGAGACATAAGTAGCTACTCCATTGTCTTCAGTGGAGCGCTCTACATTCCAATTTTTGAAATATCTTTAGATCAGGTCCATGTTCTCAGATTCCACTTTTCCCTCATTGTTCTGTACTTGTTCTGTGTACCTGTATGCTAACTCTTACCTGACATCGTGCACAATTTTCATATTTCAAGAATCTTCCAGACAAGCAGGATATAAAGGCTAAGAATCTTTTAATCCCCATAAATGTCAACAGTTTATTTTTCCCAGATCCGTGTCGGAAGTCATCATGTTCAAAAACAAAACTCATCCCAAAAAGTATGTGTAACTAACTACCACCCTTTGGGAAGTGAAGCCCTGGCAAGCAGAACCATCCCCGCTCATGCCCTGGCATCGTGCCTAGTATTCCAATGTATCATATTTATTTTTAGATTTTTAATGAGCACAAACATCACCTGAAGGCACCACGACAGTCTACAGTGATAAAAGCCATAAAACAACCTTTTAGTTACATATTAATGACAATAAAAGCATCACACACAATCCATCATTATAATATATTGCAACGGAAAAGTCAAGAATACAATTAAAGTTGGCTTGTAAACTCTAAGCAAATTAAAATAGCTTCAAGACTGTGGGATTGTTTGCATCTGGGCGGTCTATTACAGGTTTGTAGGGTTTTAAAGACAATTTTGCTTTTCTCTTACTTTGATTGTTTGTTGGGTTTTGGCATGCTGAGTGATCCCTGAAAACCTTATTTTTTCCCTGCTAAATAAAGATGTGCTTCTAGTTGCAGTGGCTCATTTTTGTTTTATTGCTATTTTAGATTTACTTTCTTGTTTTTCCATTCTGCCTACATGAAATATCCCTTTCATGGGTTTGGGCAATGTGTCTCATCTGCCATTTGGCGATCTACATACACTCATGAATAAATACCATCTCATGGAAAGTGTCTTTGAGTGCTGCATTCCACAGTTGCATCTGCACTGCAGACCTGACGCTGATCTGCATCCTCTTGCAACTGTCTTCTGACTATGTTTTGATCTAAATACTTATCCTGCATCTAGCCAGGTAGACCACGAACACCTGTCAGATACCTCTAGATTTGCTTTCAGCATTAAATGTTCCACAAAACCGTTCTTCGATATCATTTGTGCAGATCATGTCAGTGAACAAGGCTTCATTCATAGAACCTACAGCCCTCATCCACTTCAGTGCACAAATGTAATCGAGACTAAATTAGTATCAAATTCCTTTTGGATCTCGCAAAGACCCTAGCTGCCCCATCATGGATAATTGTAAAAAGTCAGACATGATGTAGAGTACTTCGCTTGAGTGCAGGAGATCTCCTGGGCCTTGCTCGCACCCCGAACAACCCTCTGGAAACAGTGGCGTAGCTAGCCCTATGGCCACCTGTGGCGGTCCCTGCATTTGCCGCCCCGCGGCGATCCCATTGAAGAGCGGGGGTGGGGGGTGCTGGCGAGATTCGGTGCCGATTGCCGCCCCGCAACGGCCGCAATTTAAAGCAGGGGGGCAGTTGCCACCCCGAGACGGCAGGTAAGAGCAGGAGAAGGCCACCGCCCCCAAAACTCTTGCCGCCCAGGGCAGAACGACCCCCTGCACCCTACCTTGCTACGCCACTGTCTGGAAAGTTTTATTGAAATGTATGTAGTTTACTGAGTCTGTTTCAGTCCCAATGCAGAAGCGTTAGTGTCTCTCCGCCGTATCTCCCTCCTACCCTTTTACCTTACTCACCTACCCTTCTACGCTCCTTTTATCTCGTCTTCTCTGCTCTTTAAATGTTTTTTTCCAACCAATGTATCTTGTAACTGATGTAACTTTGTAACATTGTGGAACCTCATGTAAAGCGCTCTGATACCTCCGGGTCTAGCCAGCGCTATATAAAACTCATCAAATAAATAAATAAGTGCACTTCCTTTGGGGTAAGGCCGGGTGTTTTACTTCAGTGACTTGAGTGGACGCCATTGATGTGTTGAGGTGCATAATAGGTGCTCAATTCTGGGGTGTTTAATGGCCAAATCGGTGAAAAATATATGTTTAGATTTAGGGCATTGAAGTTTTATATAGCACAGCTTATCACCCGTGAGGGTATCCAGGCGCTGTCCATTGGCACGGGGAGATTAAGGGGGAGATTTACTAAGATTTTATGGCGTGTTTGCGTTACAAAAGTGATGCAAATTGGGGCAAAATCGTTTTTTTCGATTTGCTTTCCAGCGCTAAACTTGTTTAGCGCTGTAAATAATGTGAAAGTAACGCAAAGCGGCGCATAGCGCTGCTTTGCATTACTTAGCGCCAAGGGGACGTACCATGGGTGGGGCATGGACGTACGCATGAAACCACCCCAGGTTTCTGACGCTAAACTCAATTTACTAAATAAAGTAGACAGGGTTTAACGTCTGAAAACTGCGCCCTTTTGAAGTAGGCACATCCTCTCCTCACATTTGTTTGCTCGCCATTATTGGCTAAACATACTATTGACATCTTTGCATATATTTTTTTCATTTGTATAGACAAGGTCCCTAGAACTATGCAGAAGGGATAAAATAATTATAAAGCCTGCTCTTTGCAGGTCAGACATCACCACTTCAGTGCACTTCTGTACCTGTGGACACTCTGCCAGGAAGAAGGACTGCCACTCTGCTGGGGTCGTGCTTTGCTGTGCTGCCCTGCTGCCCTCTTGCCTGGGGGAGAAGGACTGGACCTGTATCTCTTGAACCCAGAACCCAGAATGACTCCAAGGGCTAGTTTTCTTGCCTCCTGATCTGAAGCCTCAGGGACATAACAGGCTTCCAACAACCTTGTAGCTGCACCTGGATTCTGCCATTTGTGAGTCTACCCTGCCAAGTGGTGCCACCCTAGTCCTGGACCCTTGGTAGTGGGTTTAAAGTGCTTACTAGCCTCTGTTGATTCAGCAGAACCAACGCGCCTCCTCTGCAGTGCGGCACTGACCCAAGCAGAACCGACGCATTGCTGCTGCTGCTTGGATTGGACTTGTCTCAAAGACCCGTATCACATCGCAGCTCTTCGGAACCACCACTTTGCCCTGACTGTGTGACGCATCCTCGGTGCAGGCCCTCGCATTACTTGTCAATGGCAGCCTCAACTTCGATCCCGGACTCTGGATCGCAGCCTCGTTGCTCTTCAGAACCAACGCATTGCCCCATCAACAAGATGGGCAAGGGAGCAGAAACGTCCCGGTGAGCTCCAGGAACCAGGATCACCATTGGTGTAAATGCTGGTAAGCCCCAGCCATCGGGCCACCATTGGAACCATTACAGATTGCAGAGAGCATGTACCTGGTAAAGAGGCCAGTTGGGAGCCACGGAGGGAGTCGAGACAAGGATTTCTTTTGAGGGACGGTGATTCGAAGTACTGCCCTCGATCCGTGGGACTCCACTGACCAGTAGTCGGATGCCTGCCACCTGATCGGCTGTGTCAAGCACGAAGGGAGTCCGGTTTTCCGGAGAGCTAGGAGATGACCAAAAGTTAGCCACAAGGTTTACCACGTGAGGCAAGCAGAGGAGGGAACGCTGCGGCTCCAATAGGATCACTGCAGAGAGGTAACAGTACAACCCCCAAGCTGAGGACCCCTTCCAACAACAGTGGGTGTGCTTGGGCTCGGGCCCCTGAACCGGCAAACAGAATCATCAACACCCACCGGGACTGAACACTAGGCTGTCCCTACGAATGGAGAGTGTTGGCACCTTCGGGCATGAGACGAGGCAGACAGTGATCCTAGCAAATAGGAGCCAGTCCTGGGAACAGCGCGACCCGCATAATTGAAGTGCTGTCACCCTGGACACGAGGGAGGAGGACAGAACTGCATGAGGAGGTCCGAGGTGGAGATGGGAGAGAGGCTCAGAGGCTGGTAAATCAGCTAACTTAATCATGACCCTGGCTCTGCGCTCGCTCTCTAGTCCCCAGTTTCTAACTGATCCCTGTTCTCTCCCCCAAACGGCTGTGGTCCTGGGGGATGCTTACTCGCCCAAAAGAGACCCAGACTCTGGCGGACTGTTGAAATGGAATGAAACTCCATTTATGCAGCTCTCTTAATACATTTTGATCTAACTCCTATGAGGAGTGGCCATCTTAGTTGCTCCTTGCAGACCAAAACATCTACAGATAGAAGCAGAAAGATGACCACCCTGCACACTGAGCGGCCACCATCTTGAATTGGTCAGCCACTTGCTATTCCAAACACACAGTCCTGCCATTCATATCAGCCACCAATCAATGTTGAAATTGCCACTTTCATCTCCCCTCTTACAAAGCTACATCCTATAGACTGGTCAGAGCCAGCTGAACATACGAGAGATTATGGAGAGTGTCTTGGAGCCCCCACAGCGGTGGCTATCTTTGACTGGTCTATCACCAGTCCCTACATATCTTCTCAGACCAAGCACTAATAACTCGAACCTCAATGTCTACATCCCAAGGTCCATCGCAAGAAGGGAACTGTCCTTATAAACTGAAACTACAGAGCATCAGCTTACGTTCCACTTCCCTCTCCATCCCTGGCAGCTCCCGGGAGACACTAAGACGTCTTTCCACAGATCTCATCTCCTGTCCTTGAGGTCTCAGAGAGATCCCCCACATAACTAAGAAAAATGACAAGAAATTCATGTCTGAAACTGCAGGCTACCACTAAACCCCTCACCCCTATTCAACTCAACAACCTGAAACCCCACAGTCCAAACCTTCTCCATCACCTACCCCCAACCTCTCAGCTAATGCCACCAAAACCTTCAAACATAGACTGCTCAAACAACATCCCAAAACACTCATAGCAAACTTATACTACAACTCATACAAAGGACAAGAGAAAATAGATTTTATCTTCTACTCTTCCCCTCCCGGCGTAATGGAGAACTAGCCTAACAAACTATCTACGAATAACGAAAACCACTAACATCCCATATGGCCAAAAACCCTGCTGATTTCCAACTCACCCGCATTCAAAGGCAACACTACACCTACTTTATACAGATACTGCAATATCATGATCCCAGCCAATGACATCAACCTACGCTCCTTTGAATACATATTCAAAATGCTACGCAACTCCATCTCCCATTCCTCTAATGATAGCTCTCCCATAGCAGACCGCTCAGCCAGACCCATCACGTCAGCCAGAACTCTGCACCAACACCAGTCCCAAACCTCAGCCCAACAACCCCCCAGACAACCCTCTCCCCCTAGCAACCCCTCCCTAATTCCACACCCTCACCCTCCCACACCAGGCAGGATGCTGACCAAGAGGTTCCTACCCCGTTACCCCTAAATACCATTAGCCCCCACCCAAACTATATTAAAGAATGCACAAGGGTGCACTCTAAACTTATACCCTACACACGTTAACTCTGGGGAAAAAACATGTGGCAATGTGACTCAAATTCCCAATGACTCCCAACCCCCAATTCATGAACAACACGCACATGTCAACTCACTCCTTAACACCCCCACCCTCTCTCCATCGAAGCATGTTCCCACGATCGACTTAGCATGCTCGAGCCACTCTCACCACTGAACCCTATACCCACAAATGTCATAACTGAATCTCTAACTTGCCTGGAAAGACAACTTGACATTGTAATGCAAGGCATCAGCAACATCCTTATGAACATTAAAACCTATTCTGAATATGCGGTACATTCGCTCCTCTCCTTTTCCATCATCACCAGACAACCCATACAGTTGTACAAATCCCAGCCAAACAGCTGTCTCTCAGTTCCTTTGATCAACCAACCTCACAGGCCGTATAGAACGAACCCCAGTTTGTCCCTGAGCGAGGTGATGAATCTAGTGAAAACTTATGACCCTGAACCAACTCTGAATCTCTCTCAGGGTTGCCAGACCACCTTCACAACTCATCGAAATACCTATGGTACCCCCTCCCAGGTACACACTAGCTACAACATTGCAAACTGCATGCTCCATAAACTGTAGGTCAGCACCCAAGCATGCAACAGGGCTGAAGCCATCCTACACCACGACATTGACATTGCGTTAATCAAATAAACTTGGCCTAAAGAATCCTCCTAGCCGATCCTTGACCTTCTAGTCCCACCAGGCTTCTGCATCATTTAGAAGGACAGGGAGGACCGCCACGGCGGTGGCCTAGACATTATCCACAAGAACAGCATCACTATGACAGAAACTAATTTCTTCTCCTATCCCACATATGAATAACAGAGCACAACCATAACGCTAAAAGACAATAAAGTGATGAAATATCACCTCCTCTACCACCCACCAGGAAACATGCTCTCCTTCGGTGAGCACCTGCCAGATCTGATAACCCACTGCTGTCTCTGTAACGCCAACAACATATTCCTTGGTGACTTCAACCTACACTGGAACAACGAGGAGGACTCACTAATCCAATCCTTAAACAAACTCCTTCTCCGCAAAGATCGTACCCAACACTGCAAGGGGCAAACCCACAAAAGAGGCTCAACCTTAGATGCCATTATAGCTCATAATGAAGTGATAAGCATAAACAACATTCCTTCAGTTGACTGCTCAGATCACCACATCATTCTGTTCCACATCAACCAAGCAGTAGCACCTCCTAACAATCTAGAAAAACTCTCCAATTGTCTAGAAACCTCAATCAGATCCCTCTAACTGACCTGAAAAAAAAATGTCATCTCTACTCCCCCTTATGGATATCCTCACAACAGATGAGCTTACAATTCACTACAACTCGACGATGAAAACCAGGTAGCCTCCCAAAAACTAAAAAGGATCAAAGACACTCCCTCAAGATCCTGGTTCAACAAAGACCTTAACGCAGAAAGAAGACAAGTAAGAGCTGCTGAAAGACTCTAGAGAGCTAACCCAACCACAACCTACCTATACCAGCTCAGAAGAGAACGCAGGAAATACAAAAATCACATCCTAAAAGAAAAAGCCACCTTCTTCTGCTATGCCCTAGATAAAGAAAGAAACCTCCCCAAAGAGCTTTTCAACATCATCAAAAAACAAACCTCCAAACCAACCAAAGGACGTCCCCCTGCCTCAAAAGAACGCTGCAACAACTATTCCAAGTTCTTCAATGACAAAATCAAAAAGATCAAACCCTCCCTCGATTGCAGCTCGCAGACTTCCACCAGCAACTCTTCCTCCACAATGGGGACTAGCTCATCCCCAACACACTCCTCGATCCCCAATACAGTGGTCTCTTCCCCTGTGACTACCAGTCTCACCCTGTGCCCAAGGCCCTCCTCAGCACCCAAGAGTTGGAAGACATTCAACCCTCTCACGGAGGAGGCCATCTCCAAGGTGAAAGCTAAATCTAAGCCCTTCTCCCGCTACGCAGACTCTCTCCCAGCCTCCCTGGCAAAAAAGCCTTGACCACGCCTTAACCCCTCTATGGACCAAAATAATAAACAGCTCCCTAAGCAACGGGATTATACCTGACTGCCTCAAACAGGGCCATATTACCCCACTGCTGAAAAAAACAGGCGCAGACCCGGAGCACCCCAACAATTTCAGGCCCATCCTCAACATTCCCTTTCTGGCAAAAATTCTCGAGAAATGTATCCAACTCAATCAGCACATTGACACCAATAACCTACTCAACTCACACCAGTCAGATTTCAGCACGGATACAGCTATACTGAATATAGCAGATGAAATACATAACGTGTATTTTAAAGCACACGTTCACCCGCAGGAATCTTGATGCTGAATTATAGATGTTTATTGTTACCCAACTTAATGATACTCATTTTATCAACCTGAGAAGGATGAAAGTCTGAGTGGACCCACCAGGATTTGAACCTTTGAACATGAAGTCAAACACAGGCCTCTACAGTGGACACATTAGTTCACTAAGCCACCAGCCTCCCTAGACGCAAGCACATGCTTCCCGCTTATCCTCCTAGACCTATTGGCAGCCTTCGACACAGTTGACCATAAACTACTTTTAGACTCCCTACAACAATGAATCACAGCAGAAGGCACAGCCCTGCAGTGGTTCAGCTCGTTTCTGCATAACCACTCCCAACTAATAAAAATAAACAACTCAACATCTGACTTTTCCACCATTACCCAAGGTGTCCTATAAAGCTCAGTCCTCTCACCAGCACTCTTCAACATATACATGGAGCCCCTCACCGCAATACTTAGACAAGCAAACATTGCCTACCACTTTTATGCAGATGACACCCAGCTTAACCTGGAAATATCCTCTTTAAACAACAAACACCAGCTTAATGCTACGCTCATAAAAGTTCAAAACTGGCTATCGCAGAACCACCTTAAACTCGACCAAGAAAAGACGGAGATTCTTGCGCTGTTAAACAACGCCCAATCACCACAGGTCCAAGAATGGGTAAACAACCTGAACACTCTGAACTGCAAGCTGACTCTAGCTAACTCTGCCAAATCTCTGGGGATCACCCTGGATTCTAGTTTGAACATGAGCACCCACATAAGGTCCACTGCGAAGGTCGCTTTCTATAACCTAAGACTCCTCAACAAAATTAAGCCCTTCCTCCCACCACCTGATCTAAAAATCGCTATGCAGGCACAAGTTTTGTCCAGACTTGACTACAGGAATGCCACCCTCACAGGCGTACCGAAAGCATACATAACCCTCCTGAGAACCACTCTAAATGCAGCATCAAGGAAGGTCACCGGAGCAAAGAGATATGATCACAACTCGCGCTCACTGAAAAATCTTAAATGGCTACCAATCGAAGCATGCTGCTGCTTCAAAACTGTTTGTTTCACCCACAAAGCTCTACACACTGGTAAACCAGACTACGAATTAAGCATTGTTAATGGTTAACTGCTTTTGATGGGGAAGAACGTAAAGAAACTGGAAAAAAGACCATGCATTCTGTCCCCCGTCTACCCATTTCCCCTTTTATCGGGTCTGAGGTATGTCTTTCCACTACAGCAGGTTTTCTGCTATCAATGTTATGACTGCAAGTCCTTTCTTTGTTCAATACCCAAAGCATGCAGCAGCACTTTTAACATAAATGTAGTGAAGGAACTTACCCTCAGTAATAATAATGTGTTTGCTAATGTGTATCCTCAGCAGACTCCGACTTCTAGCAAGTTTGTCATATCTAGCCCCACATTGTCCAGTTTTGCCGAACAGAATAATTCCACAAGCTCTTCGTGTCCTACAATGTCTACTTTTCCCTGTCCCAGTGTCTTTCTTGTTTGTCTGTTGGCTGACATAGACAAGGAGAAAGCTCAGTGTAGCACAAAGAAACAATAATCAAGAAATTTGGAAATGACGTAACCTATAAGTGATCAAACTTGTGTTGTATGAGCAGTGGTGGCTGCTGCACTTTGGAAGTAGTGAGACCTAAATACCTTTAGTGAAATGAAGTGAGGAAGCCTGACCTCCTCTTGAGGGGAGGTTTGGTTGGGAGTACCTTTGAAATTTAAAGAAAAAAACTGAAATAGGACTAAATTGTGTATTTTACCATTATTGTGACATAAAATGCCCAATAATCTGGTAATTCCGAAAGGAATGCAATATTCAAATACTTCTGTGATGTGCAGGGGAAGCCTTCCCTTCTGCAGGGGAGGTGAGACTTACCCTCCCCCAAAAAACTTGGAACACATGGGGCAAAGCTGTATTTTTCCTCGAAATGCCCACTAAAAGTTATTTAAAGAGATAGGGTATCTCAGACAGTCAAGAAACTGTGACTATGAAAGGTCACATGGCCTATCATTTTAGCATCTTTCTTCTTTTCATTTGTTGCATCCAGACTCTTCTAAGTAAACTCTTAGTCACATCTTATGACCGAAATTGTACTCAAAAGGAGCAGGGTGAACAAATCAAACTGTATACAAATGCAAGTACTTTGAGGCCACAGCAGGGTTATAGAGTGCTTTGTAAATACTGCAAAAAACACAGTGCAATAAACTATCTACAATGCCATATAATGCACTCACATACCGTAGCTAATTCTAGGCAAATCTTACAGGCTCATACAGCAAATCACAGAGGGATCACAGGATCGTCCAGCAGAGTTTGTAAAACCAGTGTCATGTGCTCAGGGCTTGGATAGGTGTAGTGATAATATAAAAATGTTTTATCTGCAAACAAGATGAAACACCTCCATGTAAGTTATGAAATAAATATAGCTTTGAATGCTTTTTGATATCAAAGACCTCAGATCAGCAAAACGTCTCCCGAATTAACATTGACTCAAATGTCAGCTTTTTTATGATTGCAGTAAATTTAACAGAATTCTCAGCTTGACAGTTTAAAAAATAAACTAGCTTTTCATTTTAGAAAAATAAGTTAAATTCCCCCAAGCAGAAGCTTATCATTTTCGTAAAGACGTTTTTTTGTCCCAAAATACAATATTTCCATTTTGGTGGATACATTTGTGGTACCAAAACATCAGTTTGTAAGTTTCACCCTTCACTCATATGGGCTACAGGCACACAAACATATTCTAACCTTTCGGATGATTTATCTTCTAATACCAAGGATGACCATCATATGGCAAGGCATCACCATCCTTATGTGAGCTATAAACCACAATTATATAAAGAAGGGCCACAATAAGAAGAGAATTGGCTACTACTAGAAGTAGAGCAAGACGTTTTCCCAAGAATGCAAGTAAAAGCTGTCTAGGAAGATGGCATATGAAAATATGTAAAGAACCCAGCAACAATGGTAAAGTACCTCTTGGAGATCATGTAAGGATTTCGTTGCATGTTTGAACTGAAAGTGAACTGGGACAAATTGATACTGTTCTCAATGTGTTTACTGGTCCGACTGGATGCTACTTAACCTGTAGGATCGTTCCCCAAACTTCAAAAAGGCTGGTAGAGACATTGGCATGATGCTTTGGAAGGAGGGGTGTTGCACAACTATGAGTGATTTGATAATACATTAATCACCTTTAGGAAAGACCAAACCACCTATTATGTTGGGTCCTGGCAATTTATACATTATAGTAGGTTTGTAAAAAACTGCAAGGGGCAACTGCCATATATTCACATGCATCACACCACTATAAAAAAAACTCTTGCCACACAGTTAGATTTGACTCCTGATAGCAGGTTGATTAAAACAATAAATAGAGCCCTCAGGAGTGACTTCCTGAAAAGGAACATGCCAGTTAAGTGTTGGTAGGTGACTCTCTGAAAGCATGACATCGCTGAAAAATACTGGGACAAGACTCTCCTACATATGGGAAAGTGTTCAAGCAACTCTAGATTGTATTTGGTACAGTTCAACAAACCACATCGCATTATGCCCAACAACCTAAACAAAGCGAACCCAAACAAAACAAATATTGTTCAAGTGTTGCTGCCCTGATACACCATTTTATGATCTTGCCTGTTTATGTCCCAACATTAGAAATACAATGGCAATTGATAGCTAACCACATAAAAAACTTCCAGTTTCCTCACACCAGAAGCAGGTTTATAGAACATCTCCCCTGTCCTAAGAACAAGATGTGGGAAAAGGCCTCACTTCTCACACTAATACTGGCCAAAAGAAGAATGTAAATACACTTTTGTTTAAAGAGACCCTTAAAGTAGATGATTGGATTAAGTACATTCAAGAGTGGACAACAGAAAAGTAAATATATATTAAGTTGTCAGGAAATTACAGAAAAACAGCAGACGATATAGTGAATTGTCAAACCTATGTTCAAGACCTATAGGGGCAGATTTACAAGCCCCTTGCGCCACTTTTGCGTCACTTTTCCCATGTTAAAAATGACGCAAAAGTGGGGCAAGGGCCTTGTAAATAAGCCCCATAGTTCCTTCTGGACGGATTCCCCCTTTAGAATTACTGCAAGGGAAGGTAACCCAGCACTTACCTACTTGCCCATAGAATTATTTGAATCATTGACTTGGTTGCAATGCCCACATGTTTGATAACAAACAGCTGCATGTATTCTGTTGTGACCACCAAATGTGTTTGACTAGCACTCTGTTGTAACCTATTGCACTTAGCTGCTGTGTCTTTAACTGCAAGATGTCATCAGATACAATCATGAGTATCAGAGACTCCTGATGCAGCAGTTGAAGAAGAGATTTTGACATGGAGGCTGTGTACAGCGTTGGCTTGAGGTGGATGCAAAAAATTACTTAAACCAGAAAAGTGTAGGAGCACTTCTTGACAAGTGGCGACGAGGATGGGATCCACCTCGATTGAAAGAACCCAGTGTGCATTATACACATTGAGGGATGTCTTGCACAAGAACTTTCTTCTTTACGGCTTTAATGACACACTCCCTGTAGAAGACCCCACTGATCCAGTATTCCCTTATTACATCTGCCTTGAGGTGGTGCCCATGTCTTGTTGTGTTACTCTCAAATTATTGGGGTCACACCCGGTAGATTATCTAAGTCCTAAAAAAGCTATGCCCTTTTCAGAAAAAATGGAAACTGGCAGGTGTTTCTCTCTTTCCTCTCCAACCAAGTTATGTTTTTGTAATTAAGGGATCTGGAGTTAGATAAACCTGTCACAGAATCTCTAATTTGCTGGTGGAATATAGAGTCCCACCCTATACTGCAAAATTAGTATGCACACACAGTTCTTTGTATGTTACACAATACTATTTTTTTATTATACGCTATTTGTCTACATATATTTATGAATGATTGTAACTAGTATAAACAACTAAGCAATTATACACATTAAGGTGAAAGTTTGATACGTTCCACCATATTTCATCACACACCGTTATCCTGTTAGTTTACACATACCTATGTTATAACAAACTGTCTTTCAGCATGGTTGTATAAGCTTATGAAATTATGTCAAGTCATGTAAAGTGTCCTAGTGTACCTTATTGTGTCATTGGGCCTGAAGTCAGAACTTCCTATTTCAGCATCCTCTCTAGAAAACGGTCCCTGTGTCTAACCATGCTCCTGCACCTGTGTCTAACCATGCTCCTGCACCTGTGTCTAACCATGCTCCTGCACCTGTGTCTAACCATGCTCCTGCACCTGTGTCTAACCATGCTCCTGCACCTGTGTCTAACCATGCTCCTGCACCTGTATCTTATATATCTTTCTTATTCATGGAGCAAGAAGGGGCCGCCTTGTTTGAGAAGGGCTTGACTTTGTTTTAATGTGTTTATGCTTTCCCTTTTTCCCCATTGTGTTGCCTTTGCTTTAGTTTACCAGTAATCTTTCGTCTCACGGGAGCCTGCGACTGGAGAAGGGGTTGCTGAACCCCAGTTGGTTTATTATTTCTTCCACCTGTTTTTCCTGGTCGCGCTATGAAGCGCCACATCCAAACCGTGCCTCCGCACATGCCCATCTTTCAAGACGGGCCATTTAATCAGTCACAAAAGCTCGTCCGCGCAGCCTGTGATTCCAAGGTTGGTTGTGCTCATGCATTTTAATTTCCTTGTAAGCACTCTGATGCTGTTTTTTAGGGGGTACCTGGCTCCTTAGCGGGGCCACCATATTTGAAAAGGGCTTGGCCCTGTTTTAATGTGTTTATGCTTTCATTTTCTCCCCATTGTACTGCCTTTGCTTTAGTTTACCAGTAATCTTTAGTCTCACGGGAGCCTGCGACTGGAGAAGGGGTTGCTGGATCCCAGTTTGTTTATTATTTCTCCTACCTGATTTTCCTGGTCATGCTGCGAAGCGTCACATTCAAACCACGCCTCCGGACATGCCCATCTTCCAGGACAGGCTATTTAATCAATTACATAGGACGCACGCAGCAGGCTTGCTGCTGGCGCGCTGAAGGCAAGCCCATCTGTGCTCCTCCATGCCCCGACTGCGCCCAGAGCCCGTCCCCCTGGAAGTTTCACCTCTCAGTCCCTGCAACGGCAAACCTATTCCAGCGAGGAAATGCACGGTTTCCGAGTAAGTCAACCAGCGAACTGTATGGTATTCGACCCTTGTCTAGATTTAGATACCAACCACTCCATATGTGAGCAGTGCCATCTTAGCTGCCTATCCCTTAAAGCACATGGCCTTAAAAAGCTAATTAGCCTAGACAGTCCTGCTAAGGTCGCTTGTAAGGAGAGTAAGAGCTCCAAAATTCGCTGCGCTTTGATCAATGACAGGTCTCTGGTAAAGCCCGGCTTCAAATTTTCAGACTTCTTAGTCAGTCAACAGTAGGATCTGGCGTTCATTACTGAAACATGGGCGGTTCCCACCACCGACCAAGATATGGCCCTAGCCACTCCTCCAGGCTACGTCATCTACAGACTAGATAGAACATACAAGAGAGGTGGAGGACTAGCAATTGTTCTGAGAGACACCTTTGCAGCCTCTTTTTCACCAGCTGCCTTTAAAGATTGTGAAGCTCTAATCTTTAACATTAAACTATCAAAAATCAATCCTATAATGGACTTCTCATATACCGCTCTCCAGGGTTTAGATCCAGGTTCTCCCAAGATATCAGTCTTCTTTTGGAATCCTTTTCTCTTAACACTGATTTTACGGTACTAGGCGGTTTTAACTATCATCTCGAAATAAATGTAGATAAAGACACAAAACAATTAATAGACACCATGTCCTGCTTTGGGCTATTTCAGATCATTGAGGGTCTCACTCACTCTACGGGTCACACACTTGATGGAGTTCTTACCAATAACATGAATCTGAAGATTATTGATGTCCTCAAACTGACTTGGTCTGATCACAAAGCTGAGTTCTTCGAGATGGATATTTCTTCTAAAAATAATTTAACACCCACCTCTTGTAGTATAAAAACATCTCGTCCTTGGCACAAAATACAAGCCTCGGATCTCAATCTTCTCTTATCAGAATCAGAATTATCCTCGTCTTTAGATCCTTTGAAAGCATCCATGGATTACGAAAATTGGGTCCAATCATCAATAAACACCCTTGCCCCAGCGAAACCCAAAATGTCAAAGAGAAGCAAACCTTCCGCTCTGTTTAGCGAAAACCTAAGAGCTCTCAAACAATGCTGGCGTAGGCAGGAACGTGTATGGAGTATAATACAGCGGGAAAAAAAAATATAAACAGTTATTGCTAATTACAAAACACCAATTATAAAAGCAAAGTCTGACCCTAAGATGGCTGCCACTTATCCCATCTCGTGAAGGGGGAAGCCTCGTGGCTGAATCCAATCGTCCCCACAGGGTCCTGGGCCACAGATCCTCTGGGAAAGGAGCTAAAAGGTGCGACTGGGAGGTTCTGGAACCACTGGAGGAACACTGAGATCACACAGGAGTCACGGACTGCATCTATGCCACTCTGACCTTTTGCCAGCTTTGTTGTGGCGAGGCCGGAGGCGACGGCGGAGGCAAGATGGCGCCGTAGCTGCTCTTCGGATGGTTTCCCTGAACCGACGCAGGAAGCATTGCTATCGAATGCATATCAACCCCACAGTAAGTCTTAGCTTCCCAGTAATTCCGGGATGGGTGCTGCCAATTGATCTTTGACGATCCCCCCCGGACTGAAACCCTGAACATTATACACACCACGGAGCCGGTTCAACTTGGCCCATGCCCGGTCGAACTTTTGATGGAACTTTTCGATGGACCTTTGACGATGCCCCCTGGGCGGATACCAAAACTGTTTGTACTCACCTCGGTGCACGAGCAACCTTGGCCGATGCCCGGTGGAGCTGTCATATGCAGCTATAGAGGAGTCTGGCCCTGGTTTCACCCCTTTGGCCGTCACCTAGCCAGCCGGTCATCTGACATGGTCTTCCTCGTTTCAACGTTGTGTTTCCTTCCCTCCACCTCCTCCACCCTCCTCCCTCCGTGATTCTTTGATTTAATTGATGTAACTATGTAACTCGCTGATCCTCATGTAAAGCGCTCTGATACCTCCGGGTCTAGCCAGCGCTATATAAAACTTCTCAAATAAATAAATAAAGTCAGAATACTTCACAAAAAAGATCGAATCGACTAAAAACTCCACCAAGGATCTTTTCAACTGTCACTAAGCGTACCTCTACTCCTGCATCCAACTTAGTGAGTGGTAGTCAGGCTTTTTGTAATGCCCTAGAAAATTTATTCCAGCTTAAAGTTCAGGAGATTTTCAATGGTTTATCAGCTAGCAGTCATGCAATCGACCTGTCTCTTGACACTGATCCACCAGTCACTGACAATCAAGTTTCACCAATCTCTCGATTGAGCAAGACAGTCAGCTGCTTCTTACTACCAAATCAGAATCCCCATCTGATGCCTGTTCACCCACTACAGTCCAGCTCATCCAAGATATTATTGCTAGACACCAGACTAAAATTTACAACACCATATTGAGCACAGGGAAATTTCCCAAAGAATGGAAAAAGGCCTAGGTTCTGCCACTTATAAAGAAATCTAATTTAGATCCTTAGAACACGAACAACTATTGTCCCATTTCAAAGGTTCCTTTCCCTGCCAAATTGGATAAAGAGCCATGAACTCCCAACTAACTTAATTTATTGAATCAAATAATCTCTTGGATGTGACTGAGTTCTGTTTCTGCAGTGGCCACAGTACGGAGACAGCTCTCATCGTGGCCACTGAGAAAATTAGCTCCATGCGAGACAGGGGCAGTAGAGCAGCCCTTGTCTTAGTGGACTTGTTCGCAGCGTTCGACATGGTCAATCACACTCGTTTGATTGACCATCTATGGAAGTTGGAGATTAAAGACACAGCTCTAACCATGCTTTACTCCTTTCTTACAGACAGGATACAATCAGTTGCTCTTAGCAAATTTACGTTGGAGCCCTTTGTTCTACCTTGTGGCGTCCCACAGGGCTCATTGCTAAGTCCAACCCTGTTTAATGTACATGTCACCCGTCTGGCAAACTTGATTAAATCGTTTGGGTTTCTCTGGTGTCATATGCTGATGACACTCAGATTGTTGTGTCTCTTTCCAACAGTGATCATAGCACAGGTGAGACCTTTCAAACTGCATGACCACAGTCAGTAAATGAGTGAGCGACAATTGTCTTAAATTAAATTAATCCGAAACAGAATTAATGCTATTCGGGAATAACGTATCCTTCTGGCCCCCCTCCTGGTGGGCGAAAGAATTAGGGACATTTTCGGTTCCTACAAAAAGTCAAAAAATCTTGATGTCACGTTGGATGACAAACTTACATATGAAAATCAGATCAACACGGTCATCTCCTCTTCCTTTTATGTCTTGAAGACCATAAAGAAAATTGCTCATCTCATTCCATTTGATTTGCTAAAGACCATGGTCACAGCATTAGTTCTCTCAAGAGTGAACTACTGCAACAGACTTTATTTAAACATACAAAAGAGTTCGGTGAATAAACTACAAATCACCCAGAACGCTGCTGCCAGAATGTTATTGAACATCTCCAAATTTCACTCAGCAACTCAGGCCTTAAACAAGCTTCACTGGCTTCCCATCAAATAACACATCATCTTTGAAGCACTATGTATAGCATTCAAAGCCCTAAACAGCATAGGTCCAGACTATCTAAATAAAAACTTCAAATGATACTCTCCAGCCAGATCTTTACGCTCGAGCTCCGCAAGGTACTTGGTAGTTTCCCCTCATAAGCTAGTCTCCTAGGGAGGCAAACGCTTGATCAAATGCACCGCTCAACATTGGAACTGTCTGTCCCATTCTGTAATTCTGCCTCAACCATGCTGGGCTTTAGAAAGTCCTTAAAAACCTGGCTTTACTGTAACTAAGTAAGCCTCCTTTCTTGGATCACAGGCAGCACCAAGATGACTTCTAGCATACGAGCGCCCTATAAAGCTTTTCTTCATCAGCTCATGTTCGGCTCTTGCTTTGTTATATAGGATATTGAGCTATGCTTTTTGTTAAAAATACAGTTCTACACGGAAGCCTACTGCAAATTTTCTTCCTACAAGATGAAACACACATGGGGGTATATTTACAAGAGATGGCGCTCCGCTGTTTTTCCGCAGTGGAGCGTCAAAGATTTTACCGATACGGTATGACACTTCCTAACACCATGTTAGCGTTGCATTTACAATACGGCGCTACATGGCGTTAGGAAGATTTAGCGGCTGAAAAAAGTGATGCAGAAGTGAGCATCAAGTCAATTAAAAAAAGTGACATTTGGCCAATTAGTGGCGAGAGAATACATGCTTGCCGGCCTAACGTAATGTTTCTGAACATAGTGGAAAAAACCCCAAAAACGCCGCTAAGAGAAGGAAAAAAGTTCCACTTACCTGAAAGCAGCTATGTAGCAGCCAGGAGTCAGCACAGGACAGGACAACAACCCCCTCCCCCCCCCCCCGCCCAACCCCACTACCAGCCAGGATGACCAGACTGCGCCCCATTGGAAGAGAAAGTGCAAGTTCAGTCTTGAGGAGAATGAGATCTTGATCGCTGAGGTGACAGAGCACCAGCACTAGCTCTTTGTCAGCTCCAAAGTGTCATTGGGGAAGGAAAAGACCATATGGCAGTCCATAGTGGACAAGTGAACAGCGTTGGTAAAGTCAAGAGGACAGTGATGGACTGCAAGAAGTGCTGGCACAATGCCAAGATAGCAAACAAAGGAGAAACTGGCAGCAAATCTACGGGCAGCATTGCAGACGAGGTGGTAGTTCAGCGCCCCAGGAGTAGCTAGATCCCTTGAAGGAGCAGGTGTCCACTGTCATCTCTGAGGAGTCAGTGTTTGGAGTTGCGGGACAGGACAGTGCTGACTATGATGAACTACAACACCAACAGGCTAAGTCCCAACAAGCACCAATGGGGGTAACTACGTAATGTTGTGCAGTCCTGGCAGCTATGTCCCAGCGCTCTTCTGCACTGTCTGCAGGACAAACGGTAGGCACCTGGCTCATCTATGCTTAGACATGACATCAATGTAAGGCTCATTGGCATTTTGATCATATGTTGGCGTAAGGCAGTGTTGCAAGCCTTCTAGCTGGAATATCCTACCTCAAAATGTAAGGGTAACAATGTGCCCTTTCTACAAGATACGGTGCATTCCTGTCAAAACAGCCTGCTCTGGTGCACAAACAGCAGATGTACACCAAAGCAGGCACCCCTGCACCATTGTTCAGGGGTACCTGCGTTGGTGCAAGCCAGATGAATGTGCACCAGCAGAAAGAAAAGCACAGGGATGCGTTGTACAGCCGTAAACACAGCGCTACCCTGCACTTTCCTATTCACACAGTTTGGTGCAGCAAGATAGTTTCTTGCACGCCCTGCACCACATGACTGTGAAAGATGCCTCTCTGTTTCACCTGGGCCCATGCACAATAACCTAGACTCACAATCCCTAGCATATAATTGGTATCTCACAGGAGAAACAACACACCTGAGGGGTGGGGATATGTGGGCTATGGGTAGTACCTACATATAGGAACATTTCAAGACTCACGTCCATACTCCCCTAGAATAAACTACATGGTAAGCAGCTGTCCTGGCATACAGGCTCAGAGCAAAGAGGTGTCAGCTGCCATGGTAGGGACCACATGAACTCCTCTCATCTACATGTATATGAATGAGTATGGGGGTGAATGCAAGGTATGTAGAGCAGCGGACTATGGGCCATATTCAAAGTCAAAAGGCACAGGGTGTCGATGCTAACAAATGAGCAGCACAGAGCTGCATCATTTCACAAATGCATGGATGGGCCATATTTACTGGAATATGTGCCACCCTTGTGCACACCCCTGAACCTCTGCAGAAAGAACAGCCGGGTGTCAACGCAGCGACCCTTGCACAATGGCACAAGGGTGTCTGTGTTGGTGCTTGGCTGTTATTATTGGTGCCAGCACAAGGAACAACACATGGGGTGCGCCTTATCCCTGTGAATAAAGTGCTGTCCTGTGTTTGTAGTATGACACAGGGTGGCGCAGCTAAAGTGCTAGCACCGTCATGTTGTGCCATTTCTATGTGAACATGCTTCTCGGTTGGTATATGTCACCATTCCCAGCACTACTACCATCTGGGGTGCTGCCTGACACATGTCACTCCATAACAGCCTGCCATGTCAGCCCAATTGGAGATGGCCATGCATAATGTAGGTGTCGTAGTCAATGTATGATCAGGGTCCCATTACTGTGTGGCAGTAAGTTGGCTGCCAGGACCAAATTTGGAACAGCCAGAGGAGGCATGTACACATACTAGTGCAATGGTTTGATGAAAACAATGTTATGTTATGTTATTGTAGTTTATAAAGCGCGCAGCTACCCCCAAAGGGGGTGTCCCGGCGCTGGTAGCAGAGAAGAGGGGCAAAGTGCGGGCGACCTCAGGATGCTATGGGAGACCAAAGAGCCAGGTCTTCAAAGATTTACGGAATGTGAGTTCTGAGTTGGCTTTCCTAATATGTTCTGGCATGGAGTTCCATAAGGTTGCTGCTCTAAGGGCGAAGGACCGTCCTCCTATTCTGGCCCTAATAAAGCGGGGTATAGCAAGAAGTTCATGGTGATTGGACCTCAAGTTCCTGGACTGGTGATATTTACGAAGTCTCTTCCTTAGATACTGAGGGCCAGTGTTTCTAACTGCTCTGTAGGCCAGTGTTAATGCCTTGAATTCTGTCCTTCTTTTCACTGGAAGCCAGTGAAGGCTCCGTAAATGAGGAGATATGTGATGAAGCAACGGGACATTTCTGATAAGCCTGGCTGCTTCATTTTGTATCATCTGCAGTTTTCTTATTAAATAAGCTGGCAGACTTAAGTATAGGCTATTTGCATAGTCCAATTGTGACGTAATCAATGCATGGACTATTGTTTTCCTACAGTCCAAAGGTAAAAAATTGAGGAATTTCCGCAAGGCCTTCATTTTCCAAAAGCAGGACGATGATACATGGTTTATTTGGGTCTTCCATGTTAGGGTATCATCAAATTTAAATCCAAGATTCCTGGCCGATTGTACAGGAATAGGCAGAGGGTTGAGCTCAGCAGGCCACCATAGGGCAGATGGTGGGGCTGATGGTTGATTGAAAAATAAAACTTACGTTTTATCCGTATTTAATCGCAAGCAATTCTCGGTCATCCAAGTTGATATTTCCCTCATGCAATGTTTGAATCTTGTGAAAGCCTCCTCTGAGTGGTCTTTAAAGGAGAACACAAGCTGAGTATCATCAGCGTATGAGATGACACTTACCCCAAGTTGCTCTATAAGTGGGGCAAGGGAGGCCAGATATACATTGAAAAGAGTCGGGCTAAGAGCCAAACCCTGAGGGACTCCACAGATCAGGGGACGGGAGGATGAGGTATAAGGATGAAGCCGTGTTTTCTGGGTTCTACCTTCTAAAAAGGAGCTGAACCAAGCTAAGGTGGTCCCTATCACTCCCAGTTGCCTAAGCCTGTCTTAGAGGATCTTGTGGGACACCGTGTCGAATGCCGCGGACAAGTCGAGCAGCACCAGCATAGCACATCCACCCTTATCCAGAGTTTCACGGACCGTTTCTGCTACTTCAAGCAGTGCGGTCTCGGTGCTATATCCTGATCTGAAACCTGACTGAGAGTCATGGAGTAATTTATTGGACTCTAAGAAGTTGGATAGTTGTTTCTGTACTTCTTTTCCAGGATCTTGGCTGGTGCCGGCAAGAGAGAAATGGGTCTAAAATTCTTCAGTTCCGCGGGGTCAGCATCCTCTTTCTTCAAGATAGGCTGGACTAGTGTCGTTTTCCAAATTGAGGGATATACGCCTAATTTCAGTGAGGTGTTCCAGAGTAGATTTAGGGAGGGGTTTAGTAATGGAGCAAGTAAACTGAAGAACCTGGCTGGGCATGGATCCGTAGGAGAGCCAGATTTTATTTTTTCTAAGTGTGACACCCTGCAGATAATCAATTCTGGTCATGAGGAAATGGCATTACAGTCAGTGATTGGAATCTGTCTACTATGATAGGATCCATCTTCTCAGAGTAGGCACTGTCATGTGCCCAAGTTAGGCCCGGTAGGAGTTTTTATTATTCTTGCATTTACAATGGCCCACACATCTTTTTCATAAAGTTGCCTTCTCTTTGTCACATTACTGTTTGACACACATTTTGCATTCGTGACGCTTGGATTGGTTTAGCAGAAACACCGACCTTGCAGACACAGAAAACTTCATGAGAATCCTATCACACTGCCTTGGGATTTGGTGCAAGGCCTCTCACGTGCATACTAGAAATGTGTTTTATTGTTACATCCATATGGCGACACTGTAGAGCACAAACAATGGCTGCCCGATTACAATCTCGACTGGAGGCAAGGATACCGTTTTCTATATATAACCTTTTGTTTCCTAACATAATTAGAGGAGACACTCCTGATGATCTCGAGAGGTCCCTGCATGCTGAAACTTTCCCCTAGCAGCTGACTGACATCTCCGTGAGGGGTGTCCAGTTCGTGGCCAAAACGGGGTCCTACACTTTTGCCCACCAGGTAAAGGGTTTGGCTCATCCTAAGGGGGTTTTCTTGGCAAACCATATAGTCACACCCTAGACATATAGGTTAGGTTTAGCATCCTAGGGGTACGCTTGATTATTACAATCTCTTATATGTATACATATATAACCTGTCTCAACAAGACGGTGGAGCTCTTTGTTTTGTTTTCTATGTTGACACTCATTGTAACTTTTATCTGCTTCTGTCCATTAATTATCGGTGCCCACATATTTTATACAAGAATCACTCTGGTTCAATAAATACTGAAAATGCCCCTCTGTGTATTCTTTGTATATTTCTCTGAGTAAAAGAAAGCACGAGTGACTGAGCGAAAGTTTGAAGTCTGTCACTACGGTTCCTGAGGGAACAGAGTTGTCATGTTCAGTCGTTGCCATATCTGTTCGCTCCCTGTTTAGGCTAGGGGGGCTAACGGTGGCACTGCGAGACAGCTGGTACAAGGGCCAACATATGCTGAGGGGGTACATGGAATCAGTCTGTCTCCATCCTAAGGTCATGCTGTCCACAAACGCGCAGTTTCTACCTAATTGGTGGAAATTACATGACATGGACGTTTAGGACGGAGGCATTCTACTCATGGGTTAAATTCCCTGTTGTGGATGATGCTACATGTCTATTTCACAAATATGAAGTAGGTGAAATACCGGACGAGTACACTCCTTACGAGGAGGTAGAATTCCTCTAACTTACCAAGAACATATTAATTGGTTTAAAGACGCCCTTCCCCGTAGTATACAAAATGTGAGACTGATCCCGCTCAGCATGGCTAGTCTTAGCCAGATACACACCACATCCAAATGTTAACCGTCTGCCAGATACGAGGATTATATAATATAATTGTTATTAGATTATATAATAATAATAATAATCTAATAATATACAGAATTCTTACACAATTCATGATGCGAACATTAACACTCGCTCCTTAAGTAGCACCACAACTAGCTACACCAGGCATCTGCCCTCAACCATTAAATACAGTGATGGAAAAGAATCCCACCAAAAGGAAAGAAATTCCATTTTGGATTGCACAAAAAAAACAGCTTGAAGCAGTATTTCCTCATACAGGCCAACAGCAAAATCATAGGATGCTAACAATTTGCTTGCCAATGGGGATGGCTCCCCTGATTGAGGACTGTGCCACTTGGGGTACAGTCTTTGCTGCAGTCTATACCAGAACACATGGGACCCATTCCTTGGCAGTTCTACCTGAGGTATTGAAACAAGTACAGAATGAGCACGGGGCAGCACCTGCCCTGGACTTAGGGATGAAACTGATGGGAAATTTTTCCGCATTATCTGTCATAATGTTGAGCAACATAAAAGGGGAAGCAGCAGCGTTAGCTATATGCCAACTCCCGAGGGATTTGCCTCCTGAACAAAAGGAGAGCAAATTGCCTAAAATTATCATAGAAACCTATGCTATGCTGGGTAGAGATAATTTGGGAGCTAAACCTAGGAAACCACAGGTAAAGAGTAATTCTGAGAAGGATAAGTCTAAGCAAGCACCTGAATCTTTTACAAAGAAGAATAAAGTAAGAAAAATAAAGACAAAACAAAATCACTGGGTGGGTCTCCTACGCAGGAATCTACCGAACAACGTCACAACGCACGTAACCGTGATAATGTTAAACCACCTGACAGGTACCAGGACTTTGATACACGTTCCTCTCGTTCCTTACAGGATATATGCGACAGACGTTCGGAGAAATGAGGATGGTCAGAGTGAAGATCGGAAGAGCACGTGAAACAAAGGAAAGACCCACAACCCTCATCTGAACACATTATTAAAAAAAGAAGATACTACAAAAATATTGAAACCTCAATTTAAAAAGAAGAATGTAGCCGGACTGAAGGTCAGCCATTCCCCGGATTTTGAGAACTCTGCTTCTGAATGGAGATCAGGCATTGACAATGCTGGACAGCGCGGCAGAATTCACAATAGTTCACCAGAACCTGAGGGTTTGTCTGGTGGGATTAGAGTTGAGCGAGTATATCACGGTGGAAGCACCTGATACAAGGGTAAGTGTCCCACATCTGTTATACTAAGTCCAACTACAATAGGAAGGGGATGTCCTCTTTTGGGAGGAACTCACTCAAGGTTATGACATTTTGCTGGCTGAAAAAGATTGGCCACCTGAGTTTTTAATGGATTGCCCAAAGGGGGAAACGGTAATATTACCAACTTTCTCCAACCTCGTTTTGGAATCAGTAAAACACTCATACACCAGGTAGTGGGCTTTAGCGCTAGCTCCTGCATTATACCACAACCATGTGGGATGGGATCATGGGTCACCTTATCATACAATACTATTGAGAGCAACCCCACAACCTCAAAGACAATACCCTATAAAAATATTAAGCAAAACAACAAGTTAGGGAAATCCTAAGACAACTTGAATATCAAGGTGTGATTGAAAGTTGCAAATCTTCCATGAATAATCCTCTTTTTCCTGTAATGATTCCAGATCAATCATATTGTCTAGTATTAGATTACAGACACCTGACCACAGCTACTCGCAAATTTGCAGTACAAAATGCATACAGTGCCACACTAATGAATAACATTGTGGGGAAGAAATACAAAACAACACTGGAAATCTCAAATGGATTCTTCTGCCAAAATGTAGCACCGGGAAGCAGGTATTTTTACCGCCTTCACAGCGCTAGGCTCACAGAAACAATTCTGCTGTTTGCTGCAGGGGCATAAGAATAGCCCCAGGCTGTTTTTAGCAAGAGTCACAGAAATTCTTGAGAACTGCGATCATAAGGCATTATCATATGTCGACGACATTTACTTAACAGATGATGATCTGATGGGACACTTGACCATAGTGGACCATATAATCTTGGGAAACACACAAGATGATGGACGGAATGCTGCACATTGGCAAACATTCACCCCCAGTCACAGATCTGGGTTTAATCCATCGTTATTTTGCTTCACCACGCCACCCCAGTTCAGACATAGCCATATGCAAATCAGTCTTGACCCTGTGCCTCATGGGAACAGTCCAGACCGAACTACCAAGCCATGTCTTCCCTGGACCGGAATCAAGCATCCTAGGACCGGTTTCAGGCTATCAGCCTTCATCAGCCAAGATAGCTTGACTCCAGTGGCGTAGTGAGCACGGGACCCACGTCTGGGCATACCCTTCCCACTTAGGGCGAAATGCAAAACACACAAGATGATGGACGGAATGCTGCACATTGGCAAACATTCACCCCCAGTCACAGATCTGGGTTTAATCCATCGTTATTTTGCTTCACCACGCCACCCCAGTTCAGACATAGCCATATGCAAATCAGTCTTGACCCTGTGCCTCATGGGAACAGTCCAGACCGAACTACCAAGCCATGTCTTCCCTGGACCGGAATCAAGCATCCTAGGACCGGTTTCAGGCTATCAGCCTTCATCAGCCAGGATAGCTTGACTCCAGTGGCGTAGTGAGCACGGGACCCACGTCTGGGCATACCCTTCCCACTTAGGGCGAAATGCAAAACACACAAGATGATGGACGGAATGCTGCACATTGGCAAACATTCACCCCCAGTCCCATGGGGCACAGGGTCAAGACTGATTTGCATATGGCTGGGTCCAAACTGGGGTGGCGTAGTGGGCAAAAGAACGATGGATTTAACCCAGATCTTTTGACTGGGGGAGAATGTTTGCATTGTCAGCATTCCGTCCATCATTTGTTTGCTGTAACACTTTTCGCCCTAAGTGGGATGGGTATGCCCAGACGTGGGTCCCTTGCTCACTGTGCCACTGGATTCAAGCTAGCCTGGCTGAAGAAGGGTGACATACCCTGAAACCGGTCCCAGGATGCTTGTTTCCGGTCCAGGGAGGACCTGGCCTGGCAGTTCGGTCTGGACTGTTCCCATGGGGCACAGGGTCAAGACTGATTTGCATATGGCTGGGTCCAAACTGGGGTGGCGTAGTGGGCAAAAGAACGATGGATTTAACCCAGATCTTTTGACTGGGGGAGAATGTTTGCATTGTCAGCATTCCGTCCATCATTTGTTTGCTGTAACACTTTTCGCCCTAAGTGGGATGGGTATGCCCAGACGTGGGTCCCTTGCTCACTGTGCCACTGGATTCAAGCTAGCCTGGCTGAAGAAGGGTGACATACCCTGAAACCGGTCCCAGGATGCTTGTTTCCGGTCCAGGGAGGACCTGGCCTGGCAGTTCGGTCTGGACTGTTCCCATGGGGCACAGGGTCAAGACTGATTTGCATATGGCTGGGTCCAAACTGGGGTGGCGTAGTGGGCAAAAGAACGATGGATTTAACCCAGATCTTTTGACTGGGGAGAATGTTTGCATTGTCAGCATTCCGTCCATCATTTGTTTGCTGTAACACTTTTCGCCCTAAGTGGGATGGGTATGCCCAGACGTGGGTCCCTTGCTCACTGTGCCACCGGATTCAAGCTAGCCTGGCTGAAGAAGGGTGACATACCCTGAAACCGGTCCCAGGATGCTTGTTTCCGGTCCAGGGAGGACCTGGCCTGGCAGTTCGGTCTGGACTGTTCCCATGGGGCACAGGGTCAAGACTGATTTGCATATGGCTGGGTCCAAACTGGGGTGGCGTAGTGGGCAAAAGAACGATGGATTTAACCCAGATCTTTTGACTGGGGGAGAATGTTTGCATTGTCAGCATTCCGTCCATCATTTGTTTGCTGTAACACTTTTCGCCCTAAGTGGGATGGCTATGCCCAGACGTGGGTCCCTTGCTCACTGTGCCACTGGATTCAAGCTAGCCTGGCTGAAGAAGGGTGACATACCCTGAAACCGGTCCCAGGATGCTTGATTCCAGTCCAGGGAGGACCTGGCCTGGCAGTTCGGTCTGGACTGTTCCCATGGGGCACAGGGTCAAGACTGATTTGCATATGGCTGGGTCCAAACTGGGGTGGCGTAGTGGGCAAAAGAACGATGGATTTAACCCAGATCTTTTGACTGGGGGAGAATGTTTGCATTGTCAGCATTCCGTCCATCATTTGTTTGCTGTAACATATAATCTTGGGGGTTGCTCACATGGGCTGTAGATTCAATTTCAAAAAATCAAAAATTGCCCACCTCAGTGTCTTATTTTTGGGATACAAGCTGTCAAGTGAAGGTAGGAGCCTGGCAGCCCATTTTTTTTTGAAAAATGTGCATTACTCCAACCTCCGGCGATTCTGAAGGGCTACAATCCATATTGGGATTTTTTAATTTTGGCAGAACATTAATTACTGAATACACATAACGGGTAAAACCATTCTACGACCTCATATATCCAGATTTGTGAAGTACACATTGGACACAAGAGCATAAAGAAATTTTACGTTCCTTATAAGCTGATATGATAGCTTTCAAACACTTACACACACGTGTGAATACTATAAATCTGGTGATCCATGCCGTCGTGGGTACATCAGGATACACATATGTCAAGTTTAATGAAGGTGTTCACAGTACCGATTCAATATAAATCGCATCTTTATACTAATGCTGAAATGCGTTTTGCACTAACAGAAACAATTCTGACAGCAGTTCAGACTGCTGTAGTGAGAGACTGTGCCCGTGCCCTGGATCAAGGGAAACACATTATTGTTGTGACCCCAGCACCAACCTTAGAGGCGGTCAGAGCTAGTGTTCCAAATGCGAAAGCTCTGCATCCGAGATGGTTACAATGGCTAATTCCCTCACTGCAACAGATGTAGTCTACAGATTTTACTCTACATTACAAACACAAATGCATTTCTCCAGTACAAACAAGAATATCCTCTACCTAATGAAATATTGCCTCTTGAACGATATGATTATATAATTTACACTGATGGTTCTGCACAACCTGTTGTAGTGACAAAACAGCAATATTTTGCTGGGTGCGCGGTCGTAAAAGGCTGTATGCAGGATGGAACCTTTCATCCTGAAAAAACTTGCACGCAATTACTAGGTGGTGGCCCTAAAGAATACTGATGCTGGTTTTCCCACACTTATAGTGTGTAATTCATATTATTGTGTACAGTCATATAATGAATAGCTTCATTATTGGAGTCAGAATGGATTCAGGGATTCGAAAGGCTGCACAGTGACGCACAAGATGCTTTGGGAACAGGTGCCGAAGCTGAAAGAATACTTGCCACGGGCTCATGCTATACTACACTGAGCCATCAACGTGTTGGCATACACGTTGCAGGGAATTCATAGGCTGATGAGGCTGCAAAAGCGATGGTTCGCATCGCACCAGTTGCTGCGATAACTCGTTCAAGTACGAGAATAGACAGAGACATCATGGTGGCCGTCAATGCTGCACACAACGACACATACCTGCCAGAAGACTTACCACTCAAGTACTCCTACAAGCTAAATGCACAAAACATACCATATGCTCAGATTCCAGGCGTGGGGTATACAGTAATACCAAATAGTGATCGCAGACTATGTCTGATACTGGCTGCACATGAGGGTTTAGCTTCTGCTCACGCAGGAGTGGGTGCTATAATTTCACTATCGCAGCAATGCTACTGGTGGGGGGTCTATACAAGCAGACCAAGGACTGTCCTGAGATGTGACATCTGTCAGCAGATGAAGGGTTCCATCATGGCACGGCCACCTCAGACACCTCTTTTGATTTCAAACAAGCCTTTGGCTTGTGTGTATTTGGACCACTACGGGCCCCTATCATAAGATGGAGCTTCCAAGTACATCTTGGTGGCAGTGGATTCCTGCTCTCAATTCCTGTGGGTATGGCCACAGCGATCGGCTGACACCCGAACTGTTATAAAGGATTTGCGAGTCTTTATCGGGCCATGCGCAGTTGCCACATTATATTCTGACCAGGGTCCGACGTTTAGCTCTCGGGCTTACAAAGAAGCTATGGAAAGTATGGGTGTGACCCTGCATTTCTCTTCGCCATACCATCCCAAGGGAAACACAGTCATTGAGAGGAAAAACCAGGACTTAAAGCAGTCTTTAACAGTAAGGGTATTAGGCTCAGGTCGCAGTTGGGTCCATCACCTATATGGGGTCCAGAGGGCCCTGAACAATATGCCAAGAAGGTCCCTGGGTGGTCGTACTCCTCATGAGATCCTGTTTGGGGTTAAGATGTGGGTCTCAGACCTCGATAATACCAGCACAGTGGCGGCAGAAACACTGTTTAACATCACTGAACATTTGGTTGTTTTACAGGAAGTGAACGACTTCCGGGAAGCACAAAGCAGCGTCCAAGTAAAACACACTGCCACTGGAGAAGAGAAGGTGGTTCCGGCAAGGACTGGCTGGATCCCAAAGATCGGGGATCTTGCCAGGGAAAATATTGTGGACCTAAAAGAGTTTGGGTCTTTCTACAAAGCACTTGTGCCTGTCTTGGCTGTTGAAGGTACACAAACTGTCCTTCTCTCCCCTTACCAGACATCGAGACAAAAGGGTTGTCTCTATTGAACTGATCAAAGTACACGATGTGGCCAATTCTCAACAGTAGTCCACGTGGAATCCTGGGTAGCTACCAATCTGCTCTCGCTGCCATTCAGGAAGTTCAGATAGAAGCTTTAATTTCAAATGAAACATCTGCTCTTCAACATGAGAAAACTAAAAACAACAATGAAGTATGCCTTCTACCTGTTTGAAAACAACAACAACTGTTCAGTCTACAAATACAGAAACACAGATTTCAATTCGGAATCCAGACATGGACAAGACCTACGTCAACAGACCACAGACCGAGTCTTCTCCCAATTCGAACAAGCCTGCAGAGCTGCCCAAGATAGATCGGATGGCGTCTGGATACTTCATCGACTATGATGACTTCTCCTCTGACGCATCGGGTTTTCCACCACCCCCACCTCCCCTGCCGTACACACTAAAGGTGCGTGTCTTCTATCGATGGTTTAAAAGAACATACCTTGTTTCTCCATGGTTACACCTTTGGATTACAATTGCATTACTTTTCCTAATACTTTGGATTGGTATCATGACTGTGTTCTTCCTGCTCTTTAATGGACGGTTTGTCCCAGAACGCTCTACAGTACACACTGTAAACTTGGTTCTAAAGCCACACACATCATTACATTGTGAAAAAAGATATGTGTCCCTGGTGTACATTCCGGCTGTTCCAGTCCTGTACGGGATTGTGTGGGACAAGGTATTATTTGATGTGTATGGTCCCACTGAACTATTACAAATTTCACCATTGTTTAACATTTCATTGAATTACATCATCACCCCTAGTACCATTTCTGATGATTGGGATAAAATGTTAGAAGATCTAGAGCACTCTACTGTATGTTTGTCTGATGGGTTATATGATGGTACAGCTAATTTTGAGGAAATGTTTTGCTGTCAACATTATGGTAATCATTTTCTGCATAAAGCCAATACCCTGTGTGAGGTCTTTAACTTCACTCAGGGAACATTGGCCTAGATCACCAAAGGGTAGTTCAAGAGAATTTGCACAGAAGTTTGATTATATTTCTGGTTATGACATGTCTAACCCAGCCTCATTCTATTACAGGATTGCACCATCACCTGCAAAGAAAAATATTTTAACTGACACTAAGCTGATATATTGTGCTTCCTTTCTTTCCCAACTCTCTGTACATGGTTTTGACTTTTGGAGGGACACCATAGATGTAAAATCTATTTGGAAGACTAAAGACTGGCAGGTTCAGGGAACTGAGGCTTTGTTTAAGGCCTGCTTAATACCACAACAGATGATTTCCCTGAACAAAACTGTGCAACAGACTATGGGGTCGATTCCGATCTCGGCCGGAAGCGCACCTAACACTATTCGTCCGGAAAAAAACCCAGCCGAATGTGTGTTTCCCGACCGATTCGAACAGTCGTCCCAACGAGCAAGTACGATGCGCATAACAGCCCAGATTCCGAGCGAGCCGTACTTACCCATTTCAGCTCCTGTTCCCCGCCCGAGCCGGATCCGTAAACGCCGAATCGAGTCGCACGGAACCAAATACACAGCACCTTCCGGCCGGACTAGTACAATGCGCACTCCGTACGCGCCAAACCCGTCGCTACGTCCGGCACGTCAGAGCATCCGGGAGAGCTGTACATAAGCTCCGATTCGCGCCACAAGACGATCCACGGCGACGAGACGAACAAGCCAGCGACGACTACGAGTCGAAGCCACGAGAAAGCCGAACGAGACGAACCAACCATGAATCCCATCGCGCAGGTCCTACCAATACGCTACATCTATTACCGGAACAGGTACGGATGCGTACGGCGCAGACGGTAAGTCAAACACCCACTACACAAAGAAACGACACGTACCCAACATATGTCACACACACATAGGGATGCAGAAATGACGTACACTAGCAACAGCAGAACCATAGGGGCGGGATGGCTACCACCAATGCCATACACACCCATAGGGTGCTGGATGCCTACCACTACCACCACCCTTACTCATGGGGGCCTGGATGCCTGTCACTACTACCATCCCCACTCATAGGGGGATGAATGCCTACCACTAACACCACCCCTACTCAGGGGGGCCTGGATGCCTACCACTACCACCACCCCTACTCAGGGGGGCCTGGATGCCTGTCACTACCACCATCCCCACTCATAGGGGGATGGATGCCTACCACTACCACCACCCAAACTCATGGGGGCCTGGATGCCTGTCACTACTACCATCCCCACTCATAGGGGATGGATGCCTACCACTACCACCATCCCTACTCATGGGGGCCTGGATGCCTGTCACTACCACCACCCCTACTCATGGGGGCCTGGATGCCTGTCACTACTACCATCCCCACTCATAGGGGATGGATGCCTACCACTACCACCACCCCTACTCAGGGGGCCTGGATGCCTACCACTACCACCACCACTACTCATGGGGGCCTGGATGCCTGTCACTACCACCACCCCTACTCATGGGGGCCTGGATGCCTGTCACTACTACCATCCCCACTCATAGGGGGATGGATGCCTACCACTACCACCACCCCTACTCATGGGGGCCTGGATGCCTGTCACTACTACCATCCCCACTCATAGGGGGATGGATGCCTACCACTACCACCACCCCTACTCATGGGGGCCTGGATGCCTGTCACAACTACCATTCCCACTCAAAGGGGGATGGATGCCTACCACTACCACCACCCCTACTCATGGGGGCCTGGATGCCTGTCACTACTGCCATCCCCACTCATAGGGGATGGATGCCTACCACTACCACCACCCCTACTCAGGGGGCCTGGATGCCTACCACTACCACCACCCCTACTCATGGGGGCCTGGATGCCTGTCACTACTACCATCCCCACTCATAGGGGGATGGATGCCTACCACTACCACCACCCCTACTCAGGGGGCCTGGATGCCTACCACTACCACCACCCCTACTCATGGGGGCCTGGATGCCTGTCACTACTACCATCCCCACTCATAGGGGGATGGATGCCTACCACTACCACCACCCCTACTCATGGGGGCCTGGATGCCTGTCACTACTACCATCCCCACTCATAGGGGGATGGATGCCTACCACTACCACCACCCCTACTCATGGGGGCCTGGATGCCTGTCACTACTACCATCCCCACTCATAGGGGATGGATGCCTACCACTACCACCACCCCTACTCAGGGGGCCTGGATGCCTACCACTACCACCACCCCTACTCATGGGGGTCTGGATGCCTGTCACTACTACCATCCCCACTCATAGGGGGATGGATGCCTACCACCACCCCTACTCAGGGGGGCCTGAATGCCTACCACTACCACCACCCCTACTCATGGGGGCCTGGATGCCTGTCACTACTACCATCCCCACTCATAGGGGGATGGATGCCTACCACTACCACCACCCCTACTCAGGGGGGCCTGGATGCCTATCACTACTACCATCCTCACTCATAGGGGGATGGATGCCTACCACTACCACCACCCCTACTCAGGGGGGCCTGGATGCCTACCACTACCACCACCCCTACTCAGGGGGGCCTGGATGCCTGTCACTACTACCATCCCCACTCATAGGGGGATGGATGCCTACCACTACCACCACCCCTACTCATGGGGGCCTGGATGCCTACCACTACCACCACCCCTACTCAGGGTGGCCTGGATGCCTGTCACTACTACCATCCCCACTCATAGGGGGATGGATGCCTACCACTACCACCACCCCTACTCAGGGGGCCTGGATGCCTACCACTACCACCACCCCTACTCATGGGGGCCTGGATGCCTGTCACTACTACCATCCCCACTCATAGGGGGATGGATGCCTACCACTACCACCACCCCTACTCAGGGGGCCTGGATGCCTACCACCCACACCACCCCTACACATAGGACGGGTAATGCATGACACAACCAGCATACTCCAACATAAGGAATGTCTGAAAAATACATCCCACCAACACCATGACAAGCGTGTGTAGTCCGTGTCAAATGCCTACAACTCTGAACATGACATTGAGCATACAATGTGACCTCCTATCACATGTGTCACACATAAATGTGTGTCGCCTCCACAATGCAAGCAGACCATGACCACTGTAGCAATGGGGTATAACACCCCATCATCACAGTGACCAAAAGGTAAGTGTGGGGTCCATAGCTGAAGCACATTTTGAACATTGTGGCAATGGGGTCTAACCCCCCATCAACACAGTGACCAAAATGTAAGTGTGGGGTCCATACCTGAGGCACATTTTGAACATTGTGGCAATGGGGTCTAAACCCCCATCACCACAGTGACCAAAAGGTAAGTGTGGGGTCCATAGCTGAAGCACATTTTGAACATTGTGGCAATGGGGTCTAAACCCCCATCATCACAGTGACCAAAATGTAAGTGTGGGGTCCATACCTGTGGCACATTTTCAACATTGTGGCAATGGGGTCTAAACCCCCATCAGCACAGTGACCAAAAGGTAGGTGTGGGGTCCATAGCTGAAGCACATTTTGAACATTGTGGCAATGGGGTCTAAACCCCCATCATCACAGTGACCAAAATGTAAGTGTGGGGTCCATACCTGAGGCACATTTTGAACATTGTGGCAATGAGGTCTAAACCCCCATCACCACAGTGACCAAAAGGTAAGTGTGGGGTCCATAGCTGAAGCACATTTTGAACATTGTGGCAATGGGGTCTAAAACCCCATCATCACAGTGACCAAAATGTAAGTGTTGTCATGGGAAACCTGCAAATGCCAAACAGCATGGATGATTCCTGGTCACAGAACAACAAACACATCTGTGGCATAGTAGTGCTTGTGTCCCATAGCAACATAGATTGGGTGAGGCAAACAGTGCAGTGCAAATAAGATATACCTTTGGCCATGTGCAGACAAACATCACCCATGGGGGCTGACATTGTCAACATTCGTCAATAACACAATGACAGAAGTGACCATCATAATGCAGCCCCACATATCTGCACCAATGGACACACAAATGTAGATATCCTGTGGAGACTGTAGATGTCAGGTGAACAAATACCATACCATGGCAGCAATGGGACATACAAACCATGATCATTGTGCTGACTGATGACCTAGGAGTCCCAGGGACAGCAGGGGAAACCCACAAAACAACATACAGCCAATGGCATACTAAAGATATGCCAATGCAGTGGTGCAGATGCACAAACACAAACAGGCAGCCTCACACTGCATATCAAACACAACAGGTGATGGGGGTGTGCCAGTGTCCCCAGGCAACCACACAACACACGAGGAGGCCTGAATCACAATTACACAGATGTGTATACAGTGCCACACAAAAGTAACTCATGGATCGGATTCCCCAATGTGGGCAATCAGGCATTGTTAGATGAGAGGGAGCCCAAATTACACATGTCACACAAGCTTGTAGGAACAGCAAATAACACAGCAAGAGACAGACCCACCACAGCAATACCTCCAGGGACCCCACATTGTGGTGACCCTGGCCTGCATGATAATCCCACTGTGATGACAAAGCTAGATGTTGTTCACACTGTGAACCACAGTCATGTGTCCTGAGCAACAAACTACCATCACACCTACACAAGCACAAATCAATCAGCACGGCCTGTCAGCCAAGGCCAACATGGAGGTACGGGTCTAGCCGTGCAACAACTCTCATTTGCACACACTCAACACCACACACCTTGATCTCCACCAATGTGCAGCAGTGAAGCTCACATGGACTGGTGACATTGCACATGCACCCATGACAACCCCAGGGGTGGTGGTGGGAACTAAGGTGCAGAAACCCATCACACATGGCCAGTCAACAAGACTCGTGAATGTCTGACACACTGCACAGTACGCCGCACATGGGCATGACGTGAAATCCACCACAATCAATGGGATCCCGGACACAGTCACACACCAATGAAGAAGTCAAGGTCACCCACAAAGAACACACATAGACAACTTCCAACATTGCAGCTCTGACCCTGAGGAGTGGCAGCAGTCACACACACAACGGTGGGCAGTCAAAATATCGAAAATAAAATTTCGATATACCATAATATCGAAGTTTAAATATCGAAGGGACAGAATATCGATGGGACAGAATATCGATGGACAGAATATCGACCCTAAGGTAAGTAATATCGAATTACTTAATATCAATGTCAATAATATCGAAGTTAGTAATATCGAAATCAAATATATCGATGTTACTAATATCGATGTTACTAATATCGATATTTGTATTATTGTTATGTATTTTGTTATGTTTTTAATATGTATGTGTTATATGTGTTTTTGTTACGTGTTTTAATTGTTTAAAAATATATGTATACAATTTTTATATGTTAATAAATTAATTTTTTTAAGTTTTTTTTTTTTTTGTACTGTAGCGGGTTGTGGGTTTATAGGGGAATAGGGTGGGAAGTAATTTAATTATACTAAATTAATTAATAATTTTTAGGAATTATAAATTAATTTTAATTATTTTTTGCGTTTAAGTTCTGTAGCGGGTTGTGGGTTTATAGGGGAATAGGGTGGGAAGTAATTTAATTGTAATTAAGTTATAATTTATTTTAATTAATTGGTATTGATAATTATATTATTGTTAATTAATTAATAATTGGTAATTAATTTTTATTAATTGGTTATTAATTTTTATTAATTGATTAATTGATTATAATGTAATTTAAATGTAATTAAGTTATAATTTATTTTAATTAATTGGTATTGATAATTATATAATTGTTAATTAATCAATAATTGGTGATGAATTTTTATTAATTGATTAATTAATCATCATGTAATTTAAATGCAATTAATTTATAATTTATTTTTATTAATTGGTATTGATAATTATATTATTGTTAATTAATTGATAATTGGTAATCAATTATTAATTGGTAATTAATTTTTATTAATTAGTTATTAATTTTTATTAATTGATTAAGTGTGTTGTGCGTTTATAGGGGAATACTTTTGGAAGTAATTGAAATCTAATTAAGTAATTATTAAATTTATTTTTGGGTATTGATAATTAATTTATTGGATATTAATTATTAATAGGTAATTTTTTAAATTACAAATTTTTGGTTCTAGAAAGTAATTTATTGTTGTTTTATCATTAATTGGTAATTAAATATTATTAAATATTATTTATTGATAAATGTAATTAATATATTAAGAATTATGTATTAGTTGATAATTAATGTTTAATTATTATTATTATTGGTATAAAAAAGCATTTAATTGTTCAATATTAGTTAATTGGTAATTAAGTTTTAATAAGTTATATGTTTTTGTTATTAAAAATATTTTATTGTTCAATATTTCATATTTAGTAATTAATATTGATTAATTATTATTTATTGGTATTTATTATTAATTTATTGTTAATAAATTTTCTATTGGTAATTATATTTTTAATAAATATTTATTGGTATTGGTAAATAGTTTAGAGTTATTTAATAATTCATTAATTATTAATTTTTTTAAATTTATTTATAAGTATGTTATTTGTCACTTCTACGCTATCCAACACTTTCCCTACTGTTGCACTCTCTGGAGTGGGAATAGTAATTTTTACCCCTACGCTATCCAACACTTTCCCTACTGTTGCACTCCCTGGAGTGGGAATAGTAATTTTACCCCTACGCTATCCAACACTTTCCCTACTGTTGCACTCTCTGGAGTGGGAATAGTAATTTTTACCCCTACGCTATCCAACTCTTTCCCTACTGTTGCACTCTCTGGAGTGGGAATAGTAATTTTTACCCTTACGCTATCCAACACTTTCCCTACTGTTGCACTCACTGGAGTTAGAATAGTAATTTTTACCCC
This sequence comes from Calotriton arnoldi, assembly GCA_963921515.1. Classification (NCBI taxonomy): domain Eukaryota; kingdom Metazoa; phylum Chordata; class Amphibia; order Caudata; family Salamandridae; genus Calotriton; species Calotriton arnoldi. Next base: position 51,290 of record CAWUFW010018269.1, on the reverse strand, counting down.
TACGCTATCCAACACTTTCCCTACTGTTGCACTCCCTGGAGTGGGAATAGTAATTTTACCCCTACGCTATCCAACACTTTCCCTACTGTTGCACTCACTGGAGTTAGAATAGTAATTTTTACCCCTACGCTATCCAACTCTTTCCCTACTGTTGCACTCTCTGGAGTGGGAATAGTAATTTTTACCCTTACGCTATCCAACACTTTCCCTACTGTTGCACTCACTGGAGTTAGAATAGTAATTTTTACCCCTACGCTATCCAACACTTTCCCTACTGTTACACTCGCTGGAGTGGGAATAGTAATTTTTACCCCTACGCTATCCAACATTTTTCTTAGTGTTGTTTTTTTGGGAGTTGTAATAGTAGTTTTATTCCCTACGCTATTTAATATTTTTTGTATTATTTTAGTTAATATAGTATATAATTAATTTTAAAAATATTAAAAGTAAATTTAATTTTTTTAATTTGTTATACATAAATATTTAATTTTTATTTATGTTATTGTTTTATGTGTATAGATGTATTTGTAATTTATAATATTTTTTAATAATTTAAAATTTATTACAATAATTATTCAAAATTATTATTAAGTAAGTATATATATTATATCTTATATGTATATGTTTAATTAATGTTTTATTTAATTATATATGTTACTTATTAATTTTAAATATTATCAAATATTTTTAACTATGTTTATTTTAATTATAAGTATTATTTAGTTTATTTTACATATTATTTTTAACAAAAAAAACGATATTTTTGACATCGATATTATTTTTTCGATATTTTTGTACTTACCATGTTGTAGATAGGATGTCGATATTATTGACATCGATATTTTTGTTGCGATATTTTTGTAGGTCAATTTTTTGACCTTCGATATTTTGGCAGTGATTCCACACAACGTGTCACAATCACTGAAAGCTAACCCAAACTGTAAATTACATGACTCGTATAACCAACAAGTGCCAAGGGGAATCCTGACTGTGTCTCATCTGCGTTTGCCCACAAACTCAGCCCTGACAGCAAACACACCTATGGATGACACCCTGATGACCAGTAATGTGCCATGCACCCACATCCCAGAGAACCCAGTGCGAAGATTTGGGGGAACATAGGTCAACTCAGCAAGCATCACAAACAGGAACATCACCAGGGATCCCAGCCTGCGTAGCAAAATGGAAGTGAACACACACAGACATGCTCACACAACACACACCTTGGGCTCAGGCAATGTCACGGAATTACACACTGCCATGAGGGGACTCCACTCCTGTGTAAGGAAAGCTGTGCCATACGTTGTCTCTGCAGGGCTCTATCATGTCAGCAGAACACTTGGTCACTCAGTCAACAATTAGCACAAAATGAAGGCTCTCGTCACATCAGCCTGGTCATGGGAGTGTCACCGAAATCATCTGCACAGATCCAACACACATGTATAGCAAGTTGCACTGATAACACAGATGAGTCCTTCCCCATTGATGCCCAAACTTGCATGTCCAGTGGAGATGGTCACACGGTCAGGGAAATAGACAAATTGAACAATGGCAAGCACAACTGATGTGCAGGGGTGTAAGCCACAGATGTGATATTGCAAATAAATGTAGGTAATCCCATTGGCAAATATTGAAATCATGACACCCTCATATTGCTGCAAAGGATGACATGGCTACACACCAGGATAGGACACATTCCCCCTGGACCACATGGGGTCCTGCACAGTAACACTTAATGTTCATGATATCAAAAATCACCATCACTGCAGCAAGGGCATGGTTAGCATCATCAACATCATGTACTTCTGAAGCAAAACCACCAGGGAACAGAAAGGAGCTTTATTCAGCATATGTGTGTTAAATAGAAAGTCCAGAAAAAAGACAAAGGCCAATGGCCAGTCCAACAGTAAAGTCCGAACAGGGTGACAGTGGCAGATGTCACCCTTTGCTTGCCTGCACTGCTACGGACCAGGGACATTCCCCTCGGAGGGGCATACGGAGGGGCAGGCCAGGCACCGCAGGGACAGGATCAGGGCTCACCAGAAGGAGGCAGGGAAGGGGTGGCTGGTGCTGGAGAGTCACTGACAACTGCAGTGGAGGTGTCTGACATGGTGTGTGCCGGCACAACTGGGGGGCATGAGTCAGATGGTGTGGGTGCCGGCACGACTGCAGTGGGCTGGCCAGATGGAGTAGACAGGTTCCCCACTGCAGTGCCCAAGTCAGACGGGGTGGTAGTGGACTCCACTGCAGTGCCTATCTCCAGGGGAGTAGAATGGGGTTCAGGTAAGGTGGGCAGGACACGGTCTCCACACCAGTGGCACAAACATGTGCAGCGGGGGGTGTGAGGCTGGAAGAGCAAGTGGTAGGGGGAGAAGGCCGGATCATTTTGGGGATGGTGTATCTGTGGGTGGGGAACCTGGGGCAGGGTGTGGTGGGGGAACCTGTGTTGTGGGGGCCTGAGGGATGGAGGAAGGAGACTGTGTGGTTGAGCTGCAGGGCGGTGGCGGGGTCTTGCTCTTCCGGGACCGGGGGGACTTGCGTGTGGGGGCCTTAATTTGTCTGTGCCTGGGGGAGGGTGTCCGGGGGTGAGGGGCACTCCCCTCTGTGTGGGTGGACTTCCTCTTCCCCCTGTATGCTGGATCAGCTGGATCGGAGGTCACAGAGGAAGAGCTGCTGTTTAGGTGGGGTTGCAGGTGAGGCAAGGGAAGGGGTCTTGGAGGGAGAGGATTTGGAGGACTGTGGAGTGACTGTGGATGCCTGTGTGTGTGTCTGTTCCCCATCCCATGTGGGTGTGGTATCAGTCCCCTGAGGATGCTTGCGTGCATGTTTTGCCTTTGTTTTGGGTGTTTCTGTGCTGCTCGTGTCTGTGTGTTTGGGTGATTGTGCAGGTGTGCATGTGCTTGGGACAGGTAGGGTGCCAGGAAGTGTGGATGGGGCAGAGGTAGGAGGGGTGAGGGACTGTTGGAGGAGGGACACTGCTGCCGTCAGGGATGAGTCCATGGACTTATTGCTCCTCTGTAGGGCAGACATGCCAGATGAGATGCCCTCCATGAACGACACCAGCTGTGTCAACAGAGTGGTGTGTGCATGGAGGACACTCAGCACTGCTGTCTGCCCTACATGGAGCTGGCGAAGTAAGTACACAGACTCCTCACTCAGGGCAGCAGGGGACACAGGGGCAGGGGGTGCGGTGCCTGGCATGAAGGAGACACGCTCCTGAACACGGGAGCCTCCACGGACCTCTGGAATGGGAGCCGATGGGAGGGCGGTGGTGGTGGTGGGGCCAGCCATACTAGCTGGGGTGTGGTGGCTGCTGACACCTGCCTCCACAAGGGAGTCATCCTCCGAGCTGCTGTGGTCCTCAGCTGAGGTGGATGGTGCTGAGGACTCCTCGGTGTGGCTCCCCTCACCCTCCGTGCCATTGGGTCCCTCCGACCACTCATCGGCTGCTGACCCAGTCTGGCTCTGCAGCTCCTTCTGGTCCGTGGAGCTGTCCCCTCCTGTGGCCGTGGATGTATCTGCAAACAATTAGGGAAACAGACAAACATCAGTCACCTGCACTGACCGCACACACCACAGTAAGTACAGCACAATTACAGAGCAAGCCCTGGCATCCTTAGTTGAACATTGCCAAAAGTGCTCACACAGATTAGGAGAAGCCAATTGTCAGTCTGATGGTCAACCATGGCACTCACACCCCTCCTGGCCTTTGAAGTAGGGTTCTGTTCTACCATATAACACAGACCTATGTACCTTTCTGCTCTGCCCATGAAACATGGCACTCCTATATAGGCCCCACCAGTCAGGCCCTGATAGATGACCTAAGTTGTCCATTTTTCTTTTAGCCTTTTAGTACCTGTCACAGTGGTCCACACCCCCTTAGATACATACACTTAAGCCCAAGCCCTCACAGTGGTCCACACCCCCTTAGATACATACACTTAGGCCCAAACACACCTCCTTAGATGCACACACACATGTAGGCCCAAGAGGCCACTGCCTCTTGCTATCATTTTTTAATACAACAAATCTTGTAGGCCTTTCTGACCTGACAGCAGGGACCTGTGCCATCCACCGCGGCACCAGCCCCCCCCTTGTACATTTCCACAGTCACAAGAATAAGGTTAGCCCACACGTACGTGACACTCTGCTGGTACATCTTGCTCTTTCACAAGCAATGTTTGCAATATTTTAACTTATGAAACTTTCCACGCTTGCTCAACTGAAACTGAAAAGGCGGCTACGTGACAGAGAAATAATATGTGAAATCTTAATTTCTGAGCATCTTACGGTAAAAGTTATCTTTTTCTTATGTTTGCGGTCAAGAGCACCGACCACCTGCTAAAAGCCCCTGTTTTCACCATGATACCACTTCTCTGTTCTTCAAAAAAACTTTCCACAGTTACTGAAAGCGTGCGCTCAAGGACCCACTTCAGGGCCCACGTCAACTGTGGGTAGGAGTTCTGCATTAAGCCATATAAAAGGTTTGCACCCATGTCCACGCCCTGAACTCTTCAAACCAGTGCATTGCATGGGGAGGGTTCCCGGTCGGCCGTTCTCCTGATCTTGGGCCTAGAACTTCTACTCTCAAGGTGGTAATGCTCTTTTCTGATTGCTAGCCTTTTGGCTTTGTCAGCCTCTCTAATTTAGCTCATCCACACCCAATTCATTGCATTTATCCTAGCTTAAACTGTGTAGCCTTGGATGGTTCTTGCTCTCTTATTTAAGATTTGCCTTCTAGGCGCTTGCCTATTCATGATCCCTCTTTTAAGACTTGCCCCATAGGCTGTAGCTCACTGATAGATAGTTACATCGATCTTTGTGCTTCACTTAAAATATGATTTGTAATATTGTTGATGCTTTCATTTTCATCCTGCTCATGTGTTGACGAGCAGCATTAAATGAACAGTTCTCGGTGTTACTGAATTGCTTAACAAAGTGCCACTGTATTTCACACCGTTGTTCCTTCTTTTCAAGTGAACTAGCAGAGTGCGGGTCGTGCTCTCATGAGCCGGTAAGCAGAAGGGTGTGACCACCCATTTACCCTCAAACAGCTTGCACCCATCTGTCTGGTGCCTGTCGGATGGTAATACCCCAGTGTGGACACATGCACCACCTACCCAGTTGTTGGACATTGCAGAGAACACGGTGAAGTATGTGAACATGCACACCTCACATCTCTTGCCACTGAGTCAGTACAGGTGTCTGGATAAAGGGATGGCCAGAGTCTAATTTGAAATGCATGTGATGCATACCAGCACCAGACACCATGATGCACCCATGTCCTCATAGTCAATGCCACAATGGGGTTCATGTTGCACATGTCACTCCCCTGCAGGATCACTCTTAGGAAGTTTAATGCCATGGCACAGGCATGCCTGCAAAGTCATACATCACTGTCTCCAGTCACATGGGCAGGGCAGCCAGCCAACAACAGTCTGCACTGTGTCACAATCCTAGGTCATGGGGAATGCAAGTTTGTAGCTGACAAGTGCACATGTCCATCCCCCACACACCACATCATCTGAACTCTTATTTGTCCACGTCATACCAATTGGACATATGGGAGACATGAAACACAACTCTCTGAACCTGAGCACCTCACTGTCTGCTGTGAATGAAAAACAGCTGCCTGAACTTCTCAGTCGCATGCACCAGTCTGCACAGTCAAGTGATCAAACACCTATATGTCACACAAGTATCGTCTCTCATGGTCACATCTCAGATGGCATGCTGAGCCCTAACCGACAAACACCCCAGTAGTCCTGACAACGAAGCCACAGCACAATGACACAGAGGCAGACACCTGAGGGAACATTTCACTGAGCACAACGTGTCAGCTGATACACGGGAGTGGGAGTACAGAGTGTATTGTATGCCCTGGAGTAGGCATGACTGTCCTGCTCCACGTGAAAGAGGGATGAGTCCTGGACAGTAGGCATGTGGCTAAGCATATGTGACACACTTGATATACATACTCCTGAGGCCCAAACATTGTTCCCACCCGCAGCATGGGGGTGTGCCAAATACCCCAGGCACATGTGGTGAGTCAGATCAGCAATTGGAATACATATCAAAGTTACACGCAAATTACATGTCAGAACTCAGGCATTGTGTAAGCAATTGACCCACCCATGAAGCCCACCACAAAGGTACGGTAACAAATGCTGTCCCCCACCCTGAGCTAAGCAAAATGCAAGGACACAGTACCCAAGTGACACAATTACCAGACTGTAAGGGCCACACCTGGGTATCAGATGAGGAGTGGGCATGTCACAATTGAGGGACACGGGTCCTGGACCACAAGACTGATGTACTGTGGAGGTTTAACCAGGCCAGAGGAGGGCACATAGCAAGTCAGACAAAGTTCACAGTGCAGTCATGGACTCACCCCCTCCTTGCTGCTGTCTGGCCTTCAGCTGCCCATCCAGGTCAGGGAAGACCACCGCCAGGATCCGGTGCATGTGGGGGGTCAGGGTCGGGTGTCCGCCCCTCCTGCGAGGAGGCAACAGCTTCAGCTGGACCCTTGCGATCCTCCAGGTCCAGCCCCGAAGGTCCAGCCACCTCTTCTGGCAGTTGCGGATCCGGAGCTTGTAGTCCCCCACGGATCGTACTGCCCGGACGATGGTCAGCCAGATCTCCTGCTTCTGGTGGGCATCAACCTGTGAGGATGACAAAGTGAAAAAGGCCATTACTACACATGCAACATATCCGTGCATCACACAGTTGGATATACATGTCTCAATCACAGGGGCATATGATGTACACAGGCAGTGCAACTATGGCTATGAACAGTTTACCAGCAGTTACTAAATGGTATCATTGCCTGGGAAGTAAAACCTTGTTGGAATGCACTGTTACTGCCCTATACCTGTTCAGTGCATGTAACTATGCACTTTGGGGGGTGAGAATTACTCAGTGAGCATGCTAGCCAGTGGTGTGCACACTGGAAGTCTTGCTAGTCAGACAACATGCACATTTAGTGAGGCAGTGGACAGCACACTCACCTGCTCCCCTGGTTTCCCATACAGCTTGCTGTACTGTGGAAGGAGGCTGTCCAGCAGGGCCTGGTTCTCCTCAGCGCTGAAGTCTGGGGCTCTCTCCACAGTACGTGCCATTGCAGTAGCCATAGGATGCAGAGACAGCAGCAGTGTTGATGGCAGATGTCGTCCTGGAGCATGTGGTGCAGGCAAGTGAGCTCTCAGGGGAACAGCCAGCATTATATGTGTGCTGCAGAGGCAGATACTGTCCCATGTGTCCAAAGTGATAGGTCCAAGTCGTTTGCATCTTCTGAATCTGGCCAATCCATGGAATTGGACCACTTATACACGCCCACAGCATCCTTCAAAAGTTTAACTTCATGACACCCATGAATTTGCAACATTGTTGTGGCTGGCCAACTGAATTCACTGCATCAGACTCGTTAAAGCTTCGAAAACGCGTCCGTTGCCATGCCAGGCCCTAGCCAATGCATGCGCACCGATCGGACCATTGCTGTACAACGCGTATTTCAAGAAACAACGCGTACCCGCTCACATCGAATGCAATGTCCAATGCGTGCGCACCGATCGGACTATTGCTGTACAACGCGTACCCGCTCACATCATATGCAATGGCCAATGCGTGCGCACCGATCGGACCATTGCTGTACAACACGTATTTCAAGAAACAACGCGCACCCGCTCACATCAAATGCAATGTCCAATGCGTGCGCACCGATCTGACCATTGCTGTACAACGCGTACCCGCTCACATCATATGCAATGGCCAATGCGTGCGCACCGATCGGACCATTGCTGTACAACCCGTATTTCAAGAAACAACGCGTACCCGCTCACATCAAATGCAATGTCCAATGCGTGCGCACCGATCGGACCATTGCTGTACAACGCGTACCCGCTCACATCTTATGCAATGGCCAATGCGTGCGCACCGATCGGACCATTGCTGTACAACGCGTACCCGCTCACATCATATGCAATATCCAATGCGTGCGCACCGATCGGACCATTGCTGTACAATGCGTATTTCAAGAAACAACGTGTAGCCGCTCACATCAAATGCAGTGTCCAATGCGTGCGCACCGATCGGACCATTGCTGTACAACGCGTATTTCAAGAAACAACGCGTACCCGCTCACATCAAATGCAATGTCCAATGCGTGCGCACCGATCGGACCATTGCTGTACAACGCGTACCCGCTCACATCATATGCAATGGCCAATGCGTGCGCACCGATCGGACCACTGCTGTACAACGCGTACCCGCTCACATCATATGCAATATCCAATGCGTGCGCACCGATCGGACCATTGCTGTACAACGCGTACCCGCTCACATCATATGTAATGGCCAATGCGTGCGCACCGATCGGACCATTGCTGTACAACGCGTACCCGCTCACATCACATGCAATGGCCAATGCATGCGCACCGATCGGACCATTGCTGTACAACGCGTCCCTGTACAAGTCACTCGCATATGTCCCCATGCCTGTCACAGGTGAACGTATGCCAGCCACATTTACTTTCCAGGGACTCAGGGGCACACCTACGACACCACAGCCTGGCCACACTGTTTCCTAAGGCATGTAAGGCTGAATTACCGTTTCTGTATATGGGGGTCAACATGTGGTTTTTTGGGTGGCACTTGGGGGCAGCCACTCCCAGGCTGTGCACGTGTTCATGGGGACAGAATCCTTTGTGTGTTGTGCACATGACCACTGTGATGTGCAACTGTTCATTTCAGAGCATGTGGCATGGTCACATTTCCAGGTTGTGTATGTGTATGTCATGTCACATACCCCCTGAGTCCCATGTGGGACGGTATGTACGTCACAGGGTGACCCATTGCCACAATAGTGATGGCCCTCCACAGTCTGTGTGCATGTTGTGTTTACAATGTCTCTGATTCCATGTGCACAATGGGAGACAGTCTCCACATCCACGTTGTTTGTGCATGGACTTTGATGTTGTGCGTGTGTGTGTCACAGACGTCCATGTCTGTCCTGCAGAGGCAACAGGGACCACTAGCTGTGGGGGTCATGGTTGTTTTGCTGTGGTGTATTCATGATACGCCATGTCATGCCAGTGTCCATGTGGCAATACAGGGTCCCTGGGAATCTACCTGTCAATGAGCTGTGATGCCTGGGGCACATCTGTCCTCACATGTCACTGTGGTGTGTGTTTGGAACGTGACAGCAGTACATGGGTACTTTGAAACAGCCTAATGATATCCCATAGCACAACCTGGAACTTGTTGCCAACACATGTTGAACTGTGATGTTAGATGTTGGCCAAGTAGGTGCCATACATGTCCTTACAGAACGGCACACACATCAGGTACTTGTGTCTCGTAATGATGTATCATGTGATATTGAGTATGGTCTATGCCACATATGTGGGGTGACTGACAATCTTTCTTTCTTCACCTATGCACTGCAGGGCAGCAGCTGTCCATAGACCATTCCCTGACCTTGCAACCATGGTTGAACGGGACTGCATCCGACCGTACCGCTTCAACAGGCCGCTGATTGAGGAATTGGCTGTGCGGTTGGCCCCACATTTGGAACCTGGCCGGCCATACCCTACAGTGCTGACCCCCAAAGTGAAGGTGATGGCAGCCCTACACTTCTTTGCCACCGGTACCTTTCAACACACTGTGGCGTCTGCTGGTGGGATGTCACAGACCATGTTCAGCCGTGTGCTACGCGATGTTTTGGAGGCAATGTTAAGATACCTGAACCAGTACATCTATTTCACTAAACGTCAACAACTCACTGACGTCAAGAGTGACTTCTATGCCCTGGGGAGGATGCCGCATGTCATTGGCTCCATTGATGGGACACATGTGGCTTTGGTACCACCACAGGCACATGAGCAGGCATACAGGAACAGGAAACATTACCATTCGGTCAATGCTCTGGTGGTATGTCTTGCAGATATGTGCATCTCACACGTGTGTGCCCGTTTCCCCGGTTCTGCACACAATGCCTACGTGATGAGGAGTAGTCGCATCCCGAGGATGATGTCACAGATGCAGAACCAGCGTGCCTGGCTTATCGGTATGTACTGACTTTGTACCATAGTGTGTGTTCTGCAATGTTGTATTCCACCCTCTTTTCCAACTCAGCTAATGTGCAATTGTCTGTATGTAGGTGACTCGGGATACCCCAACATGCCGTGGTTGCTGACACCCCTCAGGAACCCTGTGACACCAGCCCAGATGCGCTACAATGAGGCACATGGTCGGACCAGGAGAGTGATCGAGCGGACATTTGGTCTCCTGAAGAGCCGCTTTTGCTGCCTGGACAAGACAGGAGGGGCCCTCCCATATGCCCTAGCAAAGGTGTGCAAGATTGTCATCGTCTGCTGCATGCTACACAACCTGGCAGTGCGGAAGGAGTTGCCTCTCATCATGGATGACGATGACCAACACCCGCCACCTGTGGAGGATCCTGGCCTGGGCCATGATGCCAGTGATGATGATGAGGGTGATGTCCGCACACAGCTCATCACCAACTTCTTCAGCTGAATGTGAGTATCCAGAGATGTCATGTCAATGATGTGAGTTTGCGTGATATGTGTTGGTGGTGCTCTGGTGCTGTTTGAGTGTGGCCATGTGCTACTTGACTGGAAGCGTGCAGCGATGTGTCCTTACAGGTAGTCTGTACTCCCCAACAGTGTTGACATGCTAACTTGGTTTTGTGTTGGTATCTTGTGACATGTATTGGGCATGAGTATTGCAGTTCTGTCCTGTTCTTCAGTGCTTTTGACTGTGTGTCATGTCTGTCCTTCACAGGGTACTTTCAGAGTTGTTTGGTCAACTGTGATCCCCCGACACCATGATTCAACTTCCAGGGTGGAAGCAGTCGTTTCCCTACAGGTGATGTGCCACACACCCCTGGACTTTCTTTCTTCTACACTTGTTGACTGTGTGGCCACTGCCACGTGGGATTACCTTGCATCTGTAGTGCAAACAACATGTTGCAAATGTGTAATAAACCTGTGCTTCACTTTGGGATGTGCGTTGTCTGTGGTCACACATCTGACTGACATTTGCTTACTGCACCTGTGGGCTAGTTAACACAGACTCTGAATAGGTGTGTTGTCTGTGCATTCCACTGTATTTCCTGGCAACATCAGTGTAGGTGATGAGTCCGATGGCCCTGGTGTGTATGTGTTGTGTAGCCCTAGTGGTGTGTCTCCCTCATATGTGTCACGTCGCCATGACTCACATGACGGTGTTGTACTTGCTGTAGCAGTTAGCATGCACAGTGTCATTTAGCAGATCATCATCTCCATGACAGAAACCACGTTGGAATCACAAGAGAGGCAAGTATGGTGTATTAGTGAGTTTATTTACATACATGTGTGAGTATAGTGCACAGGATGGTGGGTGCTGTACATTGGGATTGTAATCCAAAGTTCCCAGATAAGTTGGAAGTCTTGGTAGCAGAAATGTCCTGAGTAAAGTCCACAGTCATCTGATACATTGGGCCAACTTAAACTCCCCATGTCATGTGGGAGAGTTGGGTTGCATTCGACAGGGTGAACAGTTTGCACACAAATGAGAATTTCCAGAACAGGTGTTGGGTTCCTGGGGGATGTACATGGCCATCGGCCTCTCTGTTTTCCTTCCTCGGACGACCCCTCTTCTTTGGGGGGGCCCCTCACGTGCAGGCTGCTGCGGTGCAGGGGACTCTCCGCCAGAGTCCTCCTCCCTCCCTGTGGCAGTTGCAGTTGTTGCAGCACCAGATGTGTGGGCACACAGGGAGGTGTGGCCATGTTGGTGCTAATCTGGCGGAGGCATGTCAATATGTTCCTATGCACCGCTGTCAGTTCTTGCAATGTGTCCCACTTGGACTCCATGCGAGACATGTGTGTCTCCACACGGGACATGTGGGAGTCCAAGCAGGCATGATGGGCAGCCTGCTGCTGTTGAATGTCCTTGAGGATCCCCACTACCTGGCTGACCTCTCCGGTGCTATTCTGGTACGCATCAGCAATGCGTACCAGTTGTGGGTCATCATGCAGTCCAGACCCCTCTGCAAACAGCGACCTATGTCTACCACCCCTCCCACCACCCCTGGCGACACGTGCGGGACCTGCGGTGGCATGCGACCCTAGGCCCCCTTGGGGGTTGTTACTGGGGTCGTTGTCCGTTGCTCGACTTTGGGCCGGGGTCCCTGTGCTGTTGTCATCGGTGGTCCTTGGTCTGTCCGTGCCGGCGGGGGTGGTCTGTGTGTTGGCAGTTGTTGGAGGGGTGGGTGCAGGGGGTGCAGATGTTGGTCCTGCTGGTGCTGCATGATGACTCACACCGGAGGGGCCAGGTAGGTCTTCGCCATCCGAGGAGGGCAGAGGCTGTTCCACACCAGTGAGCTCAATGTCCCCCGGAGCCTGGGACAGGGACTCCTCATCATCTGCTGCTGTGTCCCCATCATCACCTGTTTTTGGAAGAGACACACAATGTATGTTATGTTTCTACAGGCATCAATGGTTCACACACCTGACAGTTGTGACTGTACCTCTGGATGCGGGCCTGTACATTGCATTGTCCTAAGTTGTCACAGTCAGAGGTTGATATTGGTGTAGCACATTGTCCTGCAAACCTGAGGCATTTCAATGTGAATGTTGAGGTGTGTGCATGGCCAGCATTGGTTGTATTTGGTGGACATCCGGCCCTCCTTCTCCCCCAGCCCAGTTATCCCACCATGAAGCATGACACCCTTGCAGTGGGTTCAGGTTGACTCTCAGGATGTCAGTCAGTGGTGTCCTGCTGTTGGTTGGTGCCCAGTTCCCAGCAGGGCCTGGTACTCCCCACGACAGAGGACCATTGTCAGACATCTTAGAAGTGGCTTTTCACTCCCTGTGAGGTGTGCATGCTTCAGTGTGAGCTTGCTGGGCCATGTGGGTGGGGGATGTTGAGCTGTGACTACCACTCCCATCATGCTATTGCGTACACCCTCCTTCCCAGCATGCCCATACTTCCTTCCTTTTGACTCAGCTTCCCTGTGGGGTAGTGTGCCTGTGCTGAAAGGATGGCTGACAGTGTTGTCCTGGCGTTTGTTTGGCTACAAGTCCCAAGAGTGTCCCTGTGCTTCACACAGCATAACCCAGGGTGGTGGTTCTTTGTGGGATATTTAATTAGAGTGTGAGGCATTGCATTCTCCCAGGTGAGTTGTGTGGAGTTTGTGTTAAGGGGGTGTGTGAGAAAAGCTGCTTGTAAATATGGTCAGAGCTGTCAGTCCTCCTTTCCACCCAGCCAGATATCCCACCATGGAACGTGCTTCCATTGCAGGGAGTGCAAGTTTGCTTTCAGGATGTCAGTCAGTGGTGTCCTGCTGTTGGTTGGTGCACAGTTCCCAGCAGGGCCTTGTGCTCCCCACAGCAGTACCCAGTGTCAGCCATCTTGTCATTTCTTTTCAACTCCCTGTGATGTGAGCATGGTTCAGAGTGGTGTTGATGGGCCAATTGTGAGGGTGACTAATATCTGTGACTACCACTCCCATCATGCTATTGCCTACACCCCCCTTCCCAGCATGCCCATACTTCCTTCCTTTTGAGTGGACTTCACTGTGTGTGAGTGTGACAGCAATGGCAAGATGGCTGACAGTGTGGTCCTGTTGTTTGTTGGTGCCCAGTTCCCAGCAGGGCCTTGTGCTCCACACAGCAGTACCCAGTTTCAGCCATCTTGTCAGTTCTTTTCCACTCCCTGTGAGGTGTGCATGCTTCAGTGTGAGCTTGCTGGGCCATGTGGGTGGGGGATGTTGAGCTGTGACTACCACTCCCATCATGCTATTGCCAACACCCCCCTTCCCAGCATGCCCATACTTCCTTCCTTTTGAGTGGACTTCACTGTGTGTGAGTGTGACAGCAATGGCAAGATGGCTGACAGTGTGGTCCTGTTGTTTGTTGGTGCCCAGTTCCCAGCAGGGCCTTGTGCTCCACACAGCTGAGGCCAGTGTCAGAAATCTTTGAGGTGGCTTTTCACTCCCTGTGAGGTGTGCATGCTTCAGTGTGAGCTTGCTGGGCCATGTGGGTGGGGGATGTTGAGCTGTGACTTCCACTCCCATCATGCTATTGCCTACACCCCCTTCCCAGCATGCCCATACTTCCTTCCTTTTGAGTGGACTTCACTGTGTGTGAGTGTGACAGCAATGGCAAGATGGCTGACAGTGTGGTCCTGTTGTTTGTTGGTGCCCAGTTCCCAGCAGGGCCTTGTGCTCCACACAGCAGTATCCAGTGTCAGCCATCTTGTCAGTTCATTTCCACTCCCTGTGAGGTGTGCATGCTTCAGAGTGAGCTTGCTGGGCCATGTGGGTGGGGGATGTTGAGCTGTGACTACCACTCCCATCATGCTATTGCCTACACCCCCCTTCCCAGCATGCCCATACTTCCTTCCTTTTGACTCAGCTTCCCTGTGGGGTAGTGTGCATGTGCTGAAAGGATGGCTGACAGTGTTGTCCTGGCGTTTGTTTGGCTACAAGTCCCAAGAGTGTCCCTGTGCTTCACACAGCATAACCCAGGGTGGTGGTTCTTTGTGGGATATTTAATTAGAGTGTGAGGCATTGCATTCTCCCAGGTGAGTTGTGTGGAGTTTGTGTTAAGGGGGTGTGTGAGAAAAGCTGCTTGTAAATATGGTCAGAGCTGTCAGTCCTCCTTCCTACCCAGCCAGATATCCCACCATGGAACGTGCTTCCATTGCAGGGAGTGCAAGTTGTCTTTCAGGATGTCAGTCAGTGGTGTCCTGCTGTTGGTTGTTGCACAGTTCCCAGCAGGGCCTTGTGCTCCCCACAGCAGTACCCAGTGTCAGCCATCTTGTCAGTTCTTTTCCACTCCCTGTGATGTGAGCATGGTTCAGGGTGGTGTTGATGGGCCAATTGTGAGGGTGACCAATATCTGTGACTACCACTCCCATCATGCTATTGCCTATACCCCCTTCCCAGCATGCCCATACTTCCTTCCTTTTGAGTGGACTTCACTGTGTGTGAGTGTGACAGCAATGGCAAGGTGGCTGACGGTGTGGTCCTGTTGTTTGTTGGTGCACAGTTCCCAGCAGGGCCTTGTGCTCCCCACAGCAGTACCCAGTGTCAGCCATCTTGTCAGTTATTTTCCACTCCCTGTGATGTGAGCATGGTTCAGGATGGTGTTGATGGGCCAATTGTGAGGGTGACCAATATCTGTGACTACAACTCCCATCATGCTATTGGCTACACTGACTTCACCAGCATACACAGAATTCCTTCCTTTCAGTGAGCTTCCCTGTGAGGTGGTGTTCTAGTGGTGGCAAAATATCTGACTGTGTTTGTTGGTTAGATTTGTGCCACTGCCTAGCTCTATTTGTTGTTGGGTTTGTACATGTCATGACACAGTTACATGTCACTATGAAATGGCATGTATTGTGTTTATCTGACTAACATACACATCTTGGGATGATTATCTTTTGGTTGCTGTGGATTTGCTAGGGGTGCATGGTTTGACTATCCCCTTGACAGTGATGTGTGTGTATTGTCACACAATATTGTGTATATTTGTTGTGTACTCACCAGGCTCTGGGATGTTTGATAGTCCATATACGCTCACTGGTGGTAGGATGGCCCGCACCTTCTCCTCCCAGGGCATAGTGGTTTGGCAGGAGGGCCACTGCCGGTGCACTGACTCAAGACGTAGTCCTTCTTTAGTAGGTCCTTGACCCTCCTGCGCACATCATACCACCTTTTCTGGATGTCTTCCTTTGTGCGCAAACATGGTGATTGTGCGTTCACCCTGTCGACGATCCTCTCCCACATCTTGGTTTTCTGCGACATGGGGGTCTGTTGGACCAATGTACCAAACAACTGGGGCTCTACCCTGAGGATCTCATCTACCAGGACTTCCAATTCACTGTCTAGGAACTTTGGATTCTTCTTTGGGGGCATGGTGATGGGTGGTGGTGGTGATTGATGTGTGTGTGGGTGTGCAAGTGAGGGTGTGTGAGTGTTGGTTTTGCTGGGTGTATGTGAGGGTGCTATTTGTTGAGGTGCTAATGGTGTGTGGCTTGTGTGATGGATGAGCTGTGAATGTGTCTGTGGTTGCTGTCTGATGGTGTTCTGTGCTGGCAGGTCAGTTGAATTTGCAAAGGATCATGGTAGGGATTTGTGGCCTTTATATGGGTGGAGTTGTGGGTGTGTCTTTGTTCCATGTTTTCACCCCCCAGTATTTATTTTATTTAATTTAATTTGAAGCTTATAGAGCGCACAGCTACCTCCAACGGAGGTGTCCCGGCGCTAGCGGATATAAAAATAAAAGCAAGTTGCCATAGGCTACAGAAGCTTAGGGAAGGTCAAAAAGCCAGGTTTTTAGAGATTTACGAAAGACAGATTCCGAATTAACCTTCCTAAGATGTTCCGGTAAGGAATTCCACAGCCGAGTGGTTCTGACTGTGAACGACCGGCCACTAAGCCTCGCTTTTACAAAGCGGGGAGTTACTAGTAGGCCTTGATGATTGGATCTCAAGTTTCTTGTCTGGAGATATTTGCGGAGTCTTTTTCTGAGGTATTGTGGGCCCGTTTCTCTTGTTGCTCTGTAAGCTAGAGTCAAAGCCTTGAATTCTATCCTCCTCTTTACTGGGAGCCAGTGTAGGCTCCTCAGATGGGGGGAAATATGGTGTCGTATCGGGATATTTCTAATGAGCCTAGCGGCTGCATTCTGTATAGTCTGCAACTTCCTGATCAGGTAATCTGGCTGACCCAAGTACAGACTATTTGCATAGTCGAGCTGTGAGGTAATAAGTGCATGGACCACTGTTTTTCTACATTCCATGGGCAGCTTTGTAATTGCTTGTTTGGCCCTTTTTTTTGTATTTTTCCCTTTGTACTTTTTGTGCATGTAGGAGACGTTCTTCTGACCGAGTAGGACGCTGCAGTTGTCTCGTGCGGGCTTCTCCGAGTCGTTCCCGCTGTGTTTCTGCTAGGTTTCATGTGCGGCGTATGCGTCGGTCGCGGAGTATTGGGTTGCTTCGGCTGGGTTTTGTATGCGTGTCGGTCGTACGGCTTGGGCTCCGTGCGACTCGGTCTGGTTTTCCACGCATTGCATCGTACTGCGCGGGTCGGATTTCGCGGGTACGTGTCGGTCGGGTTCATTCCTGGTGTGTGTCGGTCGGTTCGATTCGCGTGGTTTCCCGGCCGGATAGCTGGTTTTCAGGCGGTTCGGTCGTTCGGCTTGTGTTCCGTACGAGTCGGTCGTGATTCACATGCGTTTCATCGTACTACGCAGGTCGGGCGGCGCAGGTACGTGTCGGTCGGACTAAATTCCCGTACCGAGTCGGTCGGTATGTTTTCCGGCCCGAATCGGCCCCTATGTGTCTTCACCTGGCCAAGATAAAAGACTTGAACACACCCGGGTTCCCACTCTTACACATTTCAACAACTGGCAGCAATTGACACCATATGATGAACACACTACTGTTGCTATGCTGCGTAAGAGTAGACATAACTCAGCAGATCCCAATTAGAAGGGATGGCTCATATGGCCATTGGATACTAACAAATGTCATGACATATTCCTAGGTAACATCGGGGGATTTAGTGCCCATGGACATGACATGCGTTATATACAAAATGAACATTCAGGGGTGGTAAAAACTTGCAGTGTAGAGAAGTTGTGCCTTGATTGGCTAAAAAAGTTGACACTGTCCCAGGTAAAAAGGCACTTGTCCCTTTTAACTGCTGACCTGGACTTACAAGACTTTCTATTAGATCCTCGGAAACCACACTCAAAAATGCCTCTTATATGCGGTCTATAATGAGATATGTAAAATATCTTAACAAGAAGCTGCTGAAAGTCTGTGTGAGAGTCACAGGGCTAATTTAGAACAAGCTCTGCCAGAGGTGGACAATGGTATGACCACCTTATCATCTAGAATTTACTCCCTGTGTAACATTGTCTCATCCACAATAGATGTGCTTCAGCAAGACGTGTCTGCATTACAACATGGGCAGTCCAAGCTTAGGTCGAATCTATTGTTGAGCTGGACAATACAGATGTACCATGGCGATACATTAATATAACGGATCTGTTTTCAACATACCACCTTTCAGAACAACAGATAGCTAAGGCACTGAAAGATGCTGAATACACAATGTTACACATTGGGAAGCTAGAGCGATGACCTTTTACCGTTGCAGAGATAGCATCTTTGGATTGGATAATCCGTGGTTCATTAAACTGCAGATCTCCACTTTTTACTTTCAGTACTGTCTACAACACCATAAAGTGTGCGGATCACTGACAAAATATCAAAGGTCAAAAAATCGACCTACAAAAATATCGGAGCAAGAATATCGATGTCAAGAATATTGTTATCCTATCTACAACATGGTAAGTACAAAAATATCGAAAAAAAAATATCGATGTCAAAAATATCGTTATTAAAAATATCGGTTTTTTTTTGTTAAAAAAAATATGTAAAATAAACTAAATAATACTTAGAAATAAAATAAACATAGTTAAAAATATTTTATAATGTTTACAATTAATAAGTAATATATATAATTTAATAAAACATTAATTAAACATATACATATAATATATAATATATATACTTACTTAATAATCAGTTTTAATAATTATTTTAATAAATTATAAATTATTAAAAAATATTATAAATTACAAATACATCTATATACATAAAACAATAACATAAATAAAAATTAAATAATTATGGGGCCCATTACGATACCCGGCGTAAAAAAATCCGCCAGGCATAGAAGCGGCAAAAATCCGCCCGCACACACCGTCTGAACACCGACCACGCCATTACGATTACACAAACCGAAAACCGCCACCGGCGGAAAAATCACACAAGATACCGCCCGCCATCGTCCGAGTCGGAGTCAAACCGCCCGCCACGGACGGAAACACGCACGACAACACAAAACCGCCCGCCCTCACGGCCGACACACCGCACGTGAGATTACGATCGCACCGCCATGAGCGCGGGAAAACTACAAATATACCGCCCGCCAGCGCAAACAACGCCGATGAGAATCTACACGGCAGAAGCCATGGCGCCCACGTCCCTGCACAGAAACCATCCGCTGACAAAACCAATCGCACACAACATGGCCAACAAGTCCACACAGCAAGGCACGCACAAATACACAAGCACAGTACACATCCCGAAAACACCCCCCTGGACAAACAAAAACTACAAAGGCCAGAACCCCAGACACAACACACCTGAAAACAACAGACCATGAGGACACACCCACATAGGTAAGTACAAAAGCAGCACTCCCACAGACCACAACCCCTTGCAACATTGCAAACTAGAGAGGAGAGGAGAGGACACAGTAACATAGCAAGGACAGCAGCACACCACAGAAACGCACACATCACAACCACCACCACCACCACCACCACCAAACACCGGCACCACAAACCCCTGCACATTACACAACACACACCGCACCAGCACCACAAACACCATGGCACCACAAAGAATGCCCAAGTTCACGCCCATTGAGCTGACGGTCATGGTCGACGAGATCATCAAGGTGCACCCACAAATCTATGGGAACCTGGTCCAGCACACACCACTAGCCACCAGAAAGAGAATGTGGAACCGGATCGTAGACCAGGTCAATGCAGTCGGGACCCTGCCCAGGAACAGAGTTGAAATCAACAAACGGTGGAATGACGTCAAGAGCCTGGTCAAGAAGAAGGAGAGCAAGAACAGAGAGCTGGCAGCCGTCACTGGCGGAGGGAATCCCGCGCTCTTTAAGACCTTCAAAGCGTGGGAGGAGAAGGTGCGAGTCATCATACATCCGGAGATCCTCGCCGGATTAGCAGGGGGAGTGGAGGCTGGTAAGTACAAACTAATGTATACCAGCACACCGCTATGTACTCACATGCACTACCACCATGCCACAGCTCCCAGGGACAAACACCCCCATGTCCAGCACACAATACACAACACATCACACACACATGCAACAGACACCACCACACACAGCCCAAACCGAACAACTGTAAGATACGTGGGGACATGTGTACACTCAGCCAGCCACGTAACCACCAACAGGTCCCCGAGTATGCCAGAAGCGCCACAACGAGTACCCACCACACCCATGTGTCCGCCATAGCTGCACTAACCGACAAGTAACAGGTAAGTGGCAGGAACACAAAATGCAGTGGGTGGGAGGCTGGACAGCCCAAGTACAACACACACCAGGCCCCTAGTCCCACAGCACAGCAAGGAGGAGCATCCCCCACACCCCACAGCCACGTGTCAGCCACCGCAGTGCACACCGACAGCCGAAAGGTAGACATCACGGTCCACAACAATCGGTGTCAGTGGGTGTCCAGCCACCACCACGACCCACAACACCCCCCACCCCCACAGACCTGCAACATGGAGCACCCCCCGCTTAGAACCATGTGGCATCCAGTACAGTGCACGCCCGAACAACCTGCAGGTGGGAAACTGGACAGGGCTGGATTACTGGAGGCATGAGGACCATAACACGACCAACACATGGGACATGTCACGTAGCAGACGAACACGCAGCACCGCCCACCGTCACGAACAAGTGAACAATGTGCACACGGACATGAACCACAGACTCACACCTCACATGACCCATCACAGACACAGCAACACCCAAGGAGCCACGTCTGCATGCACAAGCCACACTGAATATAGTACCACACGGCAGCCACTGTGCAACCCATCACACACAACCGAAACACCATTGAAGTCCTGTTCATGTAGCCCCTACTGCCTGTCAACCACACACTCCACAACTACGCCTATGTAAGACAAACAACACTAGACGCAACAGAGCGGAACAACATAAATGCACACGAACACCACTGAACCCATCAAACACACAGACACACCATGCACATACAACATACCATCCATCCCATCCGTCAGCCCCAGTCTCATGAAAGGCATGTCATCCGCACAGCTGCCACACATACAGCAGTCACGCTAAGATACATGCCCATGACCAACCATGTGCCAGAAGTCAATGAAGCGCACGCCACACTGTGAGCAACAACACACAACATGGGCCACACCCCCCGAGCACTGCAGTGATGCACATGGCACAGGGCAGCACGCACACCAAGGAGATGGGACAACTGCAATACGTTGGCTGGCACACAACCATCACTCACTCATAACGATGCGTCCAATGCCATGTCCAGTAATCACAACAGACAGCAAATATGCAGGCCATGTCAGACATGCACACACCTCAGACCATGCACTGTCATGCTGCCACAACACATGTCACGTTCGGCACCCATGGCTCACAGCATGTACCCCAAAAGCATATTCCCTCCCAAATGCGAATCTGGGGCATGGCCCCCATGTTGCCATATGCGTTCCTAAGCGTCCCATTTGAACACCAAAAGCAAAGTACAAACCAGACCCAGGATGGGCCAGGAGCCCGCATACACCAGAGTCACAATAAGTAGGGGCACAGCAACACACCCATCGGCATGGCCAATCCGTCCCATGCCACATGTGCACAGCACACAGTCCCATTGCCAAGCACACACAACTACAAATGGTACAGCCACACACACGCCTCCGGGAAACCCATGTACGAGATTGCACGAACTGTTAATGTCAGACGACAAATCCATACTTCGCCAGGTGCAACACAATAACAAATCTCATTCTCTCCACAGGTGACGAACTGCTGGATGCTGGGGATGGAGACAGCAGCCTGCACAGCCAGCCTACAAGCCCCCAACGAGGACACACGGATGTGGAGGATCTGTCCTCCTCTTCGGACACGGACCACCAAGCAGGCCCATCTGGTGTGGCAGGGCCCAGCCGCTCCCCAGGACCCCTCCTACCCACCAACCCATCATCCTGGGCTGCTGAACATTCCTAGCCCCCTGCTGCCACTGTCGTTGCGGCCACACCCACGGACATTGCGGCCACACCCACGGTCATTGCGGCCACACCCACGGTCATTGTGGCCACTACCACTGCCGCAACCGCCACCATCGCCGCACCGACCACCACCGCCGCCACCACCACCACGTCTTCGCTGGCACCAGCCCCAGCGCAGGTGGTGGCCCGGCCGACTGGATCCACCCTGGGAGCCACAGCGAGGACCGTGGTGAGCAATGTGGCTAGTGGGCAGGCCGGTGGCAGCAGTACCGGTAGGAGGAGCAGGGTCAGGGAAACGCAAGTCTCCCCTGGGAGCCATGCCCTGCCTCAAATGGCCAGAGTCCTTGGGGCCTATGAAGAGGCCCAAGGACAATGGGCCAGGTCTGCTTCAGACACACGGGAGGTGCTGGGGGTGCTGAGGTCCATGGACGCCCGTATGGGCCAACTCGTGGACCTCATGGGCCAGCTGGTGGTGAGGTCACAGCCAGGGACAGCAGCTCCACCACCGCCACCACCTGCCGGGGCGCAGGGTCGTGCAGCTGTGTCCAGTTCCCCTGCGTCCACAGCCAGTGAGCACACCTCAACCACCAGCAGGTCGCAAGCAGGCACCCCCTCGCAAACGTGGAAGGGGCCGTCCGAAGTGGAAACAGATCTCACGGGAGGACTTCGCACGCTCCAGACGCAAGTGAGGCAGCCAGCCAGCCTTCCTTGACCACCCACTGCATTGACTTGGACTACGATCCCACTCCACACAGCCATCTGGATGGCATGTGTCTGTTGGACCATGGACATAGAACCAGTGGGTACACCCTGAACATCACGCAGCCATGACCGACAGCTCATTGTCACTGCACGCACCACTTTTGTCATCACCTTACACACAATCACATGTCACAGTTTGAAATAAATGCACCTCTTACACAAACTGCTGTTTGTGCCCTGTGTTTTATTTGTACGGAATACAACGGCCACCTTGGGCGGAAAGGCACCTGATGCGTGGCATGGCAATGGAACCGGAGGGCCTGTAGGGACCTAGGGGTGGGAGACAGAACAGGAGCACATTCAATGAGTGTGTCACACACCCATCACACAGTACATGTCAACAACTACAAGCAATGTACACACATCGCACAGAGCAATAGGGCACAATGCCACAGCCACCAACAGTGGCATACTACCCTGGCCATGGAGCGTTGACACACAGCACGCAGTGAACAAACGGCCACCCTGACACAGCACACACACACCTGCACAGATACAGCCACATCAGCCGTCGTACATGGACACTCACCGTCAAGTGAAGTAGCGGGCGATGAGCTGCTGCCGCACATTACCAGCTTCCTCCTCTCCGCTGTCCTCCTCACTCGAGCTGTCCTGGTCTGCGGGCTGGGGCCCTGGTTGCTCTCCGTCATCCACGATGAGGGGGATCTGCTTCCGAATGGCCAGATTGTGCAGCATGCAGCACGCCACCACTATCTGGCACACCTTCTGTGGGGAGTACGCCAGCGCACCCTCGGTGCGGTCCAGGCACCTGAACCTGGACTTGAGGAGGCCAAAGGTACGCTCGACCACACGTCTGGTCCTCCCATGTGCCTCATTGTAGCGATCGTCTGCTGGGGTGCGAGGATTCCTCAATGGACTGAGCAGCCATGCCCCATTCGGGTACACAGAGTCACCTGGGTGTGAGGGACACAGAGAACCGTTGCTATTCCAACTGGACAGGGGACAGCATCGCACAACCAGCACACTACACCACTCCACATACTCACCGACAATACAGCCACGATCCTGTTGCAGATTGGACATCAGTCGTGGCAAGATGCTGTTGCGCATTATGTGTGCGTCATGGGCCGAGCCTGGGAACTTTGCACACACGTGGGTGATCACCATGTCCGCAAGGCACACCACTTGCACATTCAGGGAGTGCGTGTGCTTCCTGTTGCGGTACAGGTGCTCAGTGGCCTGTGGTAGAACAAGGCCAACATGTGTGCAGTCAATGGCTCCAACGACGTGTGGGATTCTGCCAAGGGCATAGAATGCACCCTTCACTGCCGCCAATTCATGAGCCCTGGGGAAGCGGATGTACCTGTTTCGGTACAGCATCATGGCTGCCAGTACATCCCTCAGCACCTTGCTGAACATGGGCTGGGACATCCCTCCTCCACTGCCCACTGTGTGCTGGAATGACCCAGTGGCGAAGAAATGCATGGCGGCCATCACCTTAGCCGTGGGGGTGACAGCTGTCGGATACACCCTGCGGGGACGGAGATGGGGTTCCAACATGGCACACAGTCGATGCAGGGTTGGCCTGTCCAGCCGAAACTTCCTAATGACCTCTGTATCGTCCATGTCCGCCAGCAATTGGTATGGGCGGTCAATGTTCGGTCTCCGCCTAGGGAAAATGGCAGTGGACACATGTCAAAGCAACACAACACATAGCAATTTCGCATACACATCACTGACATGACTGAGCAAGCACATGAGCCACAGCCCAGCTGTCAAGCTGGGACGGCACGGCCACAATACACTTACACAGGTCTCCCAACAATGGCAATGGCTAGTGATACAAACCACTGCCATGTGCATGCACATGGGGATCTAGGCCCCAATGACTTGCGGGGCGTGCTGATGGGGACTGACTGCATATTCGTCAAGCGGCAACGCCACGGCAACATGAATGTCTGCTGAGCATGGAACTGCTTCCGAGGCTGGATGAGTATGGCACACGACGACGACGATGTGGGCACAGGCTGAGCGGCCAAAACAAGTGGGACCTGTGGCACGAGGGGATATGAGACAGTAGTAGGTGTCAGCACTGCACCCTATGTACAGCACTGTACGGATCACACCTCCCGAAACATTGACAGGTGTCCACATTGACAGCCCCATGCCAAGACGGCTGTGTGCTTGCAGTCACACGTCACAGGTGAGAGGTTACATTGCACGTGCCAGGTGGCAGACGTACATAGTGGGAGCTGGCATGTGTGTGCATGTGTCTCCTGTTCAGGATCCACCAGATGGGCGCTGACTCTGTACTGACCATTGGACACAGCATGTTCCGTGGAAGGCTTGTGTGTGTGGGATGGTGGCACTGGATGTGCCTCCGTTGGGTGGGGGGCCATGCACAGGGCGGGTACGTCGATGATTGCGCATTGTTGGTCACGGTGGGTGCACCCACTAAGATGTGTTGCCCTGTGTTCAATTCCTATGTCCGCATGATGATGGACTGTAGATGTGGGCAGACTACACATTGGTCGATGTGCTGTCTATATGCATGTGCCTTCACACCAGGCACAGCTGCCCCTGCACATGTGACCCCTGCTGGACTCGCTGCTGGGTCTGTGGAGCTGATGCACCTTCTGTGCGTGGGGCGGACAGCTCTCCTCACTTCCCTCATTGCGCATGTCATGACTTTGCCGCAGGTGACATGGATCATGGAGGGCCCACATGTACGCGTGGGTAGGCTACACATGATTGTTCACTGGTCGCCACCCCCAGTCAGTGTTTCGAATGGGAAGGTTGTCGTGCTGGTGGTATATTCGATGTGGCGGATGGGCGGGCCTAGGTGCGGGCTTACATTCCGGACATGGGGGGTAGTTGGATTGGCGACTAGTTGCAGTACACACGGGACACGTCTCTTCCTTTCCACATCTGGGTCATCCCTTGTACTCACTGACAGTGATACAGTCATCTTCGCCCCAGCCCTCATGTCCTCCCCTCGCTCCCCCAATATGCATGTGCACCTGCGAGGCTAGCGCTTGCACAGGCAGCCCCAAGCTCGCACCAGAGAGGGCAAGGAGTGTATGTGTGGGTCCAGTTGCACGAGTGGGCTGTCTCAGGGTATGATGTGTTACGGGACGCCGTCCACCTGCGTGGTGCCCCAAATGGAGACCCGGCCTGCATGGACTATGCATCACAGTCTTCGCCTTCCGGATCCACCACCTGCGACACCCAGTGGCTGTGGTTGCCCTTGCGGCCAGGCCGCGTCCGTCTGTGACTGATGGCCCACACATTCACTCTTTGGCCTCTCTGGGGAGGGCTCGGGGGTGGTGGCGCACGCGCTTGCACTTAGTCGCAATGGCATGTGGCGTGGTTGGTATGATGGGCAATGGATGGGATGGTGCGAGCCACCTCCCGTGACGTCAGTGCTGCTCGTGCTGTGGTGCGTCCCCCTACACTTCCATCTGACTTGTGCCATGCTAGACGTTGAGGTTCTATTGCCTGCGTGATATGACCAGGAGGAGCGCGAGGAGACCTCTCACACACCATGCTCCACTGCCATCCCGTGCCCTGTATCGCCTATGCGGATTGACTATGTTGGGGTTACACCTGGTCGACTGGGGCTGTGTGTGCCTTGTCAAGGGGCATGGCGGGCGCATAACAGGATCCAGCTTGTCCACAGAGGGTGGGCTGAGGTGCGCCTGGTACCGCTTTGTACGTGTGCCCGGCTGCTGTGCACACACGTGTTCACTCCCCCCGACAGGTGTCCTCTCACAATGCCCAGGGAAGCGGTGGTGTACTGTTCATGACCCCTCCCAACACGGCGTGCTCCAACTTGGCATGTGCGCATCTACCCGTCACACCCACCCACCTGAGCACTGCGTCCATACGACTTCACACGACACATGTGTGTCTTCCACAGTTGTGCTACTCATTTGCGTTGACATCCAATACCAGTGGACTACATGGTCATGTCACGACTGCCGTGTACTTCACATACTCTCATCCTCTCTCATTCGTACTTGTGAAATGAGTCAGCGGAGACAGTTTTGGTTTCAAACATTATATTGAGTCTTCTGTCCTCTGTGATGCAGTATAGTGGACACTACTGGCAGCGGAATACATGTTGAGGATATACTGAGCATGATTGCAAATGGGATAGGGTGTGGGGTTACATGTGATTGGCTGTTGCATGTGGGATGTGGGCTTCAGAGTTACATCTGCTTGGCCAAGGCTGTGCTAATGTACATTTACGTATAGCTGCGGAGCTGCGGACTTTGACACAGACGGTATACATGTAGCCTACCAGACCGCTTGGCATCATGGGCACAGTCCATCTCAGTTCCATGTGACAGGTTTGCTGCGGTTGTTCCTCATGCACGCGTGCATGTGAGATGACATCAGGGCATGTGCTTGCGTGCATGCAGCGGCGTGCCACTTGTTGTTGCAATGTGGTGGTTACTGGACATGTCACAGTCACTGGGGTCGTGTTGTTGTTGTATGCACTTGTCGTCCATGCAAAGGTCCTGGTATGGGATTCCCGGGGCGGGGGTGGGAGGGGTGCAGCACCCACAGACTCCAGGCGACCTATTCATGTCCACTGAGCGGTGTGTGTGTCCATGGGCGCTGGATCCATGTCGTGTCCTGGTTGTTCGTGCAGTTCCGTCCATGTGGGTGCGATCCACAGACCCCATGCCACTGCCTCCCACGATGCATGCGGTGTTCCTGGATGTGATGGGGAACAGTGTGCATGTCCCGGTCATATCCGATGTCATGGCGATGTCGTTGATGGTGTGGTTACAGTTGCCGGTCGTTTGGTATGGCTGTTGTGGTGGTGACTGGCCAGTCCGTGCGGAAGCTAAGCATGGGTGCGGGGTTGGACATCATAGGTCAATCAGGGAACCTGCGTTGTGGTCCGACGAATTTACAGGTTGTCAGGTATGCGATGCCGTCCAGCAGGGCTTCCATGTCATTGGTGGTGTACATGTTTGCCAGCCAATGTAGCGGATGGTGGCTGTCAAGGTGTTGTTCGTAAGTTGTCCCTTGGAGGACCATGATGGGGCATGCTGGGTGACATTCGATGTAGCTATTCTCGATGATCCGTCGTGTGGAGGCACAGTGGTCCCATTTCAGTGCGGGTGCGATGTTGGCCACATACGCCATGCCCCCATAGGCAGAGCAGGCCCTGTCGTGTGCGTCCAGAGGGAGGAGTAGTGGTAGCAGGTCCGCCTTTAGACATGCCGGGTTGGAGAGGCACATCTCCACGGGATGCTGGTAGGGACACCTCCGACAGTAGAAGACGGGCATGACGCAGCTGAACAATGTGATGCGGTAAGTCAGTCGGTAACTTACGTTCAGCAGGGACAGGAGATCGCATCCCAATATATGTATCAGGTTGGTTTTGTACAGCTTGAGCTGTCCGGCGTAGTTGGGTAGGTGTGTTGCGGTTGCCATTTCGCAACGGTGCGTTGTGGTGGCGTGCTCCGGCTGTGTGTGCAGTCTGCAATGTGCACGCTCCGAGGTTGCTGTGAGCTCTGTGTAGTCGTAGGGAGACAGGACTTGTGTTCTGTTGGCTTGTGCGGAGGACATGGGCCCTCATCCCACATGCTTCTCAGACAGTTCAAGGTCAGTGATGTGTGACTCCTTCCAATTAACTTGCATGTGGCCGACATGGGGGAGTGTTTTCTTTTTCTTCCCCGTCCGTTGTGTGCTTCTGTGATATGCGCTATCTGCCCTGTGGTCGGTCTCCTCGGCATGCCTGTGTTGGTCTTTTCTTGGACAATGGCTGTATTCACCGGCTTCTTTCGTAGGGCTGTGGTTTCGGAGTTGGAATGGAAGGTCATTCAGTGCTGTCTGCTCTCCCTTGTGTGGGCGGCAGGCTGCCTTTCCGCTCTGCGTTGGGCCTTGTGTGTGAATGTTATTCTTGGGCCACCTGTTGTCGGTCCCCGGGCTCTTTGGTGTTCCGTTTTATATGTCTTGTTCATATGTGCAGGGTGGTATGGGTGTTTCAGTGTGGTGCTGGCGTTCCTCTTCCCGAAGGGGCCCTGCTTCTCCTAGTTGGTGTTGCCGCCGCTGTGTGCTACGCCATGTTTGTTACACTGGGGTGTGTCCTGCTGTTGCGTGACTTCACTGACATGTGTGCGTCGGTTGTGTGGCGTTGGGTGTTGTCCGTGAATTGGGCGTTGGGGACATGTCTGTGGCAGGCCTGTCACGTGTCATGTGCGTTCGGGGTGGGGCTGATGTGTGTGCTGCTTGGTTGTGTCCCTGTGTCTGTGTGCGACGCATGCATGGCGCTGCGGTTGGCCTCTGCGTTGTGCGCATGTGTGGCGGCGTCATCGCCGCTTTGGGGCCGTGACGGGGTCGTTGGTTCCTAGTCCCAGGTGGTGTGTACACATGTGTTACGCGATGTTACGATTTGGCCTGTGTGTCATATGTGGATGCAATGGTGGATGTGTAGTGTACACGCGGGGGTGGGGGGTTGTCCGCTTTTTCCGCCCTTGCACTGTGTGCGCTGTTTGCGTGCACTTGTTGTGTGTGTGCCTACCTGCGTCTCCGCGGTACGTTGCGTCCTTGGTGGTGCATCAGCAAGAGCATGGGGAGGGCCTGCAGTGCTGGATTCATGCTCGGGGAGCCGCTTCTTCGTTGTCCGTGCTCGGCATCCGTGTTACCGCTTCGGTTTGTCGTACGGTGTCTCTTAGCCGTGGGAGCCGTTTGTTTGCGGCATCGTAATTTATACGCCGGGCGGGACGTGATTTCGTCGGACGGTGTGTGTCAATTGTGCTGCGCCGCTACGTGTACGGACGCACTTTGATGGCGGACGGTGTTGCTGGCTTGCCGGCGGTGTTTGGCCTACTTTTCGCATCGTAATTGGGCGGGCGTGTGGACTGCTGCGTGCCGGCGGTAACTGGTGGTTTTTGCATCCGCCAGCACGGCGGTTGTGCTTCCGCCCGCCATCGTAATGACCCCCTATGTATAACAAATTAAAAAAATTAAATTTACTTTTAATATTTTTAAAATGAATTATATACTACATTAACTAAAATAATACAACAAATATTAAATAGCGGAGGGAATAAAACTACTATTCCAACTCCAAAAAAACAACAGTAAGAAAAATGTTGGATAGCGTAGAGCTTAAAATTACTATTCCCACTCCAGAGAGTGCAACAGTAGAGAAAGTGTTGGATAGCGTAGGGGTAAAAATGACTATTCCCACTCCAGGGAGTGCAACAGTAGGGAAAGCGTTGGTTAGCGGGAGGGTAAAAATTACTATTCCCACTCCAGTGAGTGCAACAGTAGGAAAAGCGTTGGATAGCGTAAGGGTAAAAATTACTATTCCCACTCCAGTGAGTGCAACAGTAGGGAAAGCGTTGGATAGCGGGAGGGTAAAAATTACTATTCCCAATCCAGTGAGTGCAACAGTAGGGAAAGCGTTGGATAGCGTAAGGGTAAAAATTACTATTCCCACTCCAGTGAGTGCAACAGTAGGGAAAGTGTTGGATAGCGTAGGGGTAAAAATTACTATTCCAACTCCAGAGAGTGCAACAGTAGGGAAAGTTTTGGATAGCGTAGAAGTTAAAAATAACATACTTATAAATAAAAGAATTTTTTAAAATAATTAATGAATTAATTATTAAATAACTCTAAACTATTTACAAATACCAATAAATAATTATTAAAAACATAATTACCAATGAAAAATGTATTAACAATAAATTAATAAATACCAATAAACAATAATTAATAAATATTAATTACCAAATAATAAGTATTGAACAATAAAATATTTTTAATAACAAAAACATATTAATTATTAAAACTTAATTACCAATTAACAAATATTGAACATTTAAATGCTTTTTATACCAATAATAATAATTATTAAACATGAATTACCAATTAATAATTACTTATTAATATATTAATTACATGTATCAATAAATAATATTTAATAATATTTAATTACCAATTAATGATAAAACAACAATAAATTAATTTTCATAACAAACAAATTATAATTTACAAACATTTCCAATTAATAATTAATGTCCAATAAATTAATTATCAATACCCAACAATAAATTTAATAATTACTTAATTAGATTTCAATTACTTCCAACACTATTCCACTATAAACGCACAACACACTCCAATAATAAAATAATACACTTAACATAATGATCAATTAATCAATTAATAAAAATTAATAACCAATTAATAAAAATTAATTACCAATTATTAATTAATTAACAATAATATAATTATCAATACCAATTAATTAAAATAAATTATTACTTAATTACAATTAAATTACTTCCCACCCTATTCCCTATAAACCCACAACCCGCTACAGAACTTAAACGCAAAAATAATTAAAATTAATTTATAATTCCTAAAAATTAATAATTAATTTAGTATAATTAAATTACTTCCCACCCTATTCCCTATAAACCCACAACCCGCTACAGTACTAAAAAACAAAAATAACTTATAAAAACATTATTACATATAAAAATTGTATACATATATCTTTAGACAAGTAGAACACTTAACAAAAACACATATAACACATACATATTAAATACATAACAAAATACATAACAATAATATAAATATCGATATTAGTAACATTGATATTAGTAACATCGATATATTTGATATCGATATTACTAACTTCGATATTAGTGACATCGATATAAAAAATTCGATATTACTTACCTTAGGGTCGATATTCTGTCCATCGATATTCTTAACATCGATATTCTGTCCCTTCGATATTGTCACCTCGATATTAGATATTTAATTTTCGATATTTTGACTGCTCACCAATATGGTGACGGTGCCATCCATATTAGCATGTGGCATTTTCAATGCCTTTCCATGGCGGAGACTCCGCCATGGAAAAGCATGCAGAGTTCACTTTGGGGGCCCGTTGCGGGCCCCCGGAGGGGTGGGGGGATGGGAGGCTGCACTTGGGGGGCACCATTGGCATGGACAAGGTGGCAGGCACCGCGCGGTGCCTGTCACGTTGTGCTTGCCAATGCACAACATGCATTTTCAACATTGTGGCGGGTGCTGCTTACAGCACCGCCCGCCACAATGTTGAATATGCGGAATGCGACCGCCAGGGTGGCGGTCGCATCCTAATGGGCCCAGCGGGACCGCCTCACCTCTGGGGCTCGGTCCTGTTTACCGGTACGGTGGCAGGCGGACTTTGTCCGCCCTCCATCGTAATGATGCCCTGAGTCTTGATTTCATGATGGCCGAGTTCATATTTCAATGGCAGCATTTATATCACTGTACTCCCTTCGATCTGGTGCCACCAACTCTGTGCATCGCAGGCCAACGACACGTTTCTGTGGGCCCTTGATGACTACTGCCTTCAGCCTACACTGCGGTCAAGTAGGTCACACATTTTGAACTGAGTCTTGCTTTTTTCATGGCAGAGTTCATACCATTGTACAGGCCTCATCGCAGACTGCATCCCCTTTCAGCTCTGGTGCCACTAACTCTGTGCCCCGAAATTCAGGGACATTCTCTGTTTGAACTTTGGTGGCGTCTGAGTCTATGGCTTGGGGGTTGTCTTCATCATCATGTAGTTGATACTGACTTGGTGTTAAAAAGGAGTCTGTAGCATCCAACCTCCATATTGCCTGTTCATGCTTGGTTCTGCCCTCTGCATCATGCCCTGGAAGAACACCTTCCACTGTCACCGAAACACTCTGCGACATTCAACTTGGACATCGACGAGGACCCGCTCAGCTCCCGTGGCTGTTCCACAAACTATCTAAGTGTGTCTGTGTGGTCATTGTGTATGCATGAGGGCCCCGGGCCCTACCACATTACATTGTGCTGTGTACAGCAGACGCAACCATGTCACCTCAGGCAGTGGGGAAGACCTGGGACATGTAGCTGTGTCGTACCCCCCTGTAAGCGTAAGCGGAGTGGGCTGGCGTACGACAGTCCAGCGTAGTGGTGTGGATGATCAGCCCGGGGCTCTGGGCGTTGCTATGTGTTGGCCTTTCCAAGGAAGTAACTAATGCGTGTGTCTCTGTTGTAGTGTCGGCGCCACCCGTCCCGCAATGGACAATGTTGCGATGTAGCATGCCCCCGGAGTGCGGGCTCGGCCGAAGGGATAAATGAAGGAGCGCAAGCCTGCTCGGCGTCCGGGATCATACATGCCAACTGTTGTGTGTGTCTCTATTACCGCAGCATAGGCCATAGGACTACCCTCAACCGCATCGCGAGTTCAGCCAGACATGAACTCTACATCTGTGTGTGCCCTATCCTTACCATAGGTCTACACACACGTGGCCGCCCACCGTCAGCGCACAACATCACAGTGTCGTTGTCAGGCTTGTGGACATGCGCAGACAGGCATGACAATGGTGTGCCGTAGTAGTGCAAGTGATGCAACCGCGCTGCACACACTAGTGAATAGGCTCGGGGGGAGGGAGGAGCAGCAGTGAGGCTACGTAATACACATTGATGCCACTCATTTGCTACAAGCAGTACCTGTCAAACAGGAATCACTGAGTCACACATATCACACACCAATGAACTAGTGAGCCTGCCAGCACATCATGCAGAACCAACTTTTGACTCATGTCTCTCTGCACTGTCACAGGTGATCAAGGATATGCACTCTGCCCGTGGATGATGACACCCCTCCGAGCCCCGAACACACAGGCCCAGAGGCAGTACAATGCAGCCCACAAACGCACCAGGGGCATCGTGGAACGCACATTTAGCGTGTTGAAGTCACGTTTCAGGTGCCTGGACATCACAGGTGGAAGGCTCCTGTACAGCCCAGGCATCGTGTGCAAGATGATCGTTGCATGTTGTGTGTTGCACAACATATGTGTACGCACCAATGCCCCATGGCTACAAGTGCCAGAAGCACCGGACGATGATGATGAAGATGAGGTAGGTGGACCACACCCCACTGCAGCAGCAGCAGGAATAGCCCGTAGGAATACCATCATTGACAATTTCTTCACATGAGCACGTCACATTGTCACAGTCCTTAGCAATCATGGGCCAGTACAAAATGACCACAGGCACAGCATGTGCAAATAAATTCATTACAACACACATTCCCTGTGTGCATGTTACTACTCTGTACAAGCACATCACTCTGACAAGTGTAAGTGCAACATGTAGTGCTAACAATCTCATAAATTGGAAATAGATGGTGGGTGTGTCTTTGTACAGAGAGGTTGTTTAGGGTGTCACGTATTCAAAATGCCATTTCTGTGTGTCAAAGATAGTACGGAATCCCACTCATCAGCGTTTCACATGTGTCCCAAATCATTACATGTTGGGTGTCATTTGTGACCTACAATTGACAACAGGGCTTCTTTGGGGTCAAATATGTACCACCATGATTCAGGGATGCACCCTGTGACTCAAGTCCCACAACATGAGCTACATGGACGTAAGGGGGAATCACTGCCCCTACATTCGTCCATGCTTTCATACTTGATTAATCAGGGACATGACACAACTGTGTGTATTAGAATGTGTTATTCACGTTCAGTGGGGTGTTGAAGCTGTCTTAGTACTGGGCCTTGCAGACAACACTTTACAATGTTGCCCCGTGGAGGGCCAGCCAGAGTCCTTTAGGGATTGACAAGTTACTCGGAAGGGGAAGAGTCCAGTCCACAGGCTGATTGCTGTGTCATTGTTGAGCATGCAAAATATGGCAGTCCATGTCGAGGTCCAAGGTTGGTGTGGCAGAGTGTGTCGGGGGACAGTGGAAGGTGTTGTTCCAGGTCATGATGCAGAGGGCAGACCCAAGCAGAAACAAGCCATATGGCGGAGATGAATGCTACTGCTTCCTCCTTACCACTAAGGCAGATTCATCCTCATCTTCGTCCTCTGACGTTTCATGTGCCTCAAATGTGGGTGGTGGTGTTTGGTCTGCAGCACTGTGTGACACTGACACATCAGGGGCTGGAGATGTGGATGTAGAAGTAGCAGCAGCATTCATCTGCGCAATGTCTTGTGGCATCACTCCCATGATGAGGATCTGCAGGGCATGGAAGATCCCATCTACAGCTTTCTCGTGTGCAGCCGTGGTAGCCATTCTTTGCACCTGCATCCGCTCCATGTTCTCCATGACCCTCCTCATGTTTCCCAAATCACAGAGGACATCGCTGTAGCCACTCTGACTAGACAGTTGTTGTTGTCTCCGAGTCATGACTCCAGCGACGCCAGCCATGGATTGTTGGAGGGCATGGGGCGGACTGTGGGTGTCCGTTAGGGAGTGTAAGTGGTCACTGATGGGACTTAGACACCCACGTATGGCATCTAGTTTGGCTGCCATGAGGTCGAAGCCCACCCGCACCTATTCAGCCAGCTCCTTCTGGCAGTCTAACACACGGCGTTGGAACGCCATGTGCTCTTCGGTGAGGTGCTGGGAGCTAGACGTGGTGGTGGGTGCTTCCTGCTGTGTGGTCTGTGCAGGGGCTGGGATCACCTCGATGGTGCTGGGCTCCCCTGCTACTGGAGGTGGGGTGCGGAGGTTGTCCATGAACCGTTGGAGCTCGTCTAAGTCGATGTCCTGGAGGTCGTCTCCATCATCGCTGACGTGATGTGGGGTCTGCTCTGCAGGAGGTGTTGATTGTCCCTCTGCAATGTAAAGGGGAGATGCAGTTTCACAGTGTGTTCCATGTATGTTGACGCATTGGCGGAGTTTACATACAGACTGCATGACAATGTACATTGTGACAGTTTGTGAGGAGATGCCTATTTGATGCGGGACAGTGGACATTTGTACTACATCACGGATGTGAGGTTGTACTCGTACATTGTCATCTCACAGTTTCCTGCTATGCAAGATGTGATTGGCCATTTTGTACACACATGCAGCACCAGTTGTGTCCTGTGTTCTGTTGTGAAGGTGTTGCAGTTTGTATCACATTGTTGTCAATGTTGAGGTGCTCTTATTCTTATGTGTGTGTGCTGCATTGTGGGTGAGTTGCCCCTGCAGCTCTGATTTGGCTGCCCCTTATCCCTTTCAGGCGGTGTGCCTTTGACTTCTGTGCTTCTACAGTGCTGAGATGTTGTGGACTTGGGTAAATTGGGCTCTTGGTCGAGTTGTCGCTCTTGGGCATGGTTTGTCCGCAGATGTGTTGTTGACGTCAGGGGTTGTTTGTGCACGTGGATGTGTCAGAGTGTGACCTGCTCCTTTCCGGATGTGGTCCACACTCAGTCACCTCAGTGTTGTGGCGTGCACCATGTCATGATAATTGGACTGCAGCCATGCTGATGGTCATGCAGTGTCACTTGCATTGTCAGTGTGGCACACGGACCCGCAGCTTTGCTGGGTTCAGCACATGTGTATGGGTTTGTTGTGAGATTAGTGATATGTGGGGAGGGCCCCTTCGGGCACATTGCAAATGCGTGCTATTTTCAGTAATCATCTTTTATTGGAGTCCACACCATCGCCACTAACCTTCCCTCCCAGGAACACTTCAGACCCCCATCCACTACCCTAAAATTAGGCTTCCTGATCTAATTTGTTCCACAGTCGGATGACCTATTCAGTGTACTAGATTGTGAGCAACAACTAGGCAGCCGGCGGCCATCATGTACCATTATCCATTAGTCGATTAGGAGTATAATGAGTCCTCTGCTGGGGGTTACACGTAGGCCCCGTCCCACATAACTTGCATAGCATCCACGTGCCAAGCCCCACCAACCTTCCTAAGGCTGCCGCTATGCACGGCTGAGTTACATTTGCTGAAAGCGTCACTTTTAAAATACCACAACTTCTGGGCATATATACTCGTTTAATAAACTTTTTTTCTTATGTTTTCTTACTATTTACCGATGACGCATAAACTGAAATAGTATTTCAGTATGTATTATTCAACTGAAGAGTAGATATCTTGCTTCTGGCTTGTCACCAAGAGCCTTTGTGAACTATTTGCCCCATTACTTTTGTGTTATCTCTGATGAGACACAAACCACCCACGGAAACAGAGCTGAGGATTTCAGACATGCTGATTTGACTGACAGATGATACCGAGAAATCAACTTGTTCGCTGTAAGAATGATAGGTAGAGCGCTTTAATCTCTACAGAAACATGCACCCGAGGCGTTGTTCAAATAAAAAGAAAACAATAGACGAAGATTAAGGATCCTGTTTGAGAATTCACAGACAATATGTTGCCGTGCCCCTGGGCTTTCTCCGCATCTGTTTTGGCGTCCTCTTTGCCAAAAGAAATCTTTTAGCAGATGTCTTTGGAGGAAGGGAGTCGCACTTGTTCCTCATCATTGCCTGGTTAACATATTTGATGATGCACATACGTTTAAAAGGGATATCCAAGCGTAGCCAGAACAGTTTGCTAAGTACACTCGATATCGTCACAGTGGCATCGTATTCTAAGATGCTCCTGGGAGCCGGGTAAACAGAAGAAGTATTGCTTCACGGGGGCCTACATACAGTAGAACACCTGAGACCTGCATGTGCATCGTTACAATGGAAAACACAAAGAAAGCAGACATAAATTAAATATTATATGAGTCTTTGATAGTGAGGAGAGTCCATTTAAAGGAAACCACTGCTGAAAACTGGTTTTGCTTTGACTGCTCTTTGGTATTCTTAGAATCGGAGAGCATTTGTAGCACTTGATACAGACATGTTAAAGTCAGACATATTTCACAATGTCTTCAACCATTACACAAGATGAACCAAAGGTATTTCGCACCATTGCCCTGCCTACTTAAAAAGTAAGTGGAGCAAATAAGAAGAAGGGCTTTAGAAGAAAGCTGGAAGTGAAAGCATGAGTTGTCCTAGACAGGGGAGGGGTTCTCTCACAGGCTCAAATTCAAAATCCTGTGGCCTCACACAGTGATAACTTGACCAGAGTTTATGCTATAACTCTTGCCCCCTCCAAGGACAGCGTTGTCATCAATTATATCATTTCAGATGTTGCAGTAATGTTATCAATGATGTCACAAAACATGCCATGAGTGATGTAATATGGGAGTTAATTTGCAGTGCATGTCCAGTGCGCGAATTATAGTTACTTTAGGGAATGAGTTATAGTTACTATAACTATAACTGGTGAATTTCAGTGTAATTTTTTAGTTTAAAATGGTCTGTTTTAACTGTGGTTTACCCCTAACTATAACATCACTTTAGCATGAATTCCCAAGGTTTTTTTGAATATGTAACTTTAACTGTCACTTTAACCTTTGTTTTTTTCAGTGAATTTCTGTTGTTTTTTTGTTTTTTTAAATGTAAGTTACTTTTAATATATAAAAAGCAAGCCTTTTGGTTTTGTCAAAAAACATTACAATCAAGCATTAATAGTAAAAGTAATATATTTTTTGTATTTTTGTTGGTCGGGCTGCAGATGGAGACCCAGGGCCCCTGAACCCCACAAGGCTCCCTGCAGAGTAAGGAAACTGAGTAGCGCGCTGCTGTTTTTAATCGCTTAAACTTGGTTTTTAAATCGTAACTTTTATTTTTTGCTCATTTGCACTGTGCCAAATAACTTGTGTTACGGTACCTGATCAGCTGTAGCAGCACGCTGATTTTTTCTGGCCTTGCCCCGGTCCACCCCGGCTGTGTGCCGTTTGTGTGGAGGGCACGGCCAAGCAATTCACTTCCGGGGAAAGGTTGAGGAGGAGTTTCCCCGCCCGGTACCTATTTAGAGCGGATGTGCAGGCGACCGCGCAGAGACACTCAGAGTAAGGAAACTGAGTAGCGCGCTGCTGTTTTTAATCGCTTAAACTTGGTTTTTAAATCGTAACTTTTATTTTTTGCTCATTTGCACTGTGCCAAATAACTTGTGTTACGGTACCTGAT
Organism: Calotriton arnoldi; assembly: GCA_963921515.1. Taxonomy (NCBI): domain Eukaryota; kingdom Metazoa; phylum Chordata; class Amphibia; order Caudata; family Salamandridae; genus Calotriton; species Calotriton arnoldi. The sequence goes on along the minus strand of CAWUFW010018269.1, from coordinate 12,853 downwards.
CAGCTGTAGCAGCACGCTGATTTTTTCTGGCCTTGCCCCGGTCCACCCCGGCTGTGTGCCGTTTGTGTGAGGGCGCGGCCAAGCAATTCACTTCCGGGGAAAGGTTGAGGAGGAGTTTCCCGCCCGGTACCTATTTAGAGCGGATGTGCAGGCGACCGCGCAGTGGACGCGCGCAGCGGGCGCGCCGCTGGCGCGCCAAAGGCGCGCCTAAGGCAAGCCCGTCTGCGCCCGTCCGCGCCTGTTCGCCGCCTCTCGCCAGGAAGGCTGGCCAGAGTAATTTGGGACGACATATTTATTCCAGGGTGGAGCTAATGGCTGCTAACTCTCTGGGTAAAGTTTGCAGCGGGCTTCGGTTGGGCCCCTTGGAAGGGCCTTTTTGTTGTCACGGTTGCAGGTATGTCTCCTTTATGCCGCTGCATCCTTCATCTCCTCCTCCTCAGACTAGACCGCCAGTGAGAATTCTCCAGCTGAATGTGCGGTCTTTGGCCAAACACTACCTTGAAATCCATGATTTGGTCATTGAGGAAGCTCCAGATGTGTTTTTTATTACAGAGACCTGGCTCAATGTAGACATGGTAGCCGAACCCAACCTAGCACTGCCTCCTGGCTATACCATCCTTGCTGTCAAACGTGAGTCTCGAGGGGGTGGGATTGCGGTCATTTTCAAATCGTGTTACTCTTGCAGCTTTGTCAAAGAAGCTATGGAGGGCTGCGAATGTGCACGATTCAGTATCACTCTCAGTGCCCATCTGACCATCTCTGGGCTACTAGTATATCGCCCTCCGGGGCCAGCTACGCATTTCAAATCTGCCCTCCTAGAATCTACCTATGCACTTGCAATGGGTACAGCCAATTTTACCATCTTAGGGGACCTCAATCTGCATTTCGACCAGACGCAAGACGCCGCAGTTATCGGCGTGCTGGCGGACCTGGCAGCCTGCCAACTCTACCAATTGGTCGCTGGCCCCACTCACTCAGCGGGTCACTTGCTGGACCCTATTTTTTCTAATATTCCATCTGCCACGGTAGAGACCCCTAAACCTGTAGGTTGGTCCGACCATTCTCTGATAACCATGTCTTTTCCGGCACCCGAACCCCTTGTTAGGGACATACATCCCCCGTCTTCAGGCGCCCTTGGCGTAAACTGAGGCTGGAGGATTTTCATGCGCTTCTCACTGCGAATTCTCCAGCACCACAGAACGATGCCGATGGGGCTTACAGTGATTTCTGTAACTGGATTGTCCAAACTCTGGACTCCCTCATCCCAGCTAAATGGATGAAAGGCCGCTCTGCGGACCCTAGCCCATGGTACAATGACACACTGGCCGCTCTGCAGAAAGCATGTAAGAAACTAGAGCGCTTGTGGAGGAAAGACTATGACCCTATAACAAAAAAAACCTATTTGGCTGCGATTAAAAACTACCATAGAAATGTCTGCACCGCCCGGGCTGCCTACTATGCCAATGAAATACAATTGAGTCCTAACCCGGCTAAATGTATTTTTAAAATTTTGAAAGATTTGAGAGTAAGAAACAAATCCCAGGCCTCTGCGATCATTTCTGAGCAACAGTGTGAAGACCTGGCCCAGTTTTTTGTAAACAAGGTGGACACCATCTATCGGTCCTTTCCACAAAAGCCGTCTGCTACGGCCACTCTTTGCGGACCCTCCCCTTGCACTCTCTGGACAGCTATTCCCAGTATCTCCCAGGAAGAGATTACTCTCCTGAGTAAAAAGTCAAATCTGGCTCTCCGGCCGACCCTCTAAGACCTGCCCAGTTTAGGGACTCACTGTCTCTCTTTTGACACCTCTGTGCCAGATCATTAACACTTCATTTACCACTGCTGTGGTCCCTGTGCTCTGGAAACAGGCTAGGGTTTCTCCCATTCTTAAAAAACCCTTGTTGGACCCAGCAAAGCTGGAAAATTTCCGGCCTATCTCCCTCCTGCCGTGGGTAGCTAAGATTGCTGAGGCCCATGTCAATAACATCCTTACTAAATTTCTTAATACCAATAACATTCTGGACCCTTCGCAAAATGGTTTCCGTGCCGGTCACAGCACAGAGACAGCTCTTCTGGCAATGACTGAACACCTTCGGACCATCCTGGACTCCGGTCATACTGCGGCACTGATTTTACTTGATCTCAGTGCCGCATTTGACACGATTTCACACGCGACTCTGCTACAACGTCTGGAGGCTGCCGGGGTGGTGGGCCTCGCACTCGAATGGTTTAAGTCATTCCTGAGTGAAAGATCCTTCCGCGTGTCAGCCCCCCCGTTCCTCTCCCAGTCCCATTCCATTGGGCAAGGGGTCCCCCAGGGCTCTGCTCTGAGCCCCGTATTGTTCAACTTATATGTCCAGCCTCTTGCTACGGTGGCCAGGAAGATGGGCCTCACTATGATCTCATAGGCTGATGATACGCAGCTAGTGGTGGCCCTATCTGATGGTTCCTCTCTGGACGCCCTCAGGTTTAGGAGCGGCCTGGCCGCCGTGGCAGAGTGGATGACCTCTAATTGCCTTCAGTTGAACGCCACTAAAACGGAGGTACTGTTGGTAGGGAAGGACAGGAACCTCTGGAATGAGCAGTGGTGGCCAAGTGTGCATGGAGACACCCCCACCCCTAAGATGGCGGTCAAGAACTTAGGGGTTTGGATGGATTCCACCCTCAGCTTCCAAGAACATACAAAAAGTCGCAGGCACTTGTTTTGGTCTCCTGCGGGGTCTCAAGCCGTTGCTGAGGTTTTTCAACCCGCCTACACGCCAGCTGATTGTCCAGTCTGCTATTCTATCCAGACTGGACTACGCTAACTCGCTCCTCTTAGGAGCCAATCAGGCTGAGGTAATGCGACTACAGCGTGTGCAGAATGCGGCTGCCAGAGCCCTCTTAGGGCTCCGACGTCACTGTTCCACCACTGACGCCGTTCGGCGGCTTCACTGGCTTCCGGTGGCCAAACGGATCCAATTTAAGGCACTTTGCCTATCCTTTAAGATCTTGAAGCTAGCTTCACCCAGCCTCCTTGCCAATTTGTTAACCCCCTACGTATCCACGCGCGAGCTGCGATCCTCTGGGCAGTACTTTGTCACTGTCCCCCGGGTGAAGCGTGTCCGGGCTGGTGGTCGATCTTTCCACTACATGGCCGCTAAGCTATGGAATTCTCTGCCCCCTCAGATTCGCTGCTTAAATCACTTATTGGCTTTCAGGAAAGCAATTAAAACCTTCCTCTTTCCGCCAGCTTAGGCCGCCTGCTCTTTTTTCCTGTTACTTACTAGTTTCTCCTTTACCCTGCTACTCTTTGTGGCTGGCAGCGCCGGGACGCCTCTTTGCTGGGGCAGCTGCGCGCTATATAAATCTATAAATCTAGTTAACATTAACAAACAACCATATTACGTGGGGCTGTGCAAGAGTCACCAATACTTCTTTTTTATCACTGGGGTTCCCCAGTGCCCATTCAGGGCACCCACAACATTGCCAATGTTGGGGATTGCAGGGGGGACCATGGCCCCCGCAGCTTCACCAGCTCCCTTGCCAGCACCTATCCCCGGTACGGCAGAAGCCTTCAGTGTGGGAGCACATTTTCTTTCTGCTCCTGCAGGGCTGGATCAATTCCATGTTTTACTGCCTGTAAAAGTGCAGGCAGGGAAAAACATTTGTACTCCCACCTAACTGGAGCATCTCTGTTTCTGCCTAATGGGAGCACAAAAGTTGTTCCCTGACTGTGCTCTGATGGGCAGGAAAACAACTATGTCCAAGGAGATGCCTGGGACACCATCACTAAGCGGGCCCCTGAGGATGGGGTCCCCATGGCCATACCATGGCTTGGGGAGGGAAAGTTTCATGCATGGCCCCGTGGGATGTGGTCCCTGGTGCCTCAGTGAGGCACAGGAATGCTGCTACACGTCGTAATCCACTACATTTTGTACATGGTCTTAGGAGATGTAGTCCTCAGAGCCTCAATGAGGCAGAGGGAAGGGGGCAATTGCACCCTCCCCATAACACTTATCTCAGCCCTGGGGGAAGGGGTCCCCGGAGACTAGAAAAGGCTTTAGGGATGCACGCCCCCCCCGTTCAAAATATGTGCCACCACCCCAACCCAGGTCCTGGACCACCCATGATTATTTATTTTCACAGTAAATATTTTAAAAATGCATTTTTGGCCTCTACCCTGCCCCCTATACGTTTTTTATACTTATTTTCAGGAGAGGTGACTGAGTCCTGAAATGGCTGCCATCACAACTTTGTTGATCTGGTGGCAGCTAATCAGATATTATGTCTGGATCTATCAGCCCTATGCATCCTCCTCGGTGTGAAATATACATACATTTTGTACCTTAATTTCTCCAAAACTACTGAAAGGAGTCATACAAAGGCACAAAGAGCACACTTTCTGGATCAAGATCTAGCTTACGACCAAATTAATGGTAAGTACATTCAGCCATTTTGGCTGTAGCTGTGCATAATTTTCAAATGGAAAATTGCATGGGGAAAACGCATTTTCAGACCCCTTCTTTCTCAAATCCTGCTTGACAGATCATCACATAACTTTCCAAAAAGGACCTGAGGTGGATGACACTTTATTTGGGGGAGTCTTGTGAAGATTTATCAAACAATACCAAAGTTATAAGCAAACCAAAAATCAATTTCCTATGGACACGTGAGCCTTAGCTGGTGGCGACTGCATACATGCATTCATGTGCATATACATGCACAAGCAGTCATCATTGTGTAGTTATATGTGTCAGATTTCATAGGAAGACTGTTTTTTGTTTTGCTAATAATTTACATATATAAAATAAATAAATCAATAAATATAATATAGATTTCCATAAACTAATAAAATATTCATGAAATTATGCAAGCAATTATATAAAAATGTTTAGCAAATACAAAATGTTAATAAAAGATGGAAAATATTTCCCCTATTTCCCTAAAATTCCAACAACTCCCAAAACAAATTAAATCAATAAAATATTAAAAATAATCAATATTTTAAAAATGAATACCACAGTAAGATTCATTATTATGAAACAATTACACAATCAATTATCTAATTAACCAAATCACGAAAAAAAGTTATTACTATATTTATACAATTATCTATTAAATAACTAAACATATTTACATAATGAATCACTTAATTAACAAAAAAATCTTATTTTTTTATAATCAAAAAAGAAATATTTGAAAAACATTCCCATACAAACCAAACATTCTGACAACGATATAAAAAAACATAAAATATATCAACAAATTGAAAAACACACAAAATAGTCATATATACTTAACATTAATGGTATTGTAGCCTATAACACAAAAACTAATAAATAATTTAAAAACAATATTATGTACAACTACATTTAAATAAAATGATATAAAAGAATTAAAAAACTATGGGGCCTATTACGATGGTGGTCGGAAAACCTCCCCGACCACCATGGTAGCGGGAAAAGACCGCCCGCATGGACCGCGACATCACCGCCGGTCGACTACGATGACCCGCGGTCGAAATCCGAACGCGGCGGTCAGATCACGGGCCTTAACATTGCGGCGGTTGCTGCTGACCGTAGCACCGCCACGATGTCCAAAGGAGCATGTCTGCCACCTGGTATGGCGAAATGTAGGGGGGGACCATGGGTACCCCCCCAGTGCACCCACACCCCCCCCAAACATTGGGGGCCCGCAACAGGCCCCCGGAAGACAATCTCCGCATGCCTTTCCATGGCGGTGTGACCAATGAGGAAAGGCTGGCTACCGCCGGCATCATAATCCTGCCGGCGGAGCCTGCTCTGCACCGCCACCATTATCCCGGTCCTGCTCTGTCCACCAGGCAGGAGTGCGGATGGCAACCTGCGGAAAAGCGGCGGTCGGAATTTCTCACCGCCGCGGTCACCACCGCCATCATAATTTGACCGGCGGTTTTCTTGGTTGCGATCGCGGTCGGATGTCCGGCGGTGGACATCCGACCGCCATCGTAATAGACCCCTATGTTCTGACCTTGTATATCCTGCCCCACAATATTGTTAACTTCACAATATTTTTGACTTCACGATATTTGTGTTTCACAATATTTTTAAAACAATATCTCTATGTGCCTGCCCTGCATCTCAGACGCCAAAGATATTATGAAATCACTTCCCATTGGTAGAGGTGCCCTGGTTTTTGACACCAAAATCTGTACGTTATTTTTAAAATTGTTATTTTCATCCTGCAACTTGTAACGTCGAGGTCCATAGCTGCCATTCAAGGTTTTGCTTCCCGATTGGGAGCAAAGCCTTTTGAAGCCTTGCTCAAAATGTATGGCTCTAAAAGCATTGCAATAGCATCGTATGGGTCTGCGATTTGGGGATATAAACCCGCAGTGGTACTTCAGCAAGTTGAAAACAAATTTATGAGATATCTCTTGGCGGTCCCCAAATCTACCTCTACTTTTGCTATTCACCACTAGCTGGGCAGTGGCTTTGTTGAGGATCAAATTGGGATGGGTCCTGTGATTTGTTGGCTAAAGACATGGATTAATACAGAACAGGGATTGAATAGAGAAATCCTTAGGGACTGTTTAGCATTGGATAATGTGGGTAAAATCCAATGGATACAGTATGTTAAGTCAATGCTCGGAAAATTGGGGCGACTGGAACTCTTTTCTACTCCAGAAAAGATAGCGAAAGAGGATGTGGCATGGGTTAAAGCCCAATTCTTAATTATGTTGTCTGTCGAGAGAGAGGCATTGGAGATTGTTAAACCCACTGTGAGAGCACATTTGCTGTTAAAGACAGTCCCACAGATAGAACCGTATTTGTTAATCGTTGCAAAACCTTTCCATCGATTTCTTCTAATTAAGTTCCGTTTTAATCTTATCCATTGTCTTTTAGCAGATGTACAGGGCTGGAGCAGGGTAAAAGATTTAGGTCCCTGTACATGTGATAATTTTTCTTTGCAGGACACCATGCACTTTACAATGTTTGGTGAGCATTTTAGCCCTACGAGGAGAAAGTTTTTAAGACCCATTTTAAAGGGGAAGGGATTTGTGCAAGTCAGACCAGCCCTACTATATCTGCAGTTGTTAAACAACCCATGGGAGATTTTTAATGTTGCGAATTTTTTGGTGGCGGCAGTCAGACATAGGAAGAAAGGGGGTTAGATATTTTTAAAGTGCTGATTGATTTTATACATAGATATCATTGCTTTTATTGTATGATTAATGAATTATAAGTCATTTGTTTTTATTGGCATTATTTTATTGTCCGTATGTGGTATATCTTAAGGAATTTAAAATGTATAAATATGTTTTTTAATCAGTTTTTTATGTATTGTTCACCGTGGTGTACTTTTATGGCTTTGGTTAGCCGAATAAAGTGGTTTGATGATGATATAAAAGAATTAAAAAACTATGGGGCCTATTACGATGGCGGTGGTACTATGTTCTGACCTTGTATATCCTGCCCCACAATATTGTTAACTTCACAATATTTTTAACTTCACGATATTTGTGTTTCACAATATTTTTAAAACAATATTGTGACACAATGGGGCCGATTCCGATCTCGGCGGTAGGGCACCGAATCAGATTCGGCTTTACCGGATCCGATTCGGAGCCCTCTTTCCCGACCGATTCGAACGTGCATCCGGGCGAGCGAGTACGATGCAAGCGCACACGAAATCGCCGACCGACTCGTTCGCGGGACCCAACCGCTTTGACCGACTCGCACGGACACGACTCACACCGCGCAATGGAGACGTTCCCCGGCCGGGCAAGTACGATGCGCGCCTCGAGCAGTCCGACCGACTCGCGCAGTCCGGCTCCAAAGAGCTGTCGGAGCCGAACTTTGGGGGTCCGTGTCGGACCCCCCTGTACGCGTAGCCATGCGAGTCGCACACAGGGGGGACCCATGGGTCCCCCCTACCTGTGCATGTACGGCGCGAGTCGCTTCGACGCGTACCCGCTGTAGGGGGCGCCCTTGTTTGCCTCGCACCCATGGAGTCAATGGGAGCCCGCGTACGCGTTGTACGACCGTCTCCCATTGACTTCAATGGGAGTCTGACCGAATCGAGTCCGATAGCATGCGTACGCATCGTACTCGTTCGGTCGGGCTGCTAGGGTCCGATTCGGTTGGAAATGTCTCCGGGTCCGGCTCGGTCGGAGTGATTTCCGGCCTGAATCGGAATCGGCCCCAGAATCTCTATGTGCCTGCCCTGCATCTCAGACGCCAAAGATATTATGAAATCACTTCCCATTGGTAGAGGTGCCCTGGTTTTTGACACCAAAATCTGTACGTTATTTTTAAAATTGTTATTTTCATCCTAGTGTAGTGTGCCCTAGTCTCCTGATTGTATTAGGATGCGCTCATGCTTGTGAGCTGTCAGGTTTTAGCAGATGCAGACAAAAGTACGCATAGGAGTAGATTCAAAGAGGAGCCTTCCTGCCTCCTTAGGAGACTACTGTTAGCCAGTATATCAGAATGGATAGCAAGAAGTTCCTCTAATGGTAGTGGAACAACAGTTCATCCAAGATGGAGAGACGAAACAAGTCAAGGGGAATAATGAGTAAAACATCCTTATAGCACAATATTAGTATATTTCTGAGTATTGCCCCCAATGCACTTTCAGCCTTCCCAAGTAAACTATCTGAAACAAAATGCACTGCTGATAATCTGTTTCCTCAGTACCAACCTCAGAGAAAAGGTGATAAATCACTCTGCAGAATAGACATTACTCATCACTAGTGCAAGGGAATGTTTTCAATAAGAGAGAGATCCCAAGGATAGTTTCACTGGATCAAAAGTGAAATTTTGTAAAAAAAATAGTGGCTGGCTGGAGAGAGACGGACCAAGAATCAAAGGGCCTGTCCTTAAATAGGAAGGAATGTAAGGCAGGAACTACAAAACGTTCAAATTCTAAATAATTAAACAGTTAAGGGAAGAAAGCAGGAACAAGAGCCATCTTAGCTGGTCATCTCTCATACTGAGGAAGTTGTTGAGACACTACTCTTTTGGCTGTTCTTTTTTATTGGCTTTTCCTTGATTGATATTTGGTTTCAGGTGTGCTGGCTGGGTGTGATTGGGAGAGGGTGGGGCCTCACCAAAGTGATCTACACTTTTAAAGCAGAGTTTGGCTACTAGCAGCTTTCATCTCCCTGCATGGTATTAATGTTGATTTATCTTGGAAATACTTGCTCTATGGTTTGCATCCCTATTAATGGATACAGTCTCCATTGGACTTTATACAGATACTGCAGTCTCCAGATACCACATCATTTTCTCTAATAAGGCCATGTGGGTGAGTGTTTATGTGGTACCTGCAATGGGAGGAGGCGGATGGAACGATAGTAGGAGAAGCACACTAGATTTCAGTTCTAACACATTTTTTCCATGTAGCCCAATAATAAAATATTTTTAGAACAACATTCCTAGACTTCTGTTTTGATCTGTGGACCTATTAAATGTTACCAAAGCAAAAATATTCAGTTACAATAACAAAATGTGATAGTCAGCTAAGATTAAAACGGTAGTTAGTGTAAGCCTTTGTTGACTTAAACTACTTTAATATTGCTGTAATTTATTTCACGGTCATATATTTCATTGCTAGGCAGAATTTCACTAAACCAAAATCTGTTGATAGATAGGCAACATCTTTGAGTATTTGAATGGTAACCTTAACTTTTGAGTTTCCTCTAAATGGTGTAGACCTTCATTAGAACTCATCACAGAATGAACACATTATAATTTTTCCAAAAAATGTATTGCAGTTTCACTAAGCAAGGCCAAAGGCTTTGCCATAATGGAAAAAAAAACACTGTGCACTTATAAATTGTCAAACTGCAAAAGAGTATTTTTTCAAACTTTACAGCAAAATTCAGTCTTTTTTTCCCAAAAGTATTATATATTTTATGATGCAGCAATGCTTTATAATATTAATAAATATTAAATGATTTCTCATTTATGTTCAGTTTAATCATTTTAATTTGCTGAGCGTGCCTTTATGGCAAACAATAAAATAGCTACACAGTTGAAATCCATTTAGGGGCCGATTCCGATCTCGGTCGGAGGCGCACCCAATACCATTCGGTCGGGAAAAAGCCATGCGAATGCCTGTTTCCCGACCGATCCGTACAGCATACCGAACGAGTAAGTACGATGCGCACAACAGCACAGAATCCGGCCGAGTCGTACTCACCCAATCCAGGTCCTGCCCTCCGACCGAGGCGAATCCGGAAACGCAGAATCGAGTCGCACGGAAGGGAAAATGCAGCTCCGTCCAGCCGAACAAGTACGATGCGCTTCCGTACGCGCCGAACCCGTCGCTACGCACGGCATGTCAAAGCATCCGGGAGAGGCGCACATAAGCTCCGATTCGCGCCACAACACGATCCACGGCTACGAGGCGAACATGCCAGCGACGAGGACGACGCGAAGCGACGAGGATGACGCGAAGCAACGAGAAAGACGAACGACACGAACCAACCATGAATCCCTTCGTCCCGATCATACCAATATTCTACATTTACTACCGGAACAGGCACGGACGCGTACGGCGCAGAAGGTAAGTCAGACACCAACCACAAAACACATACAACACGTACACGACACATCACACACACACACAGAGGGATGCAGAATTTACTTACACCAGCAACAGCAGCACCATAGGGGCGGGATGCCCATCACCAATGCCACATATGCACACAGGGGCCTGAATGCGCACCACCACCCCTACCCAGGGGGCCGGATGCCAACCACCACTACCACCCTTAGCCAGGGGGTGCCAGATGCCCACCACCACTACCACCCTTACCCAGGGGGCTGGATGCCTACCACTACTACCACCCTTAGCCAGGGGGTGCCAGATGCCTACCACTACTACCACCCTAAGCCAGGGGGCTGGATGCCTACCACTACTACCACCCTTAGCAATGGGGGTGCCAGATGCCTACCACTACTACCACCCTTAGCCAGGGGGCTGGATGCCTACCACTACTACCACCCTTACCCAGGGGGCTGGATGCCTACCACTACTACCACCCGTAGCCAGGGGGTGCCAGATGCCCACCACCACTACCACCCTTACCCAGGGGGCTGGATGCCTACCACTACTACCACCCTTAGCCAGGGGGTGCCAGATGCCTACCACTACTACCACCCTAAGCCAGGGGCTGGATGCCTACCACTACTACCACCCTTAGCCATGGGGGTGCCAGATGCCTACCACTACTACCACCCTTAGCCAGGGGGCTGGATGCCCACCACTACTACCACCCTTACCCAGGGGGCTGGATGCCTACCACTACTACCACCCGTAGCCAGGGGGTGCCAGATGCCCACCACCACTACCACCCCTACCCAGGGGGCTGGATGCCTACCACTACTACCACTCTTAGCCAGGAGGGTGCCAGATGCCCACCACCACTACCACCCTTACCCAGGGGGCTGGATGCCTACCACTACTACCACCCTTACCCAGGGGTGCCAGATGCCTACCACCACTACCACCCTTACCCAGGGGGGCTGGATGCCTACCACTACTACCACCCTTAGCCAGGGGGTGCCAGATGCCTACCACTACTACCACCCTAAGCCAGGGGGCTGGATGCCTACCACTACTACCACCCTTAGCCATGGGGGTGCCAGATGCCTACCACTACTGCCACCCTTAGCCAGGGGGCTGGATGCCTACCACTACTACCACCCTTAGCCAGGGGGCTGGATGCCTACCACTACTACCACCCGTAGCCAGGGGGTGCCAGATGCCTACCACTACTACCACCCTTACCCAGGGGGGCTGGATGCCTACCACTACTACCACCCTTAGCCATGGGGGTGCCAGATGCCCACCACCACTACCACCCTTACCCAGGGGGGGCTGGATGCCTACCACTACTACCACCCTTAGCCATGGGGGTGCCAGATGCCTACCACTACTACCACCCTTACCCAGTGGGGGCTGGATGCCTACCACTACTACCACCCTTACCCAGGGGGGGCTGGATGCCTACCACTACTACCACCCTTAGCCATGGGGGTGCCAGATGCCTACCACTACTACCACCCTTAGCCAGGGGGGCTGGATGCCTACCACTACTACCACCCTTAGCCAGGGGGCTGGATGCCTACCACTACTACCACCCGTAGCCAGGAGGGTGCCAGATGCCTACCACTACTACCACCCTTAGCCATGGGGAGCCAGATGCCTACCACTACTACCACCCTTAGCCAGGGGGGCTGGATGCCTACCACTACTACCACCCTTACCCAGGGGGCTGGATGCCTGTCACTACTACCACCTCTACCCATGGGGGCTGGATGCCTACCACCAACACCACCCCCACTCATAGGATGGACAATGCATGACACAACCAGCACACCACAACCTAGGGAATGCAAGAAAAAGACATCCCCCAACACCATGACAAGCGTGTGTAGACTGTGTCAAATGCCTACAACACTGAACATGACTTTGAACATACAATGTGACCCCCTATCACATGTGCCACACATATATGTGTGTGGCCCCCACAATGCAAGCAGGCCATGACCATTGTGGCAATGGGGTCCAAACCCCCATCATCACAGTGACCAAAAGGTAAGTGTGGGGTCCATAGCTGAAGCACATTTTGAACAGTGTGGCAATGGGGTCCAAACCCCCATCATCAAAGTGACCAAAATGTAAGGGTGGTGTCCATAGCTGAAGCACATTTTGAACATTGTGGCAATGGGGTCCAAACCCCCATCATCACAGTGACCAAAATGTAAGTGTTGACAAAGAAAGAGCTGCAACTGCCAAACTGCATGGATGATTCCTGGTCACAGAACATAAAACACATCAGTGGCAAAGTAGTGCATGTGTCCCATTGCAACATAAATTG
>CAWUFW010018268.1:0-228246 GCA_963921515.1 Calotriton arnoldi | reverse complement strand
TCACACGTTCTTGAGAATATGCCCCTGTATATTGAACCCCTTGCTAGCAAACTCAGTGCCAGCCAACAGATCCTACCGTTCAAGTTTCAGGGCTGGGAAAAGAGGATATCTCTGTATGCTGATGACCTGATGGTATTTACAACTGACCTGCCACTCTCATTCCCAAAAATTTCAGACATCTTGGATACATTTGGGGAGGTTTCAGGCTATCAAGTAAACTGGCAGAAGACAGAAGTTATGGAGTGGAATTCCTAGAGTAATAACCCCCTGGTTAAGGATACAATAAGATATCTGGGTATCATGGTAACAAAGAATTTAGAGGATGTTGCACGGGTGAACTTTGAGAAAGTAGCAAGGGAGACTAAGAAATTATTAAAATACTGGGCAGGGCTCCCTCTTACATTTTTGGGAAGATCAAACATTCTGAAAATGTCCATATTACCAAAATTCACATTTCTGTTTGCCTCAATGCCTCTGGAATTTAAAAAAGTTTGGTTTGATAAACTACAAGGTGTCTTGAGTAGTTTTATTTGGGCTTCCAGGGCGACTAGAATTGCCTGGAGGAAACTCCGGAGGGGGAATCAGCAGGGAAGAATTGCTAGTCCAGACTTGCTTCAATACTGCAAAGCATTCCAGTTTAAAACAATGAGAACTTTGCTTCAAGAGCACCAAATGTACCCTCCATATCTACAAGCCATGACACAGCTAGAGGGGGGCGGCTTTTTGTATAAATTTGGGCACCCGAAATTTTTCAAAAAAGTTACATTGAAGATCCTACTAGCAGCATGCAAGCTTTGGTCTCAAATCAGGAGAACCTCAGGAATCCCATAATATAGCAGCTATGCTCCAATATGGGCATCTCCGGGGACCCCTGACTGTTTGAAGGATAAACTTTCAAGCCCATTAGCAGAAATGGGAATAACAAGATGGGGCCAGCTTCTAGATGGAGGGGCCTTAGTTGGCTGGGAACATTTAGTATCAATGACAAATGGCGGTATCTCCAGATTTAAGTACTACCAGCTGGCCAGTTGGGTAAAGTCTTTGGAGAAAGAGAAGGTGGGAAACAGTGAACTTGAGGCAAAGTTTATGAAGAGCCCATCACAGAAGAAGGAGGTTACGGAGTGGTATTGGCTGTTTGTACTTGCTGGGGAAGAAGAGTTTACTCTCCCTATAGAGATCTGGAGGAAGGATCTGCCGTCGGGGGATGTGCAGAATCTGTGGCAAGTATCAATGTCTACTCTGTGGTATGTTGTCAGTGCCGCCCCACTCAGGAAAAATCATTTACTCACGATACGCAGGGCATATTGGTCACCGAAAAAGCTGACAAGAATGAGCAAGCAGATGATCAAGAGCTGTCCTAAGTGTGGGGAGGAGGAAGCCGATGACCTGCACATGTTTTGCTATTGCCCCAACCTCCAGGTATACTGGCATGACGTAAGTGAGGTTCTTTCAACAGTGATGGGCACAAACCTGGAGGTAAGCATAAGTTTAATTATGTTTGGGGTTGTGAATGAGGAGGGGTTAAGAGTCAACTTGAGTAGCAAACAGAGAAATCTGCTGTTTGTGTTGATACTATTAACCAGACGGGAGATTTGCATTAAGTGGGTATCTCAGCATCCCCCCTTGAGGAGGGAGTGGTTGGACTCGATACGAAGGGTGAAAATGCTGGATCGGAGCAGGGAAGGAATTAAGAAGCTTGATTTTTGGGAAGTCTGGGAAGAGAATTTTTAGTTTTGGGATATGTATATAAAGTTTATAAGTTTGAAAAAACTGGCTCAGAAGTCCAATGATTAAGCAATATCGCAATAACCCCTGGGTATCAGGGATTGGGACTGGTACCCACAGATCTTGTCCCGTTTTGGCCCCTATGGGACAGGAAGATTGGGGACTTGCTCTCTGTCTTTCCACCGGTTTCAGGGCGAGAGTGAGATCCCCTTGCTTTCTTCCAGTATGTTTATTGCACAAATGAGGACAACATTTAAAAAAAAAAAAAAAACAGGCACTAGTGTTGTTCGCAATCAGGTAGGCCTGTCTGGTAGGCTCGACCTAAGAATGATATGGCGTTGTATTCCTTGCATCACGCTGCACATTCCAGCAAGACTTGTTATTCAAAAGATTTCAGCCAATCAGATTTTTATGAAAAGAACAGCAATGAGTTTTCGGTGCTCAAACAGAGGAAACAAGTGTAATCTGGACCATATCAATGTGTTTCCGAAATGTAACCTCATCTGTCAATTTGCATATTTTGTGACAGAACCATGGTTTTTCACTTCTCAAAAATAGACCCGTCCGCTTTGATGAAACAGAATGAATTCTGCCAGGCACCATGAAAGGAAACATTAAACTGCGTTGGATTAGCACACTTATTCTTCACATCTGGATGCTGACGAGACCCAAGCGAAACTCCCCAGGGCTCTCTTTTCAAGCCAACGCCGGTTCTCTTGCTTCAATCGACATGCTGAACTTGACAAACAGATTACACCAGAGCTCGACCTAATTGCTGAAAAAAGGCAGTTATCCAGCAGCATCTCTTTCCGAACTCAGATCTCCTCATTTTAGCAAGGAACGCTTACGTTGATGACCTCATCGCCTCCCGAAAGTGGAATTGGCCAGTGGTGGCCGCACGTGTACCTGGGAAGGCAGCTGACGTGACCTCGCGCTGCCTTGCATCCTGCCAACTTCCTCTGCTTTGATGTGTGCTGTTTTTGGGAGCAATCACACTCTTTGCACATCATATATTATAAAGTGTACTTACAGTCAACCACTCATTAACCTCATCGCTGCACAAAGTTCATATATTCCTCTGGGGCGCTGCCCTAATTTAGAAAAAATAAATAGTATAGCTTCAAAGTATTTTGGAACACTTCAACGCTATGACGGTTAGTTTTCTGTAGCAATATATGTGAGGCAGGGCAACACCACATGTTCATATGTACGTGGATGCTTTAGATTTTTTTTTAAATTAAACATAGTGACCAGAAATGCTTTGTAAAATTTCACAGCACTGTTCAGTGATATAATGGTTGTTTCTCATGTCACTTGCCTGCCCATGGTCTAAATGGTGTGAAGCGGCGCAATGGAATGATTTCTGGTAATTTGTTGTCTCTTTGTTGTCTACTCTCCTCCACTGGGTTACCGCAGACCTGCAGAGAAACACTGGAATGGCATCTCCAACCACCATCGCCACCCACCATCGCCACCCACCATCTCCACCCTCTCCTGTAGTTCTACAGAGATTAGCGGGTAAGAGAAGGAGAATCTCTTACTGTCAGATCCTGCAAAGCACAACACCTACTCCTTGCTTTCTCAAACTTGAAAGTTGACATGATCAAATTTTTATTTTGTAAAGAATCTCAAGAGAAGGAGGGAGGTAAGGCCTGATGGTAGAACAGCAGGTGTGATTCTTAAAAGATAAGTAAGGGAGTGTGAGGATGCAAGGAATGGTAATCAATGGCCACATTGCTTTAAGATGACCATATTTTTTATGTGTCCTCATGACTCCTATCTCCATCCATATCTAGTCCGAGGAACCAGTTTGGGAAGACTGGCGTGGATTCATACACAACATAAAATTGTGCATTGTTAAGTAGGGTATGATGTCGCTTGGATCTTATTGATGGGAGACAACAGTGTTTATCTTATCTTACCTATATATGTATAATTGTATGTTAATGTAGAATTATGCCTAGCTTGACGTAGGCAGCACATAAGAACTTAAACGTGAGTCACAAGAGAAACCAACACAGTGTGCAATTGAGTAGGCAGTACTTTCACATACTGAGAGTAGGTGGGAGGTAAGGTGTACTGGATACTAAGGTCACAACCATGACTCGCATTTCCATACAGATGTAACATACTGAGGCAGCAGGGATCAGCTCAGACTTCAAGTAGCTCTGGTAACAGATAATAATTGTATATATTGGGAAGTGGCGAAGATGGGGGCCTACTCAAGTGGGAGGAGCATGTTTGAGGATGCCATTGAAGATCATTGGAGTAGCTTAAGCCATGAAGTCAAGGGAAAGGGCTTTCTGGTGTTACGGTGGTGAAGTCTAAAACTTGAGTTGGTCCACAGAGATCCACTTAGATGAAGACTTCAGATTGGTGGGCCAGCTCTTAGTGCAAAATTTTTCTTCATTGCAAAATATTTTTTTATGCAAAGTGATACATTCAACAACTTGAAGAATACATTTACATCATCAGTTCTCACACAATGAGGTACCTAGTCCACCTCCAAGCACCTCATAACAATCCAAATGATGATGTGATTAAAACAATTTTTATGGATGGATTTAAGGTTGGATAGTAATGCTGTCTGAAAGAAGTGTCAAATTAGCATAGAATTCGCTGTTGTAAATTCTTTAGAAATAAGATGGTGGAAGAAATTACACTGGCAAATTCTCTTCCAGATTCATCACTTCCTTAAGAAACTGACATTTAACAATTCAAGTATGTTACATTTATTATTGAAGTCTCCAAGTAGTGAGAAGTGTTGATGTTTTTCAAATAATGCTGGAGACAAACTGTAAGAACCAGAAGCAAAAGCAGGACTGTATGGAAGAGGTCTGTAGAGAAGGAACAGTGAGGATATGGGGATTCGAGTAGGAGAACATTGGACGGGCACAGACATCCAATCTGAAGCAGTATAATCTGCTATGGATTTTGTAGGTACAGAGGGGCATATTAACAAGGCCCGGCGATAAATATCGCAAAGCGCGCTTAGCGCATGCATATTTATCGCCGGCTATCTCTGTAATTTATCACCCGGTTAGCGCGTAATCAACAACGCGCATCGCCGAGGCGATAAAATTCCAGAGATAGCGTGGATATCGCCGTTTTCCATGGTGGAAAACGGCGATATCCTAGATGATAGGGCCTGTGGTCTTAGCCACAGAATCCACCCCCCATGTTAAGTATGCCTTAGTCAGGAATATAACAGACGATAAATTCCTGCGTTAAGGCATACTTAACGTAATTTAAAAATCGCTAACCCTCCTTGATAATATCGCGAAGCTGCCTTCGCGATATTATCCCTGTTTGGTTCCACAGCCACGCCTACTTTGCATCTCATTAGCGATGCAAAGTTAGGCGTGCTGGGAACGGGCGCTAAGTCAGCAAAACACGCGATAGCGTGTCTTTGCTGATACGGCGATGAAATTATCGCCGCTTTTCACCCGAAAACGGACGCAAAAGCGGCGATAATTTCATATCGCCGCCTTGTTAATATGCCCCAGAGTTTTTGTGAACGACAGCTATACCTCCTCCAATCTTATTTGAGGGGAGATTTCTCATGTGAATTTTCTAGCCTTCAACTATAATTTCTCATAAGATGGCTAACATATAATCACTGAGCTAAGTTTTATGGCTATGGAGCACATCGTGGTTAGAGTTTGAGATCAAATTGTAGAGGTTCAAACAGGTTGTGTTCGTTTTGCATTAAGAAGGACAGAGGATAGTAGGTGAGTTACTTAAATGGTAACAAGGAGTCAGTAGTAGGATTGGTTGGTTGGCAGGAAAGAAGGTTTGAAATTGGAACACTATCTGAATTAAGTAGGCTACTTAGTGACATTACATGGTTGGGAAGAGGAGGAGAGAAGGCAAGGCTACATGGAAGCATGAGTTGAAATGGCAGGTGTACAGGGAGAGTGTGAGCATGTAGAAGCAAAGGTTGAAGGCTTAGAAGATGAAGGAGAAAGTAGAAGTGAGTTGAAAGGTAAGATAAATATAGAAAAGAGATGGAGGGTAGAGGTGAAGGTAAGTATGGATAAGAAGGGTAAATTAGATTTGATGAGAGATTGTTGATGTACTGATATGTGTGCAAATGTAGGAGGAAAGTGGGAAGTAGAGGGGTACAGAGGGGATATATGGGTAAAAACAGAGTAAAAGCCAGAAGGATGGGAGAGGGTTGAGTGTGAGGCAGTTGAAATTGAGAAGGAAGATGGGTGAGGAGTTCAGAGGTGAGAACAGACAGTGGGAGGAAGTGTCTGATCGTGTGAATGTAAGGAGATGGCAGTGGTTGTGATAAGGGAAGGAAGGTGGGACGTAGGGAAAGATAAAAATACTGAGGTAGAAGGAGAGAAGAGAGATTAATGAAGGGAGGTAGTGTTAATATGAAGGAACCATATCATATAGGTATGATTTAGAGCAGCAACAAAGTAGGAAGGAAAACATTTTAATTTGTGTGGCATAGTAAGCGGTAATGTTAGGATTTTTAGTATATTTTTGTCTAGATGACACGAAATCAGATACTGAGCATGGATCCAATGATCTATTAATAAAGATTTGCTTATTTTAATGTGACATGGACATGTCTGACTCCTTTGAAGGATTATATTCTACCCCACGGAAAGATATAATTTAATTTTTAAATTTCGTTTTAGATTTCTGCCCAGCAGCAAAAGTAAATACAAGGTGATAACTGGTCTAGCCATTCCGGTCTTTGACAGTAAAATAGGAGACATTCTCTGAAGCAGTGGGAGCTGCAGTGTTATTGTTTGTAGTAGCATCCATGGAGCTGAAGGTGTACCTCAGATGAGGAGTGCTGGAACCTGCGCACGAAGGCTTAGACCTAATGATCAGGGAATAATTAGTTCTAGAAGTGTCAGGGGTCACCCCTTAGCCTTCTCTTTTATGTGTCTTTTCTAGTTATTTATATGAGGTGTTAAATCTGTAGCAGAAGAAACCCATCTTTCAGAGTCATTTGATTGCTTAGGTTGTAGTCCACACTCGATTCTGGATTTCTGAGCTGGAGTGATTATATCTGGAGCAGTGAAAGCTCAGATGTGAGGACCTCAAGGATGTTTATAGGCTTCTGCTTATTTAGTTTAGCAGTCCGATACTCACCCAGGGAGACAGTCACCGCCTCAGTTATGGGTCTATAAGCCAACTCAGATGCAGTGAAGGCTTGAACCCAGGAGAATTAGGGAGAAACCACAGAAGTGGGTCTACTGGCTTAAATATAGGCATAGTGATGGCGCAACCCAAGGATTCAAGTCTCATCCCACAAGTGACAAAGCAGCAACACACAGTGCATCAAAATAGAAACCACAGTAATGGGTCTATGAGGTAAATCAGGGGCCATCAAGGACCAACCCAAGGAGGTTAGGCAGACACCACTGAAAGAGTTAATGGGTATAATCCAGGTGTGGTGATGGTTCAACCCTGGAATTCATCAGTATAATGGGACAAAAGGAAACCTAGAATCAACAGTTGTGCAGCTCGATGAGATATTGAAAGCAGAGTGGGTCTGTATGATAACCCTGAAGAGGTAAAGGTATAACTGAGGACTTTAAAGTAGACTTCAACGCAGTGGGTCTATGGGCTCATGCAGAAGTGGTAAAGACACACCCCAACGAAGGTGAAGCATATACCACAATAATGAGTCTTTTGGGTGAACTCAGAAGCAGTGAAAGAGCAACTTAAGATGTTCTGAAAACTGAGACCACAGTACTAGATCAGTGGGGTCAATTGAGAAGAAGTGAACTAACCTAAGAAAGAATGAAAGAGATGCTATGATAGTGGGTCTAAAGGTAAATCTAGAAGCAGGGAAGGCACAGCCACAGAAGATCAACAGATGCTGCAGTAGAATGTTTCAAGGGTACAACATGGGCAAGTAGATGCTCATCCATAGTCACCTCAGTGGAATGTCTATGAGTCCCTAGATACTATGAAGGTGCAACTCTCTGGTCTAGGTGATACTCTGGAAATATGTGAAAAGAATGTATTCA
Source organism: Calotriton arnoldi (assembly GCA_963921515.1). Classification (NCBI taxonomy): domain Eukaryota; kingdom Metazoa; phylum Chordata; class Amphibia; order Caudata; family Salamandridae; genus Calotriton; species Calotriton arnoldi. Next base: position 220,522 of record CAWUFW010018268.1, on the reverse strand, counting down.
AGATTAAGAGGAATGGGACAGTAGGAAGTCATTAAGTGACTTGTGAGAGAGCGAAAGTGCAAAGCCCTATGATGCCCAAACAGGGCTATCAGCATGCTGTCGGGAGACAGAGTGGGAGATTATGGGGGCAAACTATGGCATGCTGGAGACCCAGATCATCTAGTAGCTTTCAGATCCCTGGAGACTTTTCAGTAGCTGGGATTTCACTTTGCACCTGAGCCTTTGTTCTCAGGCCTGTTGTAGTTCGCTGCTTGTGCTCTATTCACTGTTGGTGGGGTGCTAACAATCTTTGTTATTTAATATAAATGACACCAGTTCCCATCCTGACCAATACATTGATATCTGGAATGAGTCCTCTGCCATCACCTAATAAACTTAGTGGTGATAGCCATTTTCGTATTTTGTGAGACATTTATTTATATTTCAACTATTGGCAAAGCAGTATATTATTACATAAGAGACACAAAGGTATTGGTATAAGGTTCATAAATATCTTCACTGTCCGATATGAACCTTTTAATTAGTGGTTCCCCTAACTGTGCTTGAGTTCTCTTACCTAGTGAGAACTATTTTCGGTCTAGGAGTCACTTTTAGTTGTGGCCTTAGTATCTTGTCAACAAGTTTCAAGCACGCGGACCAAGGGATTTACATGTCCCTCTGGATCTGCCTGTGCTCTACCTTATTGCTATGTTATGTATCTTAGTCACTTTCAGTTGTTTTAGTTATAACCCCAATGAATAGGCAAGAAAGGTTTTGCAAGAGGCCTTTAATGTTAATGTTAATGAGACTTATTGAGCGCACGAATATCCGGGGGTGTCTTGGCGCTGCACTTACTGAATTTTGTTTTCCGTTCACATTTTGTGAGGCACTAATACCACGATACACAGTACCAATGTGTGTGATTCCTGGTCTAAAACTAAGATAGAACAAAAATGCTATGAAATATTGTATCATTGACATGAATCAGTTTTGAAACTTGACTTTCCTAACAAGTGTTTTGCTTTTCGTTGAATCCCGAGTCTCAAACATAATCCCCAAAATTACACATGTAAAACTGTATTTTCCCAGTTGGGGATCACCTTGGCTGCATGTGTTATTATGCTTTGTCTTTTTTGTGTTATTGTATCGTATGCTGTGTTAGTTGCAATTTATAAAGTGCAGTACTAGACATTGAACCCTATTCACATAGAAAAAACTTATGTGCAGAGATTTCTGCACACGTTGATTTGCACCTACGCCTGGGTAACACCTCCATCTGAATTCAATTGAACAAGCCTGTGTGCATTTGTTCTGTCTAGTAGTAGGGGTATGACTCAAATTACAACCATAAAGTAACTACAAGTAACTTTATAGGCATACTTTAGGCATATGCCTGAAAGTGTTGACCCACACAGCATAGGCAAAGATCTTCACTTATGCGAGCTATCACTTGAGGTAAATCACACACGGAGAAGCATTTACATTGGAAAAACAAACATAAACCCACTCTTCTGGTTCTGCCATCTACCCCATGTACTGTGAGGCTTTGTGGGGTTCAGATATCAGCTTCATGCTCCAGGATGTTATGCACCTCACTCACGAGGAAGAGGCACTTCACTGAGGAGGAGACAGAACGTTTAGTTAACTATGTAGTGAATCACTACATAGAATTATATGGTTTCCTTTCACATAACCTCAGTGTAGCAGCCATGTGTTAAGAGCTGAGGGATTCTGTGAATGTATTAAGGAAAAGAGGGATCTAAAAAAGGAAACGAAAGAAGAGAAGGGGCAAGTGAAGGAGAAGTTTTCCAAGATGCAGGTGGTGAAGGCTCCTCCTGGTGGTGGACCCAGATCCCACCTTTGTCTCACCCCACTCGATGCACGTATCCTCTCCACCATTCACCATGGCCTGCTATGTGGCCTGCCCTGTTCCAGGAAAGCCCAAAGTCAGGCCAGATAAAATTGAAACACCGCTAGCTTTCAACTATAATATATTGTCCTCCTCGTGTGACACTGTCCCCAAACAGCACAAATCTACCTTTCACAGAAAGGCACACATCCCATACAGACCGCTCACACACTTCCAACCCCCCACCCCCCTTCAGAGGGTAAAAGGATTTTTATTGTTCTTGACATCTTCAAACAATCCTTGCTACAGTACCCATGTATGGCACATTACTGATGACAACTGAATCCGCAGTAACTCATCATAACTCTCTATGTCGCAGTGCATATACCCAGCAGGCATGCCTCTCTGATGTCACTGTCATAATAACACCTTTGAGAAGTGTATATCTTTGATTCTCGTAACTCAACAATGCCATTAATGGATCTTGTGTATATATGCTAAGGATAAGTGCTTATCACATATTTGTATTGCAAATATTTAGGCCACAAATATGCTCACCCATGTTATGTAATTTTTCCTTTTGTGGCCTTGTGCTGTAGGCCCCCGCCACCTACCACCACCTCCTCTGCTGCTGCACTGATTGCGCTACCACTTATACGGGCCTTAGAAGCCATAAAGATGGATGAACCTGGTAAGTCTACCTCCACGTCAGTTGAAAATGATCTCTGTATAAGGGTGAGGATGGTGAAAATGTGGTTCTGTAACACAATAAGGACCATTAGCTCAGCATGTCTCACCAATAGGAGAAATGGGTGAAGTTACTGTTCTGATGGCTGTGTCCTTATATCACACAATACATCCTTCTTTTGTGCTACTTCATTGGTAAGCATGTGTACATGTCTCCTGTTTCCCACTCAATCCATCTATGTCCCCAAAACCAATCATAGAGCTATCTCTACTTTACACAGTACCTAGCACTCTCTAATGGCATGTCAGCCTGCCCATACCTTACACCATTCTCCCAGTAGCTGTCACCCAGGACATGACTTTTTGGATCCTTATTGAGTGTATAACACTACCAGGCTCTCATACCATTTGGGATGTAAGGTTCCGTACTCTCTATGTATCTCTTTCCACACCTGCAGTTCTACAATGTCCCCTCTGTGCCCACACTATGCCCAAACTATTATGCTACATTAGGCGACATCTTGCAAGCAGAAATTAGGCCCACTACCATCCGTCAGTCTGGTAAGTATGGGACCCTAATAAATACACTAGAGTCTATCTTCATTTGCATCTCATGGAATATCAATTTTGTCCATTTATTATTTTCCCAAGTTGAAAGTAATATGCCAGGTCCCTCTTTTACAGTTTTCACCATTAACACAAGTTCTCAAACATATCACAGCTGTCCTCAAACACACTGTCAGATTTCTAAAGATTTACATGATTCTTTCCTGCAGCTGCTACATCAAGAGAGACATGTCCTAAGCCAACTTCAGAAACTATCGGTGGGCAGCTGATGTCAAGGGATCCATCCAAACAACAAGCATCCATGGCACTTGCACATAAGTCACTATGCTAACTCATGACTTTGGGCACAAACCAAGCAACAGATATCCTTATATGGCAATTTAACATTCCATCTGTGTATGCTGAAATGCCATCTGTGCCATAAAGTTAATGTACAACATGTCTTATAGTTGCCTCTATACCCTCTCAAATGTCAACATATTAGCTGTCATTGCCCTTTCCAAGTAGCAGCCTGATGGTGATGCAATTCCATCCATGAGCAGAGGACAGCTTGGAGTCAGAGGAGAAAACACAATCTTCTTGCAAGCTGCCATCTCTATGGCCTCCACCACTGTAAAGGTAGAAGAGATTGTTGGCGACACACAAGATAACACCTCAAACAGAATCTCATTGCTGACCAGCAGCCACCCACCTAGTGAACACTTCCAGATTGCATGTCCCCAGGCAACAGCTAAAAAGACACAGATGTTTATCCTAGCTAAGCAGTAACCACTAACCAGCAGCCTCCAGGTACCTTAGTTGCATCCCCTGTTCCAACCTTCCGCCCAAGTGCAACTCCGGTCTTCACATGAAGGGGAAATCATAGGTGAAAGTGACTTCTCCCCCACTGAGCAACCTCTCCATCACAACCTCCCATATGTCAGCCCTCTACATGCAGGACAATCAGCTCGCTATCTGAGATGGCCTTGGATGCAGGGGGATTGGCATGGTCAGAATCTGTCCTCTGATAGGATCGTTATTTTCAACAACAATTTTCTGTGTCGGGGATATTCATGAAATGAAGGTTCCAAGTGCAATATGTTCACTCACCTTAAACACCTCCCAAGGTTTATGGAAAGACAAATATTTGTCTTGGAGCTCCCAGGCAAATGTTTTCAGGCCATTGTAAGGTTGCACCGGGAACATCTCTGGGTGCAAGGATCCAAGATGTGGTCAAGCATATCATGCAGGCCCTTTCAAATAGGCCTAAATCAGACTGTAGGGCCGAGCCAGGCAGCCGAGTCCCCTGTGAGACCAGTTCTGCATGGCCGAAGATGCAGACAAAACTTCCTGTCACCTCACCCCCCCCGGTGGGCATGGATCACAACCACCATCTCAAGGAAGATTTTATTCATCTTTCTCTTTCCATCCTCACACAACACACCCCTACTTTCGAGTTCACCCCATTCCACTACTCCACAACAGATTATATGTGATAAAACATACTTTGTTAACAATTTTGAATAAACACCAATTGCATGCACCTCCCTCCCACTTCTGTGTCATTGCATGTGAACCTGGATCTGAGGTTGAGTGAGTGCAAATGATGTCATGGAATGCACTGTAGAGTATGGATCACGTACCTATCCTTTTAAATCAACACACACACACGCACATGCACACACACATCCATACACATATGGGCATCCCCGCACATCCTTAACAGATTCACAACAAATCCAAGTTAGAGTAAATAAATTGAGTTATATAATAAGTTTTTAATGAAAGGCAAACAAAACAGGGGCATTTGTTCTGGGGATGGATTAAAGAATGTCAACTGTCACCGTGGAGGGGAGAAATAAACCAAATGTAACTCAGAGTCCAGGGAAGGAGAGTCAACTTGGAGGGGGATTGGAAGAGAAAAAATCCCATTGCGAATGTCAGAGGAAATGCCAATACACTGTCCAATGAAGGAAATTATGGTAAACAAGGATATATCAAGAAAGATCACAACAAATGTTCAAAGGATCCAAAGTCTTACTCCAATCCAAGTAAAGTCTGAAGAATATAATGTAAGGCAAAAGTCAGTCCCCCAACCTAGATGCTGTTTCTGAATTGCTGTCCTGGTTTAAGGGCAAACATTTCTGGCCATCCTCTGGTTTGGATAATTGGATCACTTGAAGTTTCTCCTGAAATGCATTCATTGCAGGGTTCAGTGCAAGCCCTGACACCTCCTGAGCATTCCCACACCCTGGAGGGTAATTTGGAGAACAACAGGAAAAGATTTGCTGGGGTTGACATAAAGAATGGGTGGGGAGCGATGAGTCTGTGAATGGATATGTGCATTCCAGGAGGACATGAAGAAGCTGATCCCACAATGCTGGACTGATTGTAGGCCATGACTTCTCCTGCCACCTTTGCAAGGCCCTCACATCCTGTAGCTGGCTCATGGCATCCTGAAAAGCAGAGAGAAGGTGATATGTAGCGGGCAGTGTTGCGATAAGACAAGAGGGCTCAGGTATGTCTGCTATGAATCTCTCCATTGGATGCTGACCTTCTGGGTGGTCACTCTTCAAAGGAAGAGGGATTACAGTCCTCAGTGTAGTGAGGACTGGCCATTGATGGCGAGGTGGCCCCAGGCCTGATGAGGAAGGGGCCTGTTCCCTGGATACCACTGGTGGTTCTTCTTCCTGACCAGAAGAAGCCCTGATGTCAAATTTCTCTTGTCATGTGGTGTCCAAATCAACCTCCCCCTCGGTGGTGGCCGCACACTCCACCCAGCTCTCTTTGCCTGTTTCTGTGTCACTCTCCAAGCTGGCATGCTCTCCCTGCTGGTCTCCTCTCCCTCCTCCTCTGTGGTGTTGGCCTCTTGTTGTGCCTGTCAAGCAACACAGACCCTTGATTTTCTTTGCCTATGGTCCTGTTGTTCCCCACTAAGTCATTGGCTACAGCTGATAATCAGTGCTAAGAAACAAAAGACTTCTGAGAACATACCTTCACTACTTTATGTATATGTGAATACACAATTTCATAATTACAAGAGTGCCTGTGAAAAAGATTGACATTGTCACATAAACCACTACCGTAACCGTGATAGATTGATATTCCTGCATTCCACTTTAACAGTGGGGTACTATGTCTATTAGCACATGGCACTTTCCCTCAATAATAATCATTTGCCAGTGATCTACTTAAACAAACGGCACCTTTGCACATAGAAGACCTTGATTTATTCAAGCAGTGTCAGAGTCACATTCTCTCATGATGGCATGGTAAAGTAGACCTGATACTGAGGTGAACAGGTGATAACTGATAGGTGTGGCATGAATGGCTGTTAGCATGCAATGGTGGATACTTCTAACTGTACATTGTTCGTGCCTGACTTAATAATGAGCGCTTTTGTGTGTGACAATGTCACAATGGCAGAGACATCTGATTCATAATGTCTATGATTTATGCCTGACAGGAGAGCATATGTCCATGTGGATTAAGGAATTCGAAGCATCAGAGTCACAAAATGAAGCCATATTTACATGGACAGTCTTTTGAAAACTACACATGATCTAGCATGACAGAGTTCCTGTGTCCAAACATGTGATACACCTGCATTTAAGACATGTAGTTAGATAAAGAAATCTAGGCAATTCTTCCACTGACACGTGCTCTCAGTTACACTTTCTGGATGATAACATGGCATACAGACAACATGGGCATTATAATATCCATTAAACAGGAGACGTGACACAGCAACACTTGCAATTCACACAGAAAAACAGTGCACTTTATATATGAATTGACTTACCACTCTGCTCTTGAACCTTCAGCTGAGCATAGAGGTCCAGCCAAGCTGTTCTGAGGAACCTCAACCGTAGTGCGCTGAGCTAAGGATTGCACGTATGTCACTGGGAGGATACGCCCACCACAAGCTCTGCCTTCAGGTGTCTCTGGTCACCTCCAGCACTCTCTGTCTCAACACTCACTTGACTACAGCCCAGATGTTCATCCAGATGTTCATGCATGCAGCCTTGCTTGGCTGTGTGCCGGGCCCCCCATAAATCTGTGGAGATGTTGGGGGCCCTTTCACAGTGTTCCTCAGCCAGTCTGGGGGCTTTACAATGAAAGCAGCGGCAGGATGGAGGATTCTGCTCTCGTCAAAGGATGACTCAGGAATGGCTTTACTTTCTCTTCCTCTATGTAACTTCCTGTTTGTTATGGTAGAAGGATTTTTCAGCCATGCAGCTCCATGCCTATGTAGCATAGACAGAGGACTACTCCTCCGCTGCATAGTTATATGCCACATAGGCATTGAACGTGGGGGAGACAAGTGAGAGAAGGGGGCACCATGCCTAGGGCCACGGATGGTACCCACCTTGTATCACACAACACAGTCCAGTGCAACTACACAATGAAAAGATTTATGTGTGAAACGTTTAAAGTAAGTTATGTGGGTAAATCCTACGATTCTACAATTTTGGTATCTTTCTTTGCATACAATAAGTGGAGTTTACCAATCTGAAGGGAAATTACAAGTATGGGTGAATGATATTTGCAGGTGTAAAATGGAATATGTGGATGATTACATCAGAATGGTGTGTGTGGACAATGTCATAGTTCACCATTCATTATTGACTATACACTGCTGAACCACTGTGATGCAGCAACTGGGCTAGTAGCTCAGGTGAGACGTGAGAGGACTAGTATGTCATGCACTTTCAGACCTTGACCTCTAGCCCACCTGGGGGATCTGATTGAGACTGTAATTCAAGGCTAAGGTATACATGTAAGCCCCGTTCCATGAATATTTTATGAAACAGGCTAAAATAATCTTGAATAACACTTCTGGAAATAACTGGGGCACAGCCCTTATATGATCCTAGCCCTTATATGATCAAGGTACCTGAAGTGTGACTTAAGGATGCCCAAATCATCTTTATTGATGACTCAAATATGTTTATGCATATTGTTGTACTTCTGGTGAGGCAATGTGGTTGGACACTGAACGTGGGTGAGGAGATGGTGAGAGAAGCCATACCAGGCATCACCTGCAACAAAGACATGTGACATCTGTTTTAGAGTTTGTAGGAAATCGGGTTATTAGTAGAGAAGGATGGAAGCCTCACTCAAATGATAAAAACATTTTTTATCAGGGTGAACCACAAAAGTCACTAAATAAACCAGTGCTTAATCCTCTGGTAGCTTGGCACAAAAGCACTCAGGCTTAATTTAGAGGCAATGTGTACAGTATTTATGCAGCACTCAACAGCAATTAAGTGAAAACACAAGAAAAATCCCAAATCAAAAACAGAGTAACTTTCAATAAATAAAATGACACCAAAATGATAAAAATCCCATTCGTGGAATCAGAAATATGGGTTTTTAAAGTTTTAGGTGAAAATAGCTCCTAGAAGAACAAAATGCCACTCGGAGTTATAATGTCGCGCTGGGCCGGTGGAAGTCACAAGTTCAGGCTGACTTTGATGTAGCATGGGATGGATTCAGGAACCAGATTAATCACACTGAAAAGTTGCTTTCTCAAGTCCTGCTCAAAGGGTGCTGCTTGAGTTGGTAGGGGCCACAAGGAGGAGGCTTTCAGTGTGAGGAGCAGGTGGGGCGTCATGGGCAGTCACTGTTGTAGCACAAAGAGTCAGTCGTTATTGAAAATTCGTATTGCCGCTTGACGTGGGCTGTCACTGTCAGCATGAAGAATAGGTCTCACCGGAGCTTTGCATTGGCAGTCATCACGGAAGTTCGCTGTCAGCTCGAAGAGCAGATCTCGCTGAAGCTTCGTGTTGGTGCTCGTTGCAGGTGCTCGATTCTCTGCATGAAGAGATCACTTTGCGGTCGGGAGGAGCCCTAAACTTCTGCATCTTCACCATTTCCTTGAGAGGAGTTCACTGTGAGGCCAGCCATGGGTCCAGGACCTGGGGGTACCTTTTGGGGATCAGAACTCACTCCAGTAGGGGCTAGCAGCAGGGCTCAGGCAGGTCCGGTTGGTGCTGGTCAGCTGGGCAGTTGCAGGGAGTACTCTGAAAGCTTGCTGTGTCCCTGTAGCTCACACAGGAGGTCAGTCAACTGACCCTTGCTGTCACTCTGGGTAGTCTGGGTTGAAGGCAGGCAGGGTCAGTCTTCCTTCCTCATTCAGCAGGGCCTCTTCCTCTGAAAGCAGGGCAGTCCTTCTGAATCTTCCACAGGTCCTGGAGTGTTTTGATGAGAGGTTCTGAAGGTCCCACTTTATACCTGGTGCCAACCTTTGTGTGGGGGAATTCCCTGACCTACCTTCCAAACTGGTTTTGGTCAGTTCTTCTCTTTCCCCTGGTAGTGGCTCCAAACAGTCTAGGGTAACAAAGGAGGCAGCAGGCCTGGTGTCAGGTTCCTTTGTGCGTGCTGCAGGCAGTGCCCTTTGAAGTTTAACCAGGGCAAGGTATAGTTCCTCCCCAGCCATCCTGTCAGGTATACCTTCTCTCCGCACACCTAGGATTCCTCTGTCTCCCTATCTGGAAGCAATACATAACCCACAACTGCACAGCCTTTCACAGTCATGTGCCCCAGGACACTGGCAGGAAAGCTCAGTTTGGTTTGTGCGGAAAAATGACAACTTTCTAAAAGGGGTATTTTTTAAATTTGTAACCTAAAATCGGACTTGACCATTTAGAAGGATTTTAAGTTTCAATTCATTTGAGTGAAAACATAATTCTTCCATTTGCTCCCAATCTGAAATTAGTCTTTATTAAGTGTAGTAACCCAACTCAGTGTTAGTCTATGTGAGAGATTGGCATTCCAACAGTAAAAAAAATAACTTTAGGAGTTTTTCAATTTCAGGGAATGTAAAACTTAAACAGACGTATCCTACTTTTTAAATACCATACATCCTGCCCTATAAGCAATTAGAGCCTACCTCACTGGTGATTTATAAGTTTTAATAAGACAGTTTTAGATCTGGCAGAAGATTTATTTTGCCAAGTTGAAATGGCAGTTTAAAACTGCACTACAGGCAGCAGTGGCAGGACTGAGACATGTTTTAGGAGGCTACTTTAGGGTGCCACTATGAGTGCAGCAGCCCACGAGTAGCATTTAATTTATAGGTCATGGGTACCTTTAGTGCCATTTACTAGGGACTTACAAGTAAGTTACATATGCCAATTAGTTGAATGTTAATGTTACCATGTTTTCAAGGGAAATCACTAGCACTTTACCACTGGTTATCAGTAAAAAAGTTCACAAAGTCCTAAAAACCAACGAAAACAGGTTCAGCAAAGGAAGGCAAAAATCTGGGGCGACGCTGCAGAGAGTGCCAGCTCCAACAGAGTTGTTACCATCAGGTGGCTGTATAGTCCATTTATGCATGCAATCAATGTTACAGTCATTGATATACTGGGATGGGCTGAGGTTGAGTCAATATCTTTCTGAAGTGATTCCCTAGGCACATATGTAGTCCAGTATGAGTTTTGAAACTCATCTACTAGCCACGTCTCTGAATCCCAAGCAACTAGACACTCAGCAGGCAACTTTGGGAGATGTTGTGGTTGTGTAAGCTACAAGGAAAGGCAGCGTACTCATCAGTGAAGCAGTCCCTTACATCACAGAAAGCTTTACAGGTTGATGGAGTTCCAGTGGTATCTGTTGCAGTAATGGTGTTCCTTGTGGCAGGGTGGATGAAGTGCCACATGGGTGCAATCATTGGTCCCTAAGTTCTGAGGTAAGTGGTCCGTAGCCTATAATTCCATTGCCACCATATGACTATCTACCTGTGACTGCGGCACAGCCATATACCGGTGCACTTACCTGGTAATGCATCTCAGACTCTGGCACAAGCACTATGATCACCTTATAAATTCCCACCATGTTTCCAGTTGCCTTCTGGGAAGATACAGAGACCAAGAATTGGAGTGAAAACTGCTGTTTGTGAAGAGAAAACCCCTGCTCTCAGTCTGCAACCATGTCAAGGATCATATAAAGAAAGAAGCAACATTTTGTCACTAGTTCTCCCTTGGACATACCAAACATAGTGATCCACTGCCCATATGTGCTCTCTCTCCTCCTTGAGCAATTATTCCTCAAAATGATTCGCAAGGCGACAAAGACATTAACCAACATGGTGAAAACATGGTTTGGCTGTGGCTTACTTTCTTATGTGGCCAGGCTGTGTGTGATTGAAGTTTACTGAGTTTCACCTGCTGATGGATGTTGTGAAGCCATGACTACCAATTCCCCGTTACATCAGGGGTCTTCAAACTGGGGGGGCGGCGCCCCCCTAGGGGAGGCCTCAAGAGATCCCACGGGCGGAGGGTGCCAGGCTCTGGCCAAAAGAAGAATTATGCTGATAACAGTACTTTGTTTTCAGTGGGAAAAAATGAGCAGCAGTTAGCCGCTCTGTAATAGACCATCTATAACATCCTTTGCCATTTATATCCTGGCTGGGAGAAGGTGTCAAAAGTGAAGGGACTCCAAATATTCTTCAAAACCCCCATCACATATCTAATAATCACACTGTGGATACTTTTACACGTTAGTAAGGTCTGCCTGACCAGAACAGTATGTTTGGCAATTGTGTATTTGATTGAATTTATAAAACGGTAACAGAAATTAACTGCAATGTTTAAATAAGTCTAGACATATTTAAACAATGACAGCTTAATAGAATAATTGTGAAACATTTTGAGGAGGGGCCCAGATGACTTTTCTTTCACTGGGGTGGGGCGCGGCATTAAAAAGTTTGATGGCCACTGTCTTACATTAACAGGTGTATTGAATGGGAATGTTGCCTTTTACATATATATGTTCTATTTGAGTGATGTCTATGTTTACTGATACAAGTATTTTGTAAAAAAATATTTTTGCTTGTATTTCTTTAATACAAATATTGTTTTTTATTTTTCCTGTGTGCTATTAGTGTTATTTCCTGATGCTGTTGTTTTCTATATGACTCCCCTGCATTACTGACAAGTGGCCATGTGTAGTGTATGACTTACTCCAAGGCTTGTCTGGAGTAGATTTGGGTTTGTTTGAGCTTTAGTACTACTGGAGTAGATGTGAACTTAACTCAATAGCAACTGACTTACCCTTTTGCAGGTGTGTTTTTGTCTTTGTATGTCTTTCGCTGTTCCCCTTCCTATTTTTCACTTTACTTCCTCTATTTTTATAGTAGATTGCCACCATTTTCCAACCACTTTTACTTGTGCCACCCACATTTACGTCACAAACGTAGGCCATTGTATGCGGAGTTCTCTGTGCTTGTGGCGGAGACCTCTGCTCAAAAGAGATAAGTGAGAGGTAGGCGGCATTCTTTGCCTGGACTTTAGTGAATAGCATTTGTGAGTATGGGAAGTGGTACTATTGAAGTACTTACTACTTTACATACTAAAAAATGTTTTGGTGAATAGACCCCATGGAGTGGAGCAGCGGCGTAGCGTGGTTTGAGAGCGCCCAGGGCAAGGCAAGTGTCCTTCCACTTTTCTTTTAAATTTTTGCACCCCTAAGAATGTGCCTGCACCGCTAAGAATGCTCCTAAGAATTTTGTACCCGGGGCAACCGCCCCCGTGGCCCCGCCCACGCTATGCCGCTGGAGTGGAGGCCTCGACCCCGATTACATGCAGAAGATATAAAAATCACTTACCACAGATTTGCTTAGCTCGCTCACTCTTAAGTGTATATCCTGGTATATCTCTACCAGATGGTTGGAATTAATGTCCTAGTGGAGACTGAGCATTCCTATTCAGTATATTTATTTTCAGCATCACATACATTGCACAGCGCGGCGCGGAGCCATTGGCACATGGCAGCCTGTAGTTTTAGCAGCTCATTAAATGTAGCAGAGAGGATTAATCCTGTATGTACATTGAGTTTGGCTCAGGACACACAGTTATAAAAATCTGCCCACTGCTGCACATTTCAACACCAGGGGTGGAGCTAATAGGGTGGTGTGTAGCCAATGTAAATATCTGTAGCCGGCAGAGACCACTGAGACTTCTTCAATGAACGGCTAGGCAGGTAGAGCTCCCTGGCCCGCTAGGGAGTGTGTATGAATTAATGGAGTTAGAAAAGGTCAAGACGTGTTTCTATAAGTGTATTTCCCTATTGTTTATATGAGTTGGCAAAGCCTGGTCTACTATATTCTTAACATTGTCCTTGAATGCAGTTTAAAGTTTTTCCAACGTGTTTTTTCAATTCGATTTATGGGAGACAGTCTGAAGGTGCTGTCACAGAAAAGTGAGGAAAAGGCGGGATATCATTGAAAAGTGTAAATCATTCAGTGTAGTACCAATCAATGAGTGATTCATAACCGAGAACTGACCAGACTGTTGCTGTTGATTGGCCAGTTATGAAATTACACTTTCAGAACTGGGATTAGCCTGCTGTGGCACTTACTTTCGGAAGTATGGTGCTAACACCTTCAACAGGCCAGGGTGATCCAGTTCATAACCAGAAAGAGCTCCAAGTGGTCTGACTGGTCAGGGCAAGAATGGGCTCAGGAGATCCACACACACAATCAAATATAGCTTGCACCAATCTACTTTCCTAAAAATAGTCAAGGTCTGCAATGCTTTGTGCAACATGAGACTTGGACACTGCAAATGAATTAGCTACAGATATCTCCAGTTAGACCACAGCTGATTGGCTATTTCTGACATCGCGTAACTCAAAGCTGAGAACTGTGACAAGTAATGTGAAGTACTAACCCACTAGTCCTCATTAACGGATGTAAAACACGACAAATTCATACTGAGGTGCAGAATAGTACAACCCTGTGCAACTTCAGTTCTGTAGCAAATGTACTCACTACACGTTCTGACAATACAGAGGCAATGAAGAACAGTGTAACCCCGTGTTAAGGGACATCCAATGCTGATGCAGGCAAACACAGTCATTTTAGTCTAAACTGGATTGTAACCAATATCAACACAACAGTGCTGAACTGCAAAAAGAGAAAGGAAAACTCAAACACAGACGTGAATATATCCTGTGGAAAGCCTCCGACAGCAGAAGCAAAATTATGCAAATGTGCACATCGTTGCCACACACCCACATGCATGAAACATTTCCATCAAACTGAATAGATCATTACCAGTAGTGAATGTACTTTGGATACTCACAATATGGGTGTGGGAGATCGAGACCTGATTGTACTGTGTGGTAATTCCACACTGTAGAATCGCAGGAGGCTTTGGCAGCAGCAGCAGCAACAAACGCGCATTCCCCATTTTTGTTTTCTGACAGGGGCAAGCATCCAATGCTCCACCTGCCAGAAATATAATTCCCCTTCCCTCTCCTACCTCTCTAGTCCCTCCCTCACCCTCCACCCCACCCAGTGGTCCACGCATACATTTACTATCTGCGCAGAGGCGGTGGTAAGTGTATGTGTTAAACCTCATAGAATTGGGAATTCAGCACGGTATTACCTACTGGAAAACTCTGTTTCACATAAGTCCCCAATACAGGGGGTTTAAGGAGTCGCTGCACGGTGCTGGGTCAGATTTACTTCAAATAAGCTTACTATGTGGTAAACCCGCCCCAGGACTGTGAAACTCGTAATGAGGGTGGAAATGTTCAAAAAGCCCTTAAACAGCAATATCATACCAAGTGAATTAGGCTCAAAATCTCCACCCTTTAGTGTATGGGATCAATCAATCAATCAGGGGACTTTTAAAGCACGTAACAATAAGAACTAAGACCAACTGAGGATTACAGAGACACAAACAACAACAACACAGACAGGAAAAAGACAGAAAAACGGGCACAATAACAATACAGAGAAAACGAAAGATGGGCACAATAACAATACAGAGAAAACGAAAACGGGCACAATAACAATACACACCACAGTGGGACCAGCAGAAGAGCAAGGCTCTCCCACTGGACCACCAGGGCCTCGAACACCTACCAGCTGAGGTGGACGGGGTTCAGCGGCACTACATCGGAGCTGCTGGGGGGGGAGAGCAGGTCCCTGACCAGGGGGTCAGAGGTCTTGCTCGCACAGTCGCACTCCCTCACAGCGGCCGCCATTAAATAGGGAAGGGGGAGGGAAGCGCAGCTGGGAGGCGGGAGCGGGAAACAGGCACGGGGGAGGGGCCGCGGGGGCAGCAGCAGCGGGGAGGGAACGGGTAGAAAAACACGCAACAATAAGAACAAAGACCAACTGAGGATTACAGAGGCACAAACAACAACAACACAGACAGGAAAAAGACAGAAAATCGGGCACAATAACAATACAGAGAAAAAGAAAGACGGGCACAATAGCAATACAGAGAAAACAAAAACGGGCACAATCATAATACAGACCACAGCAGGACCAGCAGAAGAGCAAGGCTTTCCCACTGGACCACCAGGGCCTCAAACACCTACCAGCTGAGGTGGACGGGGTGCAGCGGCACTACAGCGGAGCTGCTGCTGGAGAGAGCAGGTCCCTGACCAGGAGGGATAAGCAATGGTGGATCATCCACTTAATGTATCAAACTGGAGCGACTGTGAGGTTTCCCGTACCAAAGAAAGGATAAACACATGAAGTCATCGTAAGCAAGACTTTAGTCAAGGAAATAGTATCAGAGCCTGGGACTGGTGCATGCCACAGAGTGAGTGATATGAAATATGATTACAACAAAGTTATATAGCCTATTCGCTGCCTGCCTCACTGCCTGCTCAAAAACACATCTAATCCAGAACTGATGAGTAACAGAAGTGCCCCAGCCAGCACCATTGGAAGGTGAGGTGACCCCCTGCCAGATAGCCATTCAATCAGCTACCTTGCTCTCTCGCCCAGCTCTGAGTCTGATTAAATAGACTTTCAAAACTATACTCCAGCCACCAACACGGGCAGGCTTTGTTAACCCCACCTGCTTCAAAAACAACCAATATGGAACCAGGAGTAACAGACGTGTATTAGCCACCGCTGGAGGAATGTCTAATGACTCACACCAACCATCCAAACGGTAAACTGCCTCACTCTCTTTTCCGCCTATGAGACCACTTCAGCAACAACCATTCCCAGGGCACATCTTGGCCTGGTGTCCTTGGCTGACAGCAGCCGAGGACAAGGGTATCTCATGTCTGGTTCTATCAAGACCTGGAAAGGCTCATGGTAGAATCCCCACCTCCAGGTATACCACCACACTATGTATCTCACAAGCTAGACACGTAACTCTATCCGCCACTCGGGACCCAGACCGTGGATTTCCTTGTATTACACTTGAACTTCATCCAATATTCAACTCACCAGCACACATATGTCTCCCACAGTTTGCAACACAGACATAATCACACAACACAACCTGGATGCATTCCTCATACCAGAAACATGGCTCACAATCATAGTCACTTACACCTTTGATGTCCTTAGCCAAGAGGCTGCAGGATATAACGTGATGACCGCACAAACAGAAGCAGTGGACTTGCCGTCATCCACAATTTCACCTGCATCATTATCCTCAGAAAACCAGCTGCACTAGAGTAGTTCGTGCTCCTCACCTGCCACTTTCCTCTTCTTCCTGAAACAAAGGGATCTAGGGGCAGATTATCAACGGCCAGCGATAATTATCGCTGGTCGTGCTTAGCGATAGATATCCTATCGCTGGCTATCTCCGGAACTTATCGCTCTGGTAGCGCGTTATTAACAACACGCTTCTCCAGGGCGATAAAATTCCAGAGATAGCGAGGTTATCGCCGTTTTGCAGGGAATATCGCTGGTTTTCCAGCGATGTTCCCTGCAAACGGCGAGTACCTTGCTGATACGACCCTGTGGTCGTATCAGCACAATCCACCCCTATGTTAGGGATGGCTAAGTCGGATAATAGCAGACGTTAGATTTTGGCGAAACGGCCGTTTTTGCCAAAATCTAACGCTCTGCTATCATCCTGTGGGCTGCCTTGTAAATATCGCGATGTGCACATCGGCGATATTTACAACGTAGCCCATCTGGGGTACGCCTAGTAACGCCCACCTTGCATCTCATTAGAGATGCAGGATGGGCGTTATGGGAAAGGGCGATAGGGCAAGGATTCACGCGATAGCGTGACCTTGCTAATACAGCGATAAAATTATCGCCGCTTTTCGTCTGAAAACAGACGCTAAAGCGGCGATAATTTATTATCGCCGGCTTGTTAATATGCCCCGTGGTTTGTAACCATCCCTTGGATCCTGTTTTAAGTTCACGTAGATGAGCGACATCACCAGCAATAACTCTGTTGCGCTGGGACCTATGGGAATGGATGGAATGAATTCTCTCTCCTAGCAGTACTATGGAATGTCTCTCATCTAGATTCAGAGACAGTGCAAATATTTGGGATGCCTCGTCTCCATTAGACTGGAATGTACACAGTTAAGGATACACTGGAATTTAAGTCGTGGTCTTTTCTAATTGCAAGTGTAGCTCATGATCTGTGTAGTTGGTTGACCTGTCATCATCTGCTATAACTTTGAGATATGAGGTACTTCAGCTCAAAATATTCATCCACGTTTTGCATCAGTAAAGCTCTGTGCAGCAACACGTAGGAAGGATTGGATAAATGACAAGAAATCATGTTAACCTTCTACTTCAAGAGCCAGATATAGATTCTATGTCTATGGAACAAGCCTGTTGTTTGTGCGACCTGAAGAGAAGGAGTTATAAAGCCACGAAGGTAAAGATCCAGCCAAGTTCACTTTTTGAACTATGAGGCTCAGGTGCTATGTGCTGCCCTGAGCTCCACCTACCTATGAGAGGAGCCAGTGCTGAGAATAGAGTGTCCCCAGCATAGCCCATCCCACATAATAGGATTGCATAACATGGAACAGCAACTCTTCAAATTCGCCTATATTGTCTGTTACAGTATTTCTTGTGTCCTACAAAACTTCTCAAGTCAACCCCAGCAAAGCCTCCTGGATGGAATCAGGACCATCATTCTCGAGGTCCATCTGATCACTCCCACTGAAAGAAGGAAGTGGCTTGGAGGTGATGGAGCGTAAAAGTTAAATAACGGTTGCCTCTCAATTCTCACCGTTAAGAGATTTACGATAATAAACTCTTGATGAAATTGTGTAAAATGGCTGAAATAAAAAAACATGAGGTTTCCTACTGCATCGAAAAAGCATGCAGGAGTGTTTTGAAACATGGAAATGCAAAAACGTAAATAAGAAAGAGAAAATGTTTATTTACCTATGCATGTAATCAAGTGGTTTGAGAATGTAAACTAATTAACATAGAAAATGTGGTGATGATAACCTTAAAATATGTGTCGAAAAATGAATCAATGTCTATATATTGAAGCAATGAAAAGATTAAAAGGGTTTAACTCAGAAATAATCATTAGTATGACAACTTACAGCTTATTCTAATGCCATGAGATAAAAATGTGTAATTCTAATGACAGTTAGACATTTTGTTTTGAAAATGATAAACATGCAAATAATTTTAGTAGTGTCTAATATTGACATGTAACTTCTAAAAGAAAAATAATAATTGAATTAACTAAGAAAATTGAAATAATTATATTAATGTGTGTTTTATATTAATCATAACGTGGTAATGATTCAGCGAATTTTCATGTAGGCCTCAGATGCTTTTCTTTCCTTGTTCGAAAGGCAGAATCTAGCTAAAGTAGTCACTTTAAACGCTGTGAGAACTTTTCGTGAAGTTTCTTTCCTGTGCTGTAGGACAAAGAATTCTCTTTTGATTCAACAACACTTTTGACAGAAATGTAATGATAAAATTGCAAACCCAGAGAGAGCATCTGGGAACGGACAGACAGTAAACAAAGTGAATTTTCTTACTTCAGAGGAAAGGATGGAAATATAAAATAATTGAATTTGATGACTTTGCAAAAGGATTACTTAATGCTTCCGGATTTTTTGGTGAGGTATTGATCACACCATGAACAGCCCACTGTGGATGACCAATGGAAATCATATGGGATGACAAAAAAGGATACTTTGTGGGTGTAAACTAAAACTTTTGGAAGTATAATTGCCCCTTGGAGGAGGAGTCGGGGCTGGCTATCATTTTCTATTTTCCTGCCTGGCATGCTGTCGGACTGAAATCTGATTTCCCTTTGATGCCAAACCATTTGAACTGAACTTTCCTGAACTAACTCGAACCTGCATTTTGCCGGCTGGTAAAGTGTACATGTGGTAACCTTTTGGCTGAAGGGTTTACTGACTCTTTCCTGTGGCACGTTGTGCTTCGACTCTGCTTATTTGGTTTGTATGATCTAAACTCTAAATCTCGATTTTTCCCATGTATCTCTCTCATTCTCTCCCTAGGCAATCAGCAAATGTTTTCTTTTGTTGAATCTGTATGGCATTGTGTGGCTAATTGTACTAATTGACTGGTATTAAATCTGATTAAGAAATGCAATTTCATGTTTCCTGACCATTCAAATTGAGGCTTTAGATAAATGACTTACATGAACAAACTTTATCATAATTGAGTCATTTTTGGAGTGAGCTTTCGTGTCGTAAGTCTTATGAATATTGGTAACAATTGTGAATTGGTTGATGGTCATTAGCATGTATTTGGCATTTTCTTATTCCTGGTCCTCATAAGGAATTGCCTCATGTTCTCTAAATATCCAAGTCCCTGTTAGCTCACATAAAAGATCCATTGGAGGACCAATAGGTTATGTTATGGGCCTAGAGAATGAAATGATCAGTTTTGTAAATTAGTAGTGATAACAAATTTTGCCCAGTCTTCCGCTGCATCAGAGGCACTCCTTATTGCTGGATTAATGAAGATTTCTTGGGTGGTAAGTTAATTATGCATTGGCACAGCTCTACCATCTCTGATTGTTTCATTCCCTGAAGCAAGATTCCCACCTACAGGAATGAGAGCCTAAGAATGATATGATCTCGACTAGTCATATCACCAGCTGACTATTACTGCTTTGTAGATAACCTTCAGCTATGAGCACAGGGCCATCCATATAACTACTTCTGCTGCTTCCATCCATCATGCACACTCAGAAACAAGTAAAAACTGCACTGCTAATGCTAACATATTGTCCAAGCCACGTACCTGACACTCACAATGCAACTCAAGAGTGTAGACAAACGTGATCACATTCATCAACCAACAAGTCACATACGCAGATAGAAGAACGCTTGGTAATACAGAGATCCATGCATTAGAAAGAGCTTTGAGATAATGCACTCTACTTGACCATTCATCCTTCAAGGGTAAACATTGATTGCTTACCCCACTCGATAAACTAGAAAGGTGGTAGTGCCTAGGACCTTGGTGGGTCAAAAGATTACAGCCAATCCTGGTCACAAGGATTGGCCAGTGCAATAGAGTGTCCCAGGTCCTAGAAAACTGGCCTCTGCCAACATTTAAACTTTTGTTTGACAAGTGTCATGTAATGTCACTGAGTATAATGTATTTTCCCACTACAACACCATATGAAATGGATCGTAGGCTTAAATAAATCTCAGCCACTTATATTTACTCTGGGATTCATTCAGTATTGACCCACCAACCCCCCCAAAAAAGCTGTGGTCCGGCTCAAATGCCTAAATTACACTTCCACTGAATGGAAACATAAGCATCCTCAGACTGGTTTTGTCCTACTAGGCCTCATCAGTGAGGTGCAGTATAAGTTCCATGACACAGGAAGCTCGGGACCCAAGTCTGGGCATAGCTTTTGACATTAGCAATACCCATATAGACAACACAAAAGTGGTGGTTGGGAAACACTTACATTAGTACAGCCATTACTAATTCTCTGGACTGCATTCCATTCTATTGTTTTGTAGTTCATCTCTGCAATTACATACGGGAACGCATCATACACAAATCAAACTTCACCCTGCACTTTCACCCTCAAAAGTCCACTTCATGTGATGTCATTCCTCCATCACCACTTCCTGTGGTCACTTGATTAAGATTTGTTCCACTCCCTTCCTGGAAATTTGGGAGTTGGCACATTTGACACGGGCATTGTTGTACTTCTCTTTTTTATACTGCATTTTCATTATGGTTTTCAAGGACAAATGGTCAGCACTGTAGGTCACAAAAAACTATTTAAACAAAATCCTCGCCTCCAGTGCAATAACATGTTATATGGTAGTAGTCTCCCTAAATGGCAGCGCTACTGGAATTATGTGGCAGGAGAGCATCAGATTATGTGGCAGAGCTCACTAAATTATGCAGCGAAAAAAGCAAAATTTTCCAGGAAAATGGTGCACATTTTTTGTGATAGAATTACTTAATTTTTCATCATTGTTACACATGGTAATACTGTCTGGGCAAAGATTTCACCATGTTAGTAACAGTTTTACAGCCAAATATAGAAATAAACAACTGAAAGATGATCAGTTAACCTTTGTGAAGTGCCTTCCACTGTGCGGTAACAAATGTGACAACGTTTTTAGTAACTTTCGATCTGTTTGAGCTAGAATTTTTTTTGTTAAAATCTACAGTTATGCGGCAGATGATGGAATATGTGGAAAATGTGGCAAATCCATAGCTATGCGAAAAACGCGGCCACAGAATCACGTAATTACAGCGGCCCTGCTAAAGGTTTGCATTCTTTTAGGGCACCAAAAATACATTTTGTTCATTTCCAACGGGCTTCTCAAACGGTTTGCGTTGATATTTCGAATTAATGCTCAACAATAAATCAGCACTGGGGGCTTGTCCAACTGCTGACCAAGATGGCCGCAGCTTCGAAGAGCTCCGGCCGGCCGCCGGTAAAAACCCCCAAAATATCCGCATACCTATCCAAGGAAAGTTGCCAGACACTGCCAGGGATGTGGGCCTGACCCCGGAGGGGGCCGGAAAGGCCCTTGTCCCCTGGGACGAGTGCTCTGAGAGGGAGCGACCCGCTGCGGCCTGGTTTGGGGGGTAAAGCCCCAAAACACAGTGAGGAGGGGCCTGAAATAGAGGTGTGCCCTGGGGCCTTGATCGGACTTCTACAGTCGCAGCACCTGTGCCCCGAGTGACCGTTGTCAGAGGAGCCAGAACGAGAGCGGGTCTGGTGCTGTGTTGGTGAAGGATGGGGCACCCGCTGAAGCATTCTAGGCTGCCGCTGATCGGACCGCAATGTTGGCTCCCCTCCTCTCCCTCTTTGTCCATGAGTAGAGGGGGCGTGCAAGAGTCACGAGCTCTGGGATCCGGGTGGGGCTCCGTGAAGAGGCTGAGGAGTAAGAGGGGAGCCGGACTCCAGGAACGAGCTGACTAGCCTGGCCGGAGGGAGCGGTGCTGGGGCCCGACCTGAGGCCGCTGTGTCCTGGTGCTGCTGGGGGTGAAATCCGAGAGGGACGGCTGGTCAAAGGAGCCCGTCAGGGCCTAGACGGTGGCTGCATCGCAGACGGCAGTGGGGCGTGGGCCCACTGCGAATGTAAATAGGTCTGTGACTCCCCAGCCATCCCCGAAACAGCAACAAATGGGTCCGTCCAGAGGAGTGGGAAGTGGTGGCCCATCCCGAGCAGAGGGAGTGCAGCGGTATCGGTGTGCTTATCTGGGCACAAAGATCCAGAACTGATAGAGGGGGGAAATGTGGTGGATCCGGCCCCCCCCTCGTCGTTGCGACTAAGGAGAAGGCCCAGTAACGTGGTGCCCTCGGCCAAAAACAAAGACGATTGATAGACTGCAGGTCCACCACGGACTCCGGCTAGTGTCACAGGGAACACAGTTTGTGACGCAAGCACCTGGAAGTGAGTGAGCAGCTGGACAGCCACAGTGAGAGAGAAGGAGGGGGAGAGACCCGACAGGCCACAAGTGGCACCTTGCTCCTTTGGTAGGCAATGTCGAAGACCCTCTCTACCGAGCCTAAGTCCTGTGGCTTGCAGTAAGCAGGATCATACCAGGGAAGACGAAAGCTCCAGATGCCGATGAAGGGGCCGCGCTCAGCCCTCCAGACGAAAATGGCCTAACTACCATTTTATGTTTCTGCTTCTCGCACTGTGAGAAAGCAGAAGTGTTTGGTTGCGGGCGGGCGGGTTGGCGGGGCTGCTCTACGAGCAGGGCTGGGCAGGGGAGGAGTGGTGTGCCCACTCCTGAGTGAGCATGACTGGTTTGGTTGGCTCTCTGGGGCCGCCCAAACTGGTCATGCGCACTCCGCCCTATCTCTATGCAGGCTGCAATGCAGCCTACATGGAGAAAATGGCCTCTCATAGGCGCCTGGCTGGGCGGTGTCCCCACCAATCACAACGCTGCCATTGCAGAGTTGTGATTGGTTTAGGAGAGGGGAGGGAGGCTGCCTGCTTCCTGTTCCTGCCAGAGGCAGGAGAGGAGAGCAGGAGCCGGAGCCAGAGCTGTAAAAACGCGGGAGAGCTGTAAAAACGCTGGACCGGGCTGGCAGACAGCTAAGTTTTTTAAAAATTAATTATTAAATTTACCTCCACCCCCCACCCGCGATTAATGCCGGCCGCGGCTGATCGTAATGCAATGGTTACTTTTGCAATAAAAAGATTTCTTTTTAAAAAACAATAAATCAGCACTTTTTCATGAGTCTTATTGGCATCGCTCATCATTTAAATAAAGCTCAGTATACAAACACAACATAAAATGTGCTAGAGGACTGGGGACCTTCCCATAGTAGCTCAGGGAAGGGCTAGTGCCTGCTCCTCCAAATTTAGGGCTATTTTACCACGTTATTGAACACTCTCAAGGAAGAAACACAGGCCTGTGACATCAGCAGATGAGGTACACTACCACTATGTACACAAGTCTCTATGGTTGCTTGACTAGTATACATAGTTATGGCTAACAAACACCTTGGACAACCTGGGGAATGGAGGTCACAGATGCGACATTTTCTTCTAAATATTTTTCTGGCGAGGTATATGCTTGCAAAAAAAATAATAATAACCATGGTGCCTATTGACTTTGCCAATGCTTGTTCTTTTAAGTTGCTATGTTCTTCTTCTCTTTTAAGTCCTTGTAAACGTTTCAACTCTTCAAGAGTAGTAGAGAAGGCTGTTTTGGTGGTAGGTCACCCAGACATCCTAACAGCAGTTACTCGACCTCATTAGAGGCCTATTTCCCTCTTGCATTAACCATTAGCAAAAGCAGAAAGTAAAAGAGACCACAAAAAGAGAAATCAGTGTGTGGAGCATGGAAGCCAGGGCTCGTGAACAAACTCCCTTTGATGCAAACCACAGAATGTAAATTTGAGCTTTGTCAGCAGGTTAGGACAAATTACCCCTTCGCAATTTTTGTTACCTCGTTCATTTAACTCATCAGATGCCAGATATACTGTGCTCGCTCTCTGCTTCATTTCACATGTTAAAGTGTTTCAGATTTGTGAACACAAAGTTGTCAGCTGGCCACGGTAATGTGTCTTTGACGAGATGTAAAATGCTTCGGGGCTTCTATCTCAGTTTATGTGGTCGAAGGAAACGTGGACTCCACATAATTAGTGTCTGGACCAGTCTCTGATGTTGTGTTAAATAAAAAATACATCTCGCAGGAAGGGAAATTTGAAATAATTAATCGCAAGCCATTGGTGTCAAGCAAGTCGGTGTCCCCTATGTTAAATATAGACGTGTAGCATTCAGCTGAATACTCTGTGGTGAGATAAATCGATTTTTGGAATAAATAATCTTCATTTCGTGATAAATATAATACGTCAAAAAGAAATATAAAAACTATTTTATGTTTCTGTACCAATGTTGCTTTTACTCCTCTTTCATCAAATGCACAAAAAGTTATCGCATGGATTTTGGTGTAGATTTCACCACCTTCCTGACATCAGTTCTGGCACGGGTAAGAGCCGAAGTTGTGTTTTTCTGGCAGATTTTGGGTAATGTTCTGCATACTACTTATGCCACTCACTGTGGTGCAGCAACTATTGTCTGATATCATGGGTACATACTGGGGATACTGCACGGGGCCTCTGGGGGGCATATTTACTAGAATGGTGGCGCAGAGCAGCACAGCAAGTTACCGTGCTGCGCTGCTCCTGCGTCACAGGGAAAGGGCCGGAATGCATGTTATTTATCCAATACGGTGCATTCCTGTCCTTTCCTCCGCGCTGGCCAGTTTAAGCAGACTAGGGCAAACGCAGGCAGCCTTGCAACATAGTGCAAGGTTGTCTGCATTACAGGCAGGATTGTTTCTGTGCAGGAAGGGGCTCGTTCCTGCACAAAAAACAATATGCACCACACATAAAGAAGAAAAAACGAGGAGAAAATAAACATATTTCTCCTTGTTATGCCTCACCTGGGAGGGCGTAAGATTGTGACGCATTTCCAGGTTTATAAGTCCGTGTAAATCTAGGCATGCATCAAAAATCATGGGAGTTGCATGGGAGCACCCACTACAATGCCCATGGAACGCCTCCCTTGCACACGGTAAGGCAACACAGCGATTTGCGCTGCATTGCATTCCTCTATATTTGTGAAAGCCATTTGTTCAAAGCCATGCAAAATGGCTTTGCGTGGCTTCATAAATATGACTTGGGTGCAAGCATGGCGCAAATCCCTCGTAAACATGCCCCTGGGCATACAAGAATGTGCGCACCCTGGCGCCATTCTCTCCCCTCATTTCTCATTCCTCTCTTGTGCATTGTCTTTCTTTTTCATTATTCTTTTTTCTTCTCATACATTTCTCTCAAATGTGCCTTCTACATGCCTATCCTACATTGTCAGTATACTTTTTGCTGATTCTTATTATATATTATGTTTCACCTACATACCTTTCTTTCATCTCTTGCATATTGCCTATCACTTTCTTGCTTAAAATGGACCGCCAGATCAACTCTGTTGCATCCTCCTGCTTCCACACCCTCCGCCTCCTACGTAAGGCCTTCAAATAGATCCCCCTCGAGCACAGAAAGACCGTCACTCACGCCCTCGTCACCAGCAGACTCGACTACGGCAACGCACTCTACGCCGGAATAAACAAAAACCTCACCCGCAAGCTACAAAACATCCAGAACGTCGCCGCAAGACTGGTCCTCAACCTGCCAAGACATTGCCACATCTCCCAGCACCTGCGCACACTCCACTGGCTCCCCATCGAGGCTAGAATCACCTTCAAGATCCTCACCCACGCACACAAGGCCCTCCACGACACCGGAGCAGCCGACTCAAATTCCACGCACCCCAAAGGACCCTACGATCAGCCCAGCTCTCCTACGCCGTAGTCCCCCGCACCAGAAAGACCAGATCGGGAGGCCACTCCTTCTCCTTCCTCACGGGCAGAGCCTGGAACGCCCTTCCGCTCTACCTCAGACAGACAACATCGCTCCCCATCTTCGCGAGAAACCTCAAGACCTGGCTCTTCGACAGCCCCCCTCCTTGATGGACTGGAACCTGCACCCCCCCACCCCACCCCCAGCGCCTTGAGACCCTCACGGGTGAGTAGTCACGCTTAACAAACACCTGATTGATATTGATTGATTTCTTCCACCTTATCTCCCATATTGTTGACTATCTGCCTAGTCTTCTCTCACCTTAGATATTTTCTTCTACTTTTATTCCATCCTGTGTCTCCAGGCACACATTTTTCCCTTACAATACCATCTTTCTCCTTCTAAGCACATCCTTTAGTTCTTTATCTATGTCTGTCCTGCCGCACGTTTTCTCTCATTTCTATTCTAACAAATTTTATGTAATACAATCAGGGCCGGCTTTAGTTAGAGGTTGTGGCGCCCTGTGCAACAATCTTTGTTGGCGCCCCCCCCCCCAAGCATTTTTTGTGTTGAGTTGCATGGTTTCTCAACCACATATTAAATATATGCAGGATACATTTTAGAGTATATAAAATGTATTCTCAAATATCATGTAAATGAAATAAGGACTAGATGGGGAACAGATATTACGACACAATCGGTCAAATATAACTTTTATTTTATAGCCTAAAACGATATACATATTTTGTTTATGTAATTATTAACATTTTCTAACTTTGCCATTCACTTGTAAATATGCCCCTTAGTTTGGTGCATGTGCAACTCCTGCATTGCCGATCCCTGGCGAGTTTCACTACTCCTGCTGAAACAAGACCAATGGAGGTACCAATGGGTGAGGCAGATTGGCCTCAAGGGTCCTGTGACCTCAGTGAAAAAGTCACTGTTGCTCTAGGGTGTGCTGCTTTGTATGCCTGCCTGGAAGACTGGAAGTGAACTTCAGTATGGATTGTGGTGGACTGCCTTCAAGGTGCTAAGACACCAGAGCTTCTAAGGTCTAGCATGGGAATGTGCTCCCTCAGGAGAGTGGTCTGGTGGACTGTTCATGAAGGCTGAACCTAGTTCCCCAGTTCCAAGTTCGGCAGCTCTGGCCATAGTACCACATCCTCTCCCCCACTGAACACCATACTGTCCCACTGAGAGACGCTCGCACTGCCTTCAGCTACAACCCAATTGTGCTCCGCCATAAACACCTGGATGCGACTCAATTCAAATTATAAACTAGACAAGAGTAATATATGCTGCCTAAATAAAAAAGGGGGAACATCCTGGAAAAAGCAAACCCTCATAGGGAATGCAAGACTAAGTAAACCATGTGAAACATAAGCAGAACAACATGGTTACCTTAACACTTTTACACTCATTATTCAGAAATCAATGAGTGTTTTTACCTGAAAAGTTAAGGACTTGACTACAGGACCCGGAAGGGACCCGTTTCAAATGTCCATTGCGCCGGGCCCTGTTTCAATGTCCATTGCGTATATCCTTACAAAACGTGAGCAGTATGGTTTAAAAAGACCACATCCCTAAACACAGAGCCGCGGTACATATTTTATAAACTAAAATAAGGAAAACAGCTGATAAGGATCACAGTAAACGTTTACCACTCCAGTCATCAAGCAGGTATTGCGGTACCTCCAGGAATGGTGCACTTCCCCACCTGGGGAAAACAATACTGTTCAAAGATAGACGAGAAAACAAGAGTAACGCTTCACTGGCAAGCTTTGTAAAGTGGTGCTAATGTGTTTGGGGGTAAATAAAACCAATCTGGCCACTTTGCGACTACACTGTCATGCTTTATTTAGTTATTTATTTTTCGTATTTTGAACCTTTTTTTGTCTTCGCCCCGAGGCTGCACTTTGGAACAGAAAAATTTCAGAAAAAAGCATTTCCAGCAAAAGTGTTTCTTTCTTTTTTGGATCCATTTTACAGGGGAACAAATGAAGGAAAGTAGAGGAAACAGAAGGTAAGAGATGTTTGTTGAAGTCACAGGTTTCAGCAAATGAGAAGCAGCGAGAGAGAGAGACAGAAAGAGAGGGAAAAGGAGTATGAGGAAGAAAGAGGGGGGTAGCTGACAGTGGCAGAGCAGGAGAAGTGGACACTTCGACCACTAATTTTACCTTACAAAACTTGCTGAGCACCGGGATCTCACGTGCAACAGAAGCGGGCTGCAGGAATCAGAGCACCTGACTCAGCGTGACTTTCACTGCCGCGGGGCGGGCTCGGGAGTGGGACAATTATGTTTGCAGGGCCGTCATTGGTAGCGCTTTCGCGCACTACCAGATTGATGGCCTTGGGACCCAAACAAGCTAGTTTGCATCCACAGGTGGTGGCAACACTGTGCATGGGCGGGGCATAAGAGCGTCTCGTGGCCTCTTAGCCTCGTGGTCTGTTTAATACTGTTACCTCTCTTCTATTTCTACGAAGATTAACATCGTGGAAAAGAAAGAGGGACAACAGTGTTCAACAGTGCAGGCTTTTCGGAAATGTGACTGGCGCCGATTTCGGAGCACAAATGGCGCCCCCCGGACCGTGGCACCCGGTGGGGTAGCACCGTTCGCACCGCCCAAAAGCCGGCCGTAGATACAATTTCTTTCAATTCTCTTCCTTCCAGGCTGTCATGTGATATTTTGGGCACGATTGGCAAAATAGTATACAATCAGTGGGTTACTAGACATATTTTCTTTTCACACCATTATGAAACGAATTCTGGTATCACCACGAGACAGTGGTAATATTGGAAAATGACATCAAATTACTATTCTACTCCTGGGAATTTTTAGAACTGCATCCGCTGTCTTTTTCTGGCAGCAATTACCGACCAACAGTGATTCTCCAAAGAGTTGAGAAAATACAGGGAACAGGGCCGCTGGTGGTGATATTACTGGCTCAGCTCTTTTAATCCAGGAATTTATGTTAATTTTATGCTTTCCTCTCCTCTAGACTACCCTTCACATCCATTACCTTTTATTACTTTTTCTTCCCTCTCTCGCAATGCAAAAAATTATTTCATGTCCCCTTTATCCACTTCGCCGTGTCACCCAATTTCTTCGTTGCTTTACATTTGTGTTTTCCTTGAGATATCTCATCTTCTTCCGGCAATTAAATATATTCTTGATCTCTTTCACATGCACATAACCTACGTGTACATATACACACGTACGCACGAGGAAAAACATAATTTTTATTAAATGTATTCATGTTACATGAAACACACTTCACCGGTCATCAACATGAAACTCGTATGTGAGGGCATACTTCACTTATTTTGAGTGGCAGGTGGCTTGTACCGAGGGTGGTGGGGCAGGGGGGAGGGTGTGGAGGGCACAGAAAAAATAAAAATAATAATAAATGTACTTCCCTCCGCAGCACATTGTCCTCCTCCCTCGAGTGTCTTCCAGGAAGCTCCCGATGCAAGAAACTGCACTACCCAATCCTGGCTCTTCTTTCACAGCATGAAAGCAGTACTAGGATTGGATAGAGCAGGCTCTCCCAGCGTTCCTAAGAGCACTGGAGGCCTGCACTTTCTCTAACACAGCTGTCCAAGACAGTTAGTTTAGAGAACTTTAACATGCACTTTGCTGGCTGGCCCTCCCAAGACAGCTGACTAAACAGACGTGCATTTTAAAGCGCACAGCTCCCTGCTGCTGTCCCACCCCGCACTGGCCCGCCCCATCCTGACACTTAGTTCGCGACACGGTCTTGAAAAATAAAATGGTAATAAGTACACTTGAGTACCGTTTTATTTTTCAGCTCTGGGGATTAAGGGGCGATGCTCCTCCACTCAAATGGAGAAGCTGCCCCTGCCTATTTTGCTTACAAAAATCACACAAGATACCCACAGAAGACTGGTTTGAGAAAATGTCTTGCACCACGGCACACATCAGTTTCATAGTTGGCATGTGACATTTTCTGCTCTGCAAACAACATAATCCAAAAATTTGAAATTATGCATATATTTCCTCATGTAAAAAATATTTCACTTCTGCTTAGTACATACCACTTTTGCTAAAGAAGTGCAATTCAGCTTCATGTCAGGAGGCAGTAAACTTTTGGATTCGATTCAAATGTCTAATTAGCAGGCAAATATTTTCCAGGCAGCTTCTAAACACCAAAAGTTATCAAACTTTGGGGCATATTTACAAGGCCCCAGTGCCACCTCAGCGTCACTTGTTTTGACGCTCTAGTGGTACACAATGCTGAGCCATATTTACAAGGCCATGCAAAGCCACCCTGCGTTGCTTTTCGTGCACTTGTAAATATGCCCCCCTTCTATGCATTACTCTGTGTGAAAGGGGCGTTACATGGGTGTTGCTGTGGGTGTTCCCACGCAACAGCCATGGATTCTGATGCATTCCCATATTTACAAGGTTTCATAAACCTGGGAATGCATCAGATTCTAATGCCTCCCCAGGAGAGGTGTTAAAGTGGCACAAAGAGGAGAAATACCTTTATTTCTCCTTGTGTTTTGCTCTTTCTATGTGTGCGAGTTATAGTTACCTTAGGGCCCGAGTTAAAGTTACTTGAGATAACTATAACTGCTGAATTTCTATGGTTTTGTGTGTGTAAAATCTGAACCTAACTACAACGTGTCTGTAACCTTTAGTTTTGTCAGTGAATTTTTATGTTATTTTAAAGGCTATTTCTTAACTATAACATCCCTGTAACCTGGGTGTGTGAGTGGGTGGTGGGTGTGTCAATGCATGTGTGAGTGGCTCTGTCGGTCTGTGAATGGGTGTGTGAGTGGCTGTGTGGGTCTGTGAGTGATTGTGAGTGGCTGTATGGGTGTGTACGTGGGTGTGTGAGTGCCTCTGTGGGTCTGTGAGTGGGTGTGTGAGTGGTTATCTGAGTGGGTGTGTGAGCAGCTGTATGGGTATGCAAGTGGATGTGTTAGTGGTATTCTGGGTCTCTGAATGGGTGTGTTGGTATGTGAATGGGTCTCTGTGTGGTTGTGTGGGTGTGCAAGTGGACGTGTGAGTGTGTGATGGGTGGGTGTATGAGAGGGTGTGTAATTGCTTTGTGGGTCTCTGAGTGGTGTGTGAGTGGGTGTGTGAGTGAGTGGTTTTGCTGTATGGGTGTGTGAGTGGGTATGCAAGTGGCTGTGTGGGTCTGTGTTTGGGTGGGTAAGTGGCTGTATCAGTGTGTGTGGGAGTGTGAGGGCCTGTGTGGGTCTGTGAGTGGGTGTGTGAGTAATTCTCTGGGTCTCTGAGTGGATGTATCAGTGACTGTATGGGTGTGTGAGTGACTGTATGGGTGTGTGAGTGGGTGTATGGATGTGTGAGTGGTTGTGTGGGGGCATGAGAGAGTGAGTGAGTGAGTGGGTCTGTGAGTGGGTGTATGGTCTTTTTAATTGGGGTCTGGATCTGTGGATCAGCAGCAGATTCACACAGGGGCCGTGCTAAACACTGCGGTGGACCTGCGGATCCTCACACACGTGCACATTTTTTTCCCCACAATGTTTTTCCATGAAGGGTCTCTCACAGACCCCTCCATCAGTCCCATGAGGTCAGGGTTCCTCTATCCTGACCCCTTATATCTGATTTCTACTTTATTTCCCCTCCCGGGAAAGGTGTCCCGATTCTCACAAAATGGCGACCATAACTTTTCTTTCAGGTTGCTGTCAATCCAATTGGCGCAAGAATCCGTGGATCCTCCATGGTGGATCTGCGGATCCTCCGCTGTGGATCTGCAGTGGATCCACTTCTCTAGATATACATAAATCTTTTTTCTTTAATAACTCCTAAACTACTGAACACCAAATTACAAAAGTACTCTTTCTGGACCAAGATCTAGCTTTCTGCCAAATTTGGTGTAATTTCGTTCAGCGGTTCGGGCTGTCCTTGTGTCTAAAATCCTTTAGAGAAACTGCATGGGGAAAAGGTGTTTTGGGACCCCCCTTTTTCTCGTCCCTTGCTTGACGTATCCCCCAGAAACTTTCTAGAAAGCAGCTGAAGTGAATTTTGAAAATTGCACACTAGTTTTTAAAATTTCGTGAAGATTCATCAGAACAGTTATTAGCAAAACAAGAAACACTTTTCCTATGGAAACTAGGTCCTAACTATAGCTACCACGACCGCCAGTAGGTAATGTATATGCATATGTATAAGTATATGTATAAGTATATTTATATGTATAAAATGTATAAAAATATTTGCTCCAGAGTGCGCTCTATCTATTACAATTGACGGGACCGGACAATTGTGGGCGTGGGATGTATATGTATAAGTATATGTATATGTAAATTCTCAAGTTGTGGCCTATTCTATATGCCCACTTCTTTGGCTCTTCAGGAAGACAAAATGAGGTTCAATGGTTTGACACAACCATTCTGTGTTCATCATGTTGTCCTAATGAAGACCCTTAGAAATGGATATGTAGGGTTCAAATGTCAATGTCTAGCTTGCTCACAAACTGATGTTCTTGTGCATATGTGCTGCGCAATTGCATATGAATATTTTATCCACAAAATAATATTAAATGTCAACTCGTGTGTTTCTCTGCTGGCTGTTTAATTACTTTAGATCAGGGGTGGTAAACTGCCTCAATTTCTGGTGGAGCGACCGCTGTAGATTAGTTTAATTAATGATGGAGTCCGAAGAGTTTTCCACTTACCTAAAAGGGGTGACTATAACCAGCCTAATCAACCATCGACTAGATCCGGGCAGCAGTTGCCGTAGTAGGAGGGGATTCCAGCGTGCAACCCACATAAAACCATGGCCTTCTGAGGCGGGGAGCCCGGCATGGCCCGGCCGCTCTGACCCGCCGTAGGTATCCGTTTATTTTGTGAAATCATCCGGATTAAATTCGGAGGAGGAGGAGTGGCCCGAGACCCCGTGAGCAGGAGAAAATGAAGGATTTTGGGGCTGTGGAACCGAAGACTAATGAAACCTTCCGCTTACTCAAGCAGTTAAATCTTCATTTGGAGCAGGAATCACGGTACCAACCTAGGGAAAAAGGCCTTAACCTTATTGAAGCCACTTCCGAGAATGATGCGACTATTTGTCCAAGGTTGCGAAATGCGAAAGTTGAAGATTTGTGGACCCTAACACACTTTTTTGGCCTTCAAACAGAAACTTTTGTTATTGCTATTAACATTCTGGACAGATTTTTGGCCCTCATGAAGGTGAAGCCGAAACACTTATCCTGCATTGGCGTTTGCTGCTTTCAGTTGGCTGCTCAGGTTATTGAGCATGAATGCGATATCCCATCCATCCATGACCTCATTCGTATCAGCCAATGTAAATGTACAGCATCGGACATGAAGAGGATGGAGAAAATCATTTCAGAAAAACTGCACTTTGAATTCAAAGCTACTACTGCCTTAACTTTTTTGCACCTGTACCATACTATTGTTCTTTGCCATACCTCAGAAAGGAAGGATATATTGAGCATTGATAAACTGGAAGCACAATTGAAAGCCTGTAACTGCCGACTTGTATTTTCTAAAGCCAAACCCTCAATATTAGCTTTGTGCCTTCTCAGTCTGGAAGTCGAAACCTTAAAATCAAATGAACTGTTTGAAATTGCACTCAATGTTCAAAAGCATTCAAGGAGTCTTCCCACGACCTCGACCTCAAACCCCACTTGGCGGCTCCTGGGCTTGGCGCCGTCATCTTGGTGGAGGAGGTGTTGGGGCGACCAGACCAGTGCTGACCTGGATATACTGCAGTGATCGCCCCGAGGATGCAGTCCCGGAATGGACTTCCGTGATCTCGACCGCAGGCCATACACGGCTGGTCCTGGACGCTGTTCGCCGGCATCTGGTAAGAGGATGCAGCGTGACCGGCTGCTGGTGCAAAGCTCTGACAGAGCGCTTGGCGCCGTGATTGACTTTAGTGGTCTTCCGCAGCCTCCGTTCTACGGGAGGGATCGGTAACGGGCTGAAGCCTCCTCAGTCGGGCCTCTCGGAGGGCGTCCCTCCTTCAGAGAACCTCTGGGATGAACAGGAGGAACGGCACCACGCTTTTGCCGTGAACCGATGGGCTCCTGCACTGCATCGGTCACTGAGCATAGCTGCGCTGCTCCCACCATCGCGGCAGACAAGCAGCAATTTTCTACCTACTAACGATGTGAATGAAGAGCTTGAGTGCCAGGCTCGAGTGGCGGAATGTCAAGAGCGCCTTTTGAATTGGAGTGCTGGCTCGAACAGAGAGCTCGCTGCCAGTTTTTCACCGAATTTACAAGCGGCCACCGAGACCATCGGAGAACACTATGCCTGGACCCTCAAAATGGCGGACGTCATAGCGCTACTTCAGGCAACACGCGACTCCCGCAAGTGGCAAGCAAGACCACCGACCCTCAGAGCCTTACCTGCATGCAGCTAACCTTCCTGAACACCCGCCACTTACCACGTCCTACTCGGCGTAGCCAGAGGGCAGACCCTGTTCTATGCTATCTCCCTCTGCCTGACCCTAAGATGGCCACCTACGAGGCTTGATTCCACAGAATAAGAAGCCTAAACTGAGTTTGCTCAACACTCCAGGCCACAAAATCTTCCGTAAACGGATACGCCAGGATATTGCACACAGGTCTCTATAATTTTCTATTCACCTCACTTGGCTAACCCCTCCTGGGATGATCTCCGCAGGGGAATACCGCTTCGACTCCAATATGGCGGACGCACCCGTTCGATCGCAGCTCCTCCAGCCCGGTGGTTCATCTATTTCCTGCTCTGAGCGGCTGTTTCGTATGAGGAAATCCATCTGTATTCCTCTGCTCAAGGTACTATACGTTTGCGGATTGTAGCATTGTTCTCGCCATCCACGACGTTCGGTCCCGATATGCTGCCGGTCCCTGCCTGACTCTATTATGGTGGCCGCAACTTCCACATTCGTACCTCTTCTGCATTTATCTCACTGAAACTATCTGACTCGTGTGCAATACGGAGCACTAGCTGACAACGCTCCCTCATTAATGGTCCCTTTATCTGTTGCAACTTTCCTATTGCTCACTTTGTCTGCGTTTGTTGAGGCAGCCGAGTGCTCTTCAGTCAAGATGGCGCCCAACACTTGTTGTGACCACACTTTACATACGGCAGTCTGTCCAACAGCATCTGATGCACTGTGTTAGCGGGATACCATGAAGCTAACCCAGCGTGCCATCTAACCCCTGTGTCCTGAATGCCTTGTAGCTGCCCTTGAATTTGTAGTCATTTGTTGCGGCTACACTCTGTCCCTCTACATACATAACACCCCTCTGAGTGTGACGTTACCACTACTTACTGTTGGTCATTAGGATTAGTGTTGTGCGCGCAAGCAAACCATTCCATGCATTCACTTTAGTTTCTTTGTGGTAGAGTAATGTAATAGAAGTTAGGGGTGAATATTAGTGTGGAATGGTGAATATGTGAGTTCATGCAGATGTTTGGTGCGGTTTATAGATGATCTGGAGGGGATTAGTTATTGTTAGGTTGCAGGGGTATCACTTTACAAAAAGGAGGGTGTGATGACCATATGTTCTATGTTCCATTTAGGAATGGCTCTTTTGGAATATGTGTGTGTGTTCTAAGAATCAGTGACTGAGTCAGTTGATGGATGAGGTGTTGTTTAATAAAGCTACTCACCAAAATTATATGCGAGTCTTGCAGAGTATTAATTCTATAAATCATCGTCCTGGAGAGTATACATCTTGCATGTCACACTGGCGACGAGTGGCCCATGCAGTGTTATGCTGAACAAAACCTCAAAATGGAGAATGGCCTGTAACGAGGTACCGGATCAGGGAAGGGTTAAAACTGACATGCAGACTCTTCAACTGGTAAGCGAAGGCAAGAGACGAAAAATCCTAGAGCGAGTGCTGGGTTAGCAGCATCTATGAGCATGCGGGTGTCTCTTCAAGTTCAATGCTGTACAGCCATTGATGGTAGGTGAAATGCATGCTTGTGTTCCACTGTGTCTGTTAATACGCTGTGGCCAACATCACGTGGTTGCTTGTTTTAAGGCGTTGAGGAGCACGCACTCCATGCAGCAAGAGAAAGCTCTATTGACTGCAGAAAGCGACGAAGTTGAAGAAGCTCCATCGGCTGCACAGAGCGACATGAGGAAACATCTGGGGGCCATTTTTACATGTTGAGAAGTTGCTCATTCAGATGATTAAGAAGAATGCTGCTGATAGAAGTACACTACGGAGGTTTAGTTCAGCGAGTCACTTTCTACTTGTGGTAACCAGGCAATGGCATATTTCAGGGAGTGTGTTCTTGTCAGCCTGCATTGTGAAGTAAGTGCTTGTAAAATTCAGTGACAGGCACACTATTAATGCTTGCTTTGTGATGCCGTCAAGTTGACTTTTGGAAATCCATTTCATTTGGCAGCCTGTCAATGACAGGCACACCTGAGATATTTGCTCTGGATAATTATCTGTTTGGTGCATTTTGTTAGTGCAAAGAAGCTCATCTATGGTGATAGGCACATCTTCGGCAACTGCCTTTTTTTTAGTGGTAGGCTATTGACTTTTGGATGAACAGAAAATTTTCATATGTCAAATTGTGTATGTGTTAAGACAGTATTTTGGTGAGGTTGTGTGTGAAGTTTGTATTTATTCTTCTGTTATATTCTGTTGTATTTGATTTCACTGTATTTAAGGTATCTGTGTCAGTGGGAGTATGCAGAACGTCACTCCACCGCCATTTTTTTTTAGCAGTCCAGGGGAGACACCAGTGAGGTGGAGTAAATGGAAAAACATGTTTGGGCATTATGCCAGGGAGGGTGGTGTAAATTTGAGTGCGGAGCAGAAGTACTTGTTATTGATGCATTGTTTGGGAGGTGAAGGACAGGACATTTTGGAAAAGTTACCAGTTTTGAGTGTAGTTGAGCAAGGACATTTGAATGAACATGGGGCATGTTCGTTACGCTTGGATCGTCATAATCTACCTAGGATAAGCACAATAATGGAAAGGTACTTTGAGTTGTGGGAACAAGGTAAAGAAGAATCAGTAGAAGAATATACTACCAACCTCAGGAAATTGGCTGCAACGTTTAAGTTTGAGGCAACAGTGGAGGAAAGGATCCGTGATCAATTTGTTTTGAGGTGTACAAGAGATAAGATCAGTGAAGAACTTTGGTTGAAAGACGAGCCACCGTTAGGAGAGGTAATTTTGGTGGCCAAACGAGTTGAACATATGCTTAAATGTGTGTCTGAATTGAACAGTTTGAAAGAGAAATGTAGTACAGTCACAGGGGTAACTGAGGAGAATGTGTGCGAAGTTAAAAGAAATGAGCCTGAGAAAGACACAAGTGTGAAGTTTACTGGAGAGTGTTTCAGATGTGGCAGAAGTGGACACAGGGCAAATTCTAATGAGTGTCCAGGATTAAATTCATTTTGCAATGGTTGTGGAAAAAAAGTAACATTTTGAAAATGTTGCAGGAATAGATCAAGGAAAGAACAGAGGAAAGAGGTTAATGACATTTCTAAAGAAACTGTTTTTCAAAAGGAGGGACTGGAAAAGTTGATGAACATCCCAGTGAACTGGTTAAGGTTGATGGTGTAGATTTTTATATGAGGTTTGACTCGTGCTTGCACTTTAGCATCATTTCAAGGGAAACTTATAGGAAGCACTTTGAGAATCACACCAAGTTGCATACAATGGATGTTGCACTAGGAGGTTATGGTGGCCAGCCCATAAAAATGCGGGGATATTTTGAATCATGTCTTGAGTTGGGAGGGAGGAACATAACTGGTAAAATATATGTTTCAGTGAAAGGAGATGACTTGTTGAGCTGTCCACACCAGAGATTGTTAGAGGTGGTCCTCGATTCCAATGCTGAACTCCGGTGCAAATTCAAGTTCTTGAACAAAAAACTAGTGATTTTGTGTCCGAATTTCCTGGGTTATTGAAAAATACGTTTAGCTGTATGAAAAGTTATAAGCATCAGATTGAAAAAGTGTGTGATCCCAGTCACAGCCAAGGTGAGACATATTCCGTTGGTACTACAAAAACAGGTTGACACTAATTTGAGGAAAGTGGTTGAGTCCAGGGTCATTGAAGCTGTGGAAGCCACAGAGTGGTAGGCCCACATAGTTGTGGGTAAGAAACGCAATGGAGATTTAAGATTGTGCATAGATCTGAGAGCATTAAATCGAGAAGTGGTAGTGGATAAACTTTCTCTCCCAAACATTGAGGGAATTTTCTCAAACTTGGGTGGGGCTACATTTTTCACAACACTTGACCTCACCTCGGCGTATCATCAGGTTGATTTGGATAGTATGTTGCAGGAATTCACTGCTTTTATGACCCCCATGGGTGCATTCAAGTTTAAGAGAATGCCCTTTTGTCTGGTTTCAGCGGCATCAGTTTTTCAGTGTATCATGACCAAAGTTCTAAAGGACATAGGTGGTGTACGTTGTTATCAAGATGACGTGTTCGTTTTGGTAGCACTAAGGAGGAACATGACACCAGGGTGAGGTTAGTTTTGAGGATATTAATGGAAGCAGAGTTGGTAGACACTATCATAAAATTAAAAGAACCTGAATCAAAAGAGGAAATTAGTTCCTTCTTAGGCATGGTAAAATATTATGATAGATTTATGGAGAATTTAGCAGGAAAAACTATGAATTTAAGATCGCTGTTAAAGAAAGCCAGGGTTTTTGAGTGGAGTAGTTCATGCCAGAGTGAGTTTGATTTGTTGAAAGATGAGTTGAGGCATGCACCCTGTTTGCAGGCTTACATTCCTGGTGAAGAGACATATATTCTGACTGATGTCACCTCAAAAGATTTAGGAGCAGTCTTAAGTCAAAGAAGGGAAGGTGAAGAAAAATTGATTGCTTGTGCTTCTAAATCATTGAATAAGGCGGAAAAAAACTACTCCGTAATTGAAAGGGAAACTCTAGCCATCTATTGGGCTTTGAATTCCGCAATGTTATTTTGGTAGAGGTTTTTGGGACGAGGGGTGGATTTTTTATCTGCAAGAATCAGGCGGTGGGTCTTAGCTCCTCAGGAATTCAATTTTACTGTGCGGTATGTTCCAGGTGTAAAGAATTTACCAACAGATTGTCTTTCTCATTTGGTGGATGTCAAATGTCTTGATGAAGAAGGGGGTGGTGTGGTGTAGGAGGAAGAAGATATATGTAAAATTACATTAGGAATTGTGTTATAAGAAGAGTGGAAGAGGGAGTTGGTCATTGATTCAACTCTGTTGGGAGTTATGGAAGTTGCGAGAAGTGGCAGGTGTGGGAATGTGGACAAAAAGTGGTATTTACTTAAAGATGAGTTGGCCATTGATAGAGATATATTGTTGAGAGGGACCCAATGGACTCCTCCTACTGGTTTAAGAAGCAGACTCATGACTCAAGCACATGTGGGACATTTTGGTATTGCGAAAACCCAAAAAGTTTTGAGAACCAATTTCTGGTGGCCAGGGATGGATCTTGAAATTGAAAGAATGGTCAGAGATTGTGTTGAATGTGCAGGTAGTAACAAGATTTTAAAATTTCATCAAGTGCCTATGATGTGCAGGAAATTACCAGGTCATACTTGGGAAGAGGTGTCAATTGACATTGTGGGGACTTTGCAAGGTGAACATTGTAGGAAAGTAGGATGTGCTTCTATGGTTACCCCCACTTTTTGCTTGATGTGATGCTGTTTTTGACTAGTCTGACTGGGATCCTGCTAATCAGGACCCCAGTCTATCTGCTTTCTCCCTAAATTGTTGTGTTCAGTACTTAGGTGCATCCCAGATTGGATACTGGGGTACCCTTATCAGTCCCTAGTATATTGTACTAATATACCCAAGGCATAGGTACCCCAGAGGTCTCCCATGGGCTGAAGCATGTATTATGCCACCCATGAGAGACCATTCAAAATGGGACTACAGGCCTGCCATTGCAGCCTGTGTAAGTTGGTGCTTGCACCACTTACTAAAGATATAGGTTTCCTATATCTAGGGTCACTGCACTTAAAACCTATAAGTCACCCCTATAGCAGGCCCTTACAATCCTGAAGGCAAGGTGCTTGGTTCTAAGTGAGAGGGTGCCCCTGCATGAGCAGGACACCCCTACAGCCTACTGTGTCCATTCTCCCGGGTTGTCAGTGAAGCAGCCATATACTGTATAGAGGGGCACCGCGTAATTACACGATGACCATCTCAAATCTGGCTGCAACGCTTCCTCTCATGTTTGGTATCAAACATGTTAGAATCATACCCCCTCACCATAAACGGTGTAGGAGGTATGATTCCAAGCACTGGAAGAGCCCTCTGTTAGACTCTCAGTGTTCCCTGTGCCAACCTTCTAGACCCGGACAGCACAAAATGGTTGCTGCCGACCAGAGACACATTCCTGCCCTCCTGCTGCTGAGCCAAGCTCGAGCAGAGGAAGGTGGAACAATAGGTATCCTGTCACAGGGAGGTGTGACCACCTCCCAGACAGGATTTAGTGTATTGGGACCGGGTGGGTGCACTTGTCAGCGCCAGAAAGTCTGCATGAGGGGCACATTTGGTCTCCCCGTGCATAGTCCAGTTCAAACAAGTCCTGGGAGCCATTGGCTCTCGCTCTGGCGCGAAACTGGACAAAGGACATGGGAGTAACCTCCCCCCTGACCAGACCCTCCCCATGGAGGGTCCCCTGAATCTTCCCAACCCTTTCCCTAGGGTAATTATGGGCTTACCTGGGTGTAGGTCCCTAGATTTGTTGTGGGATAAGATTCAGATCAGACACCACTTCTTCTTCTACCGTCTGGGCACTTTGGACTTCTCTGGACTTCATTTTGGCCTGACTTCGTCTCCCTTCCAGTCTGTTGCATCGTCTGTGCCTGTGCATCATACAGGAACCTTCCAAGGCCTGTGAAGCATCAAAGACACTTGAAGGAATCTCCCTTGGAGTGAAAGAGTCACTCCCCTGCATTCGCAGGCACCACAAGTAAGTTGACTGGTCTGCTGATCCTGAGCTCCTCCAGACTCTGTAAGGTTCTGCAACACACGTGGTAGTTCCCGAGGCCTGCCCTGCCCTCTCACCAAGTTTGAGGCCAGGATTCCTCGTGGGGGTTGCAATAACTGAACCCCTGTTCACCGCATCAACTTGCAGTTGCAAAGGCTTGTTGGCTTCTTTCAAAGAAGATCTTCGGGCTCCAAGTAGCCCCAACCTTGAGCACCTCCAGTGACCAGAATCTTCATCCACACCACATCGTGCGCATCGTGGCTTGCATCTTTTGGTGAGCTGCTTGAGGTCCTCTTGCAACTCCTGTTCCTCCGGCCTGTGGGTCCATTTGAGGGTCACACTTGTTTCTTTTAGGCTCCCCTGATTGCTTGGGGCCTGCCCTGAGTTCCCTGCTTTTGGTGAGTCCCCTGGACCTTGCTTGTCCCAACGTTGCTCCTGCTTCACTTCCTGCATTGGTTGCATTTGCCAAGGCTTGTTGGTGCTCCCGCCGGACACCGACCCTTCAGCACTCGACATCCTTCATGGGACAGCTCGTGCATGGCTCCTGGTCCTCCTCAGCATCGCCTGGTCCTCACATCTGCAGAGTCAAGGTCATCGTCACCCATCCTGCAACATCCAACATCGTAGGGCATTCATCTTCCAAGTCTCCTGGTCACTCCTGAGTGACATAGACTCTGTCCCCTCTGCTTGCAGGTACCTCTCATCTAGAATCCACATTCGGATGCCACCGGACACTTTCTCCTTCCGCAACAGCGGCACTTTCCTGAAATCCTCCATTCGGTTTGACGGCGGTTTCCGACACCACTTCACACGTATGTACCCGGCTTCCCTGGTGTAGGTAACGTGGGTACTAGGGTATCGCTGGGTTGGGTGGCTCTCCAACCTTCTATCTTCCACTGGATTTCTTCAGGGTCCATTGGTAAGGGTCCTTAATCTTTAAAAATCCAACCGCGACTTACACGTAGACTTGTACGGAGCACGCGGTCGTGTTCTCACACTGCATGCGCTCTCCGTGGGGTCTCTATCTACTTACCTTGGGTGGTTCTGTGGGTCCCCAGCACTTCTACATCCCCTTAACATCGTCCTGACTCGAGTCGGGGTTCTTATACCACTTTCTTAATATATGGTTTGGTCCCCCCCTGGGGTCCACTGGGTATTCTGCGCTATTTACTGTGTTTCTTTGCTAAAGTATTGTGTGCATTGTGTTTATCTCCGTGTAGGAGATATTTGAATGTACTAGAGAGTATTATATAATAAATACATATTTTTATAAATACTTGGTGTGGTTCTTTTTCATTTAATCTATACTATAAGATTGCATTCTGGTAAAACAAGCTGCTTTACACTCCTTCTGGACTAAGCCTGAAGGCTGCTCTCCACAGCTACCACTTAGAGAGCTTGCTACGGTTGTCTAAGACCTCTTAAATCACCATAAGTGTTGTCTGGACTGGTGCAAGGTGACCACTTACATAAGTGGACATCATATACCAGGCCAGCTTCTCACAAACATCAAACCCCTTACTTGGTGGTATTGATGGACTCGTACTCAAGATGGGTAGAAATCAGTAATGTTAGAGACATCTCATCTTCTAGCATTTTAAAATTTCTTATTGACATTTTCAAACGAGAGGGTTTTCTGCAGTCTATTTTGTGTGATAATGGACCTCAATTTTGTTACAAAGACATGAGTGCATATTTTGAGTCTTGTGGCATAAGTCATAAAAGAAGTTAAATTTATCATCCTGAAACGAATGGAGGTATTGAGAGATTCAATAAAACTATAAAAGAAAGCATTCAATTGACCAGGAGTCATTCCCTTGATTGGAAAGTGGAGTTATAAGATAGAATCACTGCTTATCGATTTTCCCCACAGTCATCAACAGGGAGGAGTCCTTTTGAATTGTTTAGAGGGAGATCACCTAATACTCTTTTATGTTTTGGTTGGATGGATTGGGACAAAGGTGTGAAGTTTAATGGGGTTGGTGAGTGGAGATGCCGAGAACTGGAAATGCAAAAACAATGTAAGAGACGCTTTCATGCGAGAAGAAATGTCAGAAGTGTTGAAGTTAAGATAGGGGATTGGAATAAAATAGGAGCTCCTGTTGGTTGTGCTGAGTGGTCTAAATTTACAAAAGCTCAAAAGTTGTTACATTATTTAAGAATGCTGTGAAGACAGCAGATGGAAGACTATGGAACAAAAGTCGAGTTGCCCTTCTTGATTTTCAGGAGGGCGAAGCTTCTATAGCAGATCTGGGTAGCAACTAGAAGAAAGAATTGGTTGTGTCCACAACTAAAGAGTTGGAGTCGTCCACAACTAAAGAGTCGGATGTGAGATTGGGTCAGAGGAAACAGTGTTAACCTGAATATCTCAAAGACTATGTAACAAAGTGATTATTAGTATTTCATAGACGGATAGAATGTAATGTCTTGAACGTTTTATTTATTTGCAGTTTTATTGTATGAAGTTTTGTAGATTTGTTAAGGGTTTACTTCCAAGTTATTAGAAAGGGAGAAGTGTGATGACTAAATGTTCCATGTTCCATTTAGGAACGGCTCTTGTGGAATGTGTGTGTGTGTTCTAGAAGTCATTTGACAGAGTCAGTTGAGGGATGAGGTGTTTAATAAAGCCATTCACCGAATTTATGTGTGAATCTTGGAGAGTATTACTTCCATAAATCATCGTCCTGGAGAGTATATGTCTTGCATGTCACAGAGAGGTGGTGATCTTTAGAATGTGTTGTGGGCAGTTTGCAGAAATACATTAATAGCGATTAAGGCAAGCATGCATGTGACTTAGAGAAAGTTGTGCTAAGAGAGAAGAGGCATGCAGAGGATGGAAAGGAAGGAAAGAGCCATTTGAAAGGAAAAGTAGAGGTGATAATCATAGGTTTGAAATAAAGATCAGTTTTTCATGCCGGATTTTAGCAATATAGCGGGCATTTTTCGAGATAGCATGCAATTTGTACTGTAAAAAGAAACAATATTATTTGCATGTGAAGATGAAGATAATGCGACTTTAGGTACTTTGATAGGTGCTAGAGGAGGACAAACAGTTTGTCCACTGCACGTTTACCACTGGACCGCCGCTTCAGCATGGAGAGCTGATCTGCTCTGGGGTTGCAAACGTAAAGTAATAGCTGAGCATAAACAATGAAAGAATTTCTGAAAAGGGCCGTCCAGTGAATGATGTCACAGTCTCAAAATTCAATCATACAT
This sequence comes from Calotriton arnoldi, assembly GCA_963921515.1. Classification (NCBI taxonomy): domain Eukaryota; kingdom Metazoa; phylum Chordata; class Amphibia; order Caudata; family Salamandridae; genus Calotriton; species Calotriton arnoldi. The sequence continues at coordinate 176,281 of CAWUFW010018268.1, read as the reverse complement.
CATCAAACAATGGCACATTCAAGATTTCCTATTATTATTATTAGGTCTGGTGTTAGGCAAGACTTTTTGATTTTAGTAGAATGATATATACACATTACACCTATTGTGGCTTTCAGCTAGTTCTCTTCATCCGTTGGTCTGTTGCTGTGACGTTCATATTGTCTTACTCCCATTACAATATACAGCATGAAAGAATGGGTCAGCAGTCTTTAGCCTTTGGCTGACTTCACTGTGGGTGACTGAACTATGCTGTTTAACAAGGAGCACATCTGCATACAAAGTAGTCCCCTTCAGTGCCACGGTCTACTATGGCAAAATCTGCTCTATGAGACCAAGAATTGTTTTTTTCCAAATTATTTTGTTTATTTGTAATATTGGAGAGAATCCGGAAGTTCCCACAACAATGTTTTATAAAAAACCATGGCAAAACAAAAAAAGCATTGATAAAGCCAAAAAGGCCGGGAGCCAACACCAGACCATTTGGCTTTGCCAATGCTTGACTGTAGTTGTTGTTGGTGGCGCATGAGTGGCTAAATATAACTGTTATTTTTTCTTTTTATTGAAAGTCCCCTTGCGTCACTCACAGAAATGTTGACACAGTACCAACTTACAGGGGGCATTGGAGGCATTAAGGTATCCCCACGTGCTTCTGTTATTGGAGTCTGTGGAAAATATCACGATGAAAAAAAAAATCCAGGCCAAAGCAAAATGTTCTTTCAGTGAGAACGGCCAGCTTGTTATGATATAATTAGGAACACGGAGCCCATCCTCGGGGAGGAGATAGGTCTGTTGACTTTTATGAATGGTTTGCTTTACTGACACACTCCCAGTCCATTCATTCCTCTAAAAATCTTGTGATGTTCCTTTGAAGTTTTGTCCAGATTGTAATCTAACACAATACCGAAGCCGATCTCCCCCAGAGGTACGGGCCGCCATTTCATCTAATGCCAATAATGAGTCAAAAAGCATTTGGCCTCACTCCTGCCAGATAGCTATGCAGGCAAGAAAATATGTACAAGTGCAAATATGCATCCCTCAATTAATGCCACATTATTTCAAGATAACTCTTCCTCTCTGTTTTAAATATGGTGAATTCAAAAGTTTTGCAAACAGCCTCCTACAGTCTATTTTTTTAATAATTATTTTTATTGCAATCATGCTTATCACAGAAGAGTTTACATCAGGACATGACAAATATCTCAGTACATACATGGTACATGGAAAATGACATTATTTCAAGCAGGACATTAATTAAGACTGCAGGGGCGCTTTTATGGCCCTTCACATATAACAGATCAACCACCCTCCCCTCCCTAATTCAGAATCATGATCCCTCTAAATCTTGAACCTCCTCTATCAGTACCCCTTATAAGCTAGCCAGGCTACCCACACCTTCTCCCACTTCCTAGGGGAGCCCCGGCCCTTATAAACCACCTTTTCTGCCCTCTGGCACCAATCCAGGTCAGCTTCACATTGTATCAATCTGGGTGGATCCGCGACGCCCCATGCCCTTGCTATGTTCTTCTTGGCGCGTCCTACATTCTACAACACCACCTTGCCTCTGGCCCTTGAGTGCTTTAGATGCAATGAGTGACACCTGAAGAATGTGCAAACAACAATTGCACTCTGTCAGGACTTCGCATTGGTGCATTTCGTAGTTTTTTCTTGTGTACTAGTTTTATTTTTTACCGAAAACTATGGGTTTTTCACGTGGTAAGTATGGGTTGGCGTCTATGTGAAAATTGGGACTTTTGCATTACGTTTTATTGCAAGATCCCCACTTTCACCTTTTCTTCATGAGCCGAAGCTGCTCCTCTGCAATGACGGAGGAGCGTCGCCCCACTGGCAGAACCAGCAGCTAAAAAAGAAAACAATATTTGATTATCGTTTTATTTTAAGCAGCTAGCTCAGCCCGCGTGAACAGGGAGGGGCGGGGCATGGGAGGGGGTAGTAGGAGTGCTATGTGCATTCTTTAAGTGCACATGTGTGTTTGAACGGCCGTCTCAGGCCGACCAAAACACACATGCGCACTTAGGTTTCGCCAGCTGGAAATACCCCACAGACTCCCTGGTCTGAGCAGGGCATCTTTCTAGCCTGCTCAGGCCAATCCCTGCTCTGCTCTGTGGGATTTTTTTATCCTCCCCCTGCATGCCCCCTCCCGCACCCCCGCCCACTACCTTTTGTATGTGGCGGCCGCCACTGTTCATGATTACAAATGTCCTCCCATAGCATCCTCTCAAGACTGTCCACTGCCAAGTCAATCATTAGGCAAATGTACATAAAGGTATGCAGTCTTGGTTAAAGGCACGCAAATTCCTGGGCCAATGTACATCCATTTAGGCCCAGATTTACTATGATTTTACATCGGGGCTGCGTCAATTTTGTGGCGCAGATCCCGACACTAAATCATTGTTGGCATTTACTAATCCATCCAAAGCCATTGTTTAGCTTTGCATTACTTTGCGTCAGGTAGGCATTACAAGGGTGGAGAATGGGGCTAGACGTGGGTCCTGTGCTCTCCATGCCACTGGAGTCAAGCTATTCTGGCTGATGAGGGGTGATACCCCGAAACTGGACCTAGGATGCTTGTTTCCAGTCCAGGGAGGACCTGGCCTGGCAGTTCGGGCTGGACTGTTTCCATTGGGCACAGGGTCAAGACTGATTTGCATATGGCTGGGTTCAAACTGGAATGGCATGGAGAGCAAAAAAACAATGGATTTAGGCCCAGATCTCTGTACTGGGGTGAATGTATGACACTGTTCTGCATTCTGTCCATCAATTGTTCTTTTTGCATTTGTCATCCTGAGTGGGACAGATAAGCCCAGACTTGGGTCCCGTGCTCTCCATGCCACAGGAGTCAAGCTAGCCTGGCTGATGAGGGGTGAAACCGTGAAACCGGTCCTAGGATGCTTGTTTCCAGTCCAGGGAGGACCTGGCCTGGCAGTTCGGGCTGGACTGTTCCCATTGGGCGCAGGGTCAAGACTGATTTGCATATGGATGTGTTCAAACTGGAATAGCATGGGGAGCAAAAAAACGATGGATTTAGGCCCAGATCTCTGTACTGGGGTGAATGTATGACATTGTTCTGCATTCTGTCCATCAATTGTTCTTTTTGGAGAATGGGCATTGCCTTGTATCCACCCATGTATTTTGACACAAACCCAGATTTACAAACACTTGAAAACCTGGGTTTGTGCCAAAATGGTGCCTCTAACTAAAAGAGGCGTAACGAGGAGAAATATAATATTTTCTCCTCTTTATGTCCTCTTTTCCTGCGTACTGCATTCGTAAGCAGACATAAAAGAAGGACTATACCTTCAAGGTTTGTTTCTGTCAAATAAGGTGTGCCTTCCTGCACAACCCAGGCACCCGTGCTCTATGGTGCAAGGATTCCTGCGTTGGCACTAGGCAGCACATAATGTACCAGGGCAAGGAGAGAGCAGAACTATGGAGCATTTCTGCTCTCGCCCTTTCATGCAACGCAGCACAGTAAGTTCCCTTGCTGCACTGCATTGCATGAAAAATACTAAATGTACCCCCTAGTTCTGTAATTTACGTGTTGAATATCTCTAATGCATTACACGTGACAGGCAGTAGCGGCTGCTATGGGGCAGTAGTGGTGAGGTGGGGGGTTAAGAAAAAAAGAAAAATTCACTTATCTGCCGGTTGCCGCTTCTCCTCTGTCCTCTTAGGTCGAGCAGGAAGCAGACTCCCCTAGCCAATTACGACGCTGCTGTCACCAGCATGACAGCAGCAATGTGATTGGTCTGAGCACCATTGTTCAGTGCGCAGACAGGCAGTGGGAGCCTGTGCATGTTTTCTACCCATGCTGTGCAATACAGCCAGTTGGAGAACATGCTAAGGGTGCATGACTATTTGGTGGGTACAAAACGGCCGGCCAAACCGTCATGCACGCTTAGAAAATGCTCACCACTCCTCCCCCTGCTCTGGGGGCAGCCCTGCCATGCACCTTTAGAGCCTTCTGAGAAATAAAATGATAATAGAATGGTGTTATTATCATTTTATTTTTCCTGTGGGGCGACGCTCCTCAGCCTTATTGGAGGAGCTGCCGCTGCCGACACATTAAGTTTCAGAGTTCCTGTGGGATGTTCATACTTGAACCATGGCTTGTGCAAGAGAAATCAACCTGGTCATCTTGTACATAAGGATAACAGGAAATTATGCAAGCTATGAACATCCCAAAAAATCGGGTTTTATGCAATACTATGCTTCAGTAATAACAATTAAGAACAGGCACAGTCAGGGTCAACTACCAATGCCCACCTGAATACAATTCTACTGAATGGCAAGACAAGACAAAAATGGTTCCCAATCAAGAGCAACTATAAAAAGTACTTTCAATGTCAATAACTTGGACTTATGTATTTTGAAAAGATATTTGCAAACTTGAAAAATACGTAGAAGTAGAAGCCCATGGGTAGCACTAGTGGAAGATTAATTCCCACATACAGTGAATCTTGCACAACTTCTGCACATTCTGTAATTGTGTTATATGTCACTGAAGCATGGCGAACACCAATCCATTACACAAAATGAGGTCGTGGTACATTGTGCAAGAGTAGTATGTAAGAGCATCTGTTATTCAGCGCCAAGACACGGGTGAACGTGCACTTTACAAATACACATGTTATGCTATGTTATGTTATGTCATGTTATGTGGTTCACGGTGGGAATGAGCACAGAGTTCTAGTGGAGCAGGGGTCCAAATCACCTTAGGACAAAGTGTCTGGGTCTGGGGGTGCAGCAGCATAGGGTCCAAGCGGGGAGTGCACATGGGATAGAGGCCACTGAGGCACACTGCACGGTTTAAAGTGGGAAGGGGGGAAGCACAGATTTGACTGGGCAATGAGCAGCATAAGGTCAAGGAAGTAGCATAGTAACCAAGTAATGCAATGCAGAGCCCAAGGAAGCAGCATAGGGTTCAGGGTTGGGAAGAAGGCAAGATGCAAGGAGAGGGGCATTGTGGACCTGCCACCACTGACCTGTGCATGGTGATTCCGCCTGCAGATCACAGCTTTTGGGGGATAAAAGGCCATGGTGGTGAATTCAAAATCACACTGCCCACTCTCTGGTAGTATGGCAGAGATGTTTTATCTGCCAGACCTGAAGTAATGGTGGCCTGCACACCATTCCTTAGATCGAGTCCTTACTTATAAATCATTAGACATCGCTATATTTATCCTTAACAAATGCTGAACAATGTACAAATTCGTAGACATCTTTTTTATACTTTTCTTTGTCAAAAATGTAACTAAAGTGTTATCTTTGAGTTTCTAAGGACTAAGTATCGGCATAACTAAACCTAGTGATATATTCTCAGTTGGATCTGGTGGAGCAAGAATGGCTGCCATTTTGAGGTACGAAAGAGCATAAAAATGCTTTTTATGTTCATCTGGTTGTTTTCATCAGCATTAGTTGCTTTCATCAGTATTTCAACTCCCAACTAACTGATTTGGCTTGCTTCTAATTTCAATGCAATAAACATTAATACTCTTTGTGTCGTGCTCAGCTTGGCTTACTTACCTGGAAGGCCAACAACGTCAGCATCTTTTTGACTGCAATTTAGTTAGTTCAGGAGCATGGATCAGGTACAGGTGACTTGTGTTTCTGCATTTAGGTGGGGGGTTTAGGGAGGCAGGTGCTAATAGCCATATTGCCCACCTGCTGCCAGGTATAAACAGCTGTTAATTGACCTGCCTTTATTTACAATCATCCTCTTTGGCTCATATCCATAATGGGGGTGATACGCAATTAAGAGCAGTTTACATCCTCTGTGGAATCCAATGGCGGTTAACATCTTTAGCAAAAGCAACAATGCTTAATTGTACATAGTAGATAGCATGTTATCTCCTATAATATTGGTTTTTGTTGTCACACAAGCATTTATGCTGGTGCCCTGGTGTGTGGCAGTGTTATTAAGTCTGAACAACCTTTAATGCAGAAGTATATTCTAGAGCTAATCAGTCCTTAAGCACCTGTGATGTCATCAATAGAATGTTAATGATGATGGAAGGAGGAGACTGTGTCGCCCTTGAAAGAAGAAGACTGGATAGATAGGAGTCAAGATTAGAATCAGAGAAGGGGCAGAGGTCAAGAGCCACAGAATTTACAGGTAACCCCGTTAGAAGCCTTTCTACGGGCATAACCTGTATTTTTATAGTTAACCAGGACCTCTCCATCATATCCTGAGAGAGGTCCCAAGTTTCTGAAACCCTAGATGTGTTCGAGTTAACCAGCCTTGCTATCTCAGCAAGAGAGTTGCATATTAGTTAGTGAGTCCTAGGTATAATTAGGATTCAAGGTGCTGGGGGGCGTGGCTTGGCGCCCAGCGGTAATGGCAGCGCACGGGTGAAGCTCCCGGAGGAGTCTTGGAAAACCCAATTCTAAGACCGAGTGACGACTCGGAGTGGATGGCAGATCGTGAATGAAGGTTGGGAGAGCAACCTGAAGCCCTCGCCTTCATCAAAACCTAACAGCAAGTAATTTTAAAACCGAAAATCTGCTCTCTGTCAGAAACGCAATCTCGCGGCCGCCATTTTGAATTTTTGCCGCGATCGCGGACTTTCCCGATTTTGCTTCCTAAACCTCTAATAACTCCTAAGCTAAAGTTATTAACATATCCTTCGCCTAAAACTCGCTGGGAAACTCATTATTTGATCGAATTGACTTAGGAAGACTCAGCGTGTTTAAAATTGTTTGGAGGTTTGTGACAGGAATGCAGGGCAGCCATTTTGAGACTTTTAAGACTCTTCAGTCATTTGAGTCATACTTTACAGAGAGCAATGGTTTTGCGTCATATGTTGCTGTAGGGAAGTAAGCGAGATGAGCTCATTATTACATCCACAGACTGTATTTTGGATGCATTCAGCATAGCTCAGCCTCTGTTGGGTGTCTGGCCTCTCTACAAGACAAAGTGATGAGTTGTTGAAGTACGATAGTAATAAGTAGAGGAGGGAGTTCGGAGATTCTTGTCAGTGCTGACCTCAGGTTATACAAAAAAAAATCCTCAGGAGAAGCGCTTCTTGTACTCCCACACTGTTGACCGGCGACGGAGAGACTTATTCAGAGGTTTATGGGCAGAATAAAAGTACCCAGCTCGTCCAGCTCCAAGAAAAACATTTTTATAAAAAATTCTAGAATCTTTACTGAATTCTCTAGACTTGAGGAGTCTTCACCATCCTCACCTCGACAACTAAGAACAACTATGGATCCCCCTCTGGCCCGGCTGGGAAATCTCTCACCAAGCATCTCAAGAAGGACCCTCCTTCTCCACCCAAGTCAGCCTCACCAGTATCGATGGAGATGCTGTTGGAGGAAATCAGAGCCCTCCGACCTTTTATGGAAGAGACTAACACCAAGCTGCAAACTCTAACAGACAATTGGTCCCGATTGGAAACGAGAGTTACAGAAGTTGAAAACACTGTTTCCTCCCTAAAAAACACATGTGAAGGTGTTTCTCAGTTGCACTCCCAGGTATCCATACTCCAGAAACAAATCGAGGAGCTTGAAAACCGCAACAGACGGAACAACCTGCGCATTTACGGTTTGGGAGAGGGACTTGAAGGTTCGGATTCTCTCACTTTCTTTAGATCCTTTCTCCCTAAACTACTTCACTTGCCAGAGGGGACGCAACTCAACATCCAACGAGCTCACAGGTTAGGTCGAATGCCATCCCAAACCAGCTCATCACAGAGACCAAGAGGAGTCATCTTATATTTCTTAGAATATACAGATTTATTGAAGGTGCTGGCGGCGGTTAGAACCTCTCCAAAAATAACATGGTCAGGCTCGTCTCTATTCTTTGCACAAGACTATGCTAAAGCTACTGCTGACAGATGCAGAGCCTTCCTGAATTTGAGAGCGGATTTACGTTCCTTGGGGCCAGATACGGTCTTTTCCATCCTTGTCTCTTCAAAGTTACGTATAATAACAGAACAACGGTGTATGAAGATCCAATGCGTTTACAAGACTTCATTAATTCCTGCAAGACGCACGAGATGGATTCCTCTGGACCCTCCTCTTCATTCAATACTTGATTGACTGTTTCTTCTCTTCTTCCTCCCACAAGTTCTTCAGTCTCTGTTTGCTTAACAGCTATACTCCGCCATTTTAGATGCGCCTTTTAGCAGCTGGCGATATATCTGATATGGTGGCTAGGACGTTACAGAAATATTCACGTTGCTTAGTGTTAAAAGCTGGTTTTCCTGGTTCTGTTTTTTGAGATAAATGGTTTACAGTTATGTTCTGAAACATCTCCTAATCTTTGATTGTTATTGTCTCCACAGGTTTTCTACTCGTCTACCGTGGTTTTCCTTGGTCCTCCGTTTTGTCGATCCCGGTTGTGTTGCCTAACCCATGTGGTCCCATCCATCCTCCCGTATATCCATGACCCTTCCTTTGTAGGTATGTCTTTTTCCCACATTCCCTCAAGTTTGGTGCTGGATATGTCTTTCGCTTTTTGTCTTTTTTCTTTCATTGCTTGTATCCTTTCACATGTTGGTGTCACATGTATAACTAATTCTTCACACTTCTTGATATCTAACGCATTCTTGATCATCATAACTCTGCTTATTTCTATTTTTGCATCTTCCTTTCGCCTGTTTCTTAGATCTTTCTCTTCTCTTATTCCTATCCTCAGCTCACATTCTACGCCTTTGTTACATGATTTACCTATTTTTCTCAACTTTGAAGCCGTAGAAAATACTCCTTTCCTGTTTTGCATATCTCTTATTTCACATTGCTACCATAATGAATTGGACTTATGGTTCATAATTTCAGTACAAATTGTTTTTATTTATTTATGTCATTAAAATTGATCACCTGGAACGTTAGGGGATTAAACTCCCCATCAAGAGGCAGAGAGTTCTCTCTTACTTAGCCAAATTAGAAGCCGATATTGTATTCTTGCAAGAAACCCACTTATCGGATGTTGAATCATTAAAGTTGAAGAGGGGATGGGTGGGGAGGTCTTCTTTTCCCCGGGGATGGCAAACGTAATGGAGTGATGATATTGTGCCGCAGATCCCTCTCGTTTACAGTTATGTCCCAGGACTCGGATGCTGATGGTAGATGGCTAAATGTTAAGTTATCTTTGAAGGGTGTTCCTGTCTCTCTTCTCAATGTCTATGCCCCTACATGCGGAGAACCTTCCTTTTGGCCCACACTGGCTAAGCAAATTACCCAACACATGGAAGTTAATTTCATTTTGGCGGGGGACTGCAATCAGACCTTTGATCCGTTTATAGATAGAAATTCCAAAGTTTCTTTTATTCCCAACAAGTCCCATAGATCTTTTGTGCATGCAATTAATCAACACAAACTTTTGGACGCGTGGCGTCTCTGTAACCCAACTACTAGAGAGTACTCTTTTTATTCCCCTTCCCATCAAACCCAATCAAGGATCGATTACATATTTGTCTCTCACAACATCTCACAAAATCTTACAAATGCAGAGATTGGTCCCATTCTATTATCAGATCACGCTCATGTCTCGATCAACCTAGATATTTTACCTAAAGTTACAGGTCCCAAAAGATGGCGCTTCAACAATACCCTCCTTCTAGACCCAAAGTTCACTGCCTCGTTTACTTCCTTTTTGATGAGTTCTACGAGATGAATCAAACAGATTCCATATCATGTTCAACCATATGGGATGCTTTTAAAGCCTCAGCGAGGGCTTCATATTGGCTTTGTTGCAAAGAAACGAAAACTCTTCCGCAAATTAACTAAAGATCTCCTCCAAGATATTAAAAGATTGGAACACTCCTTCTACACTTCACATTCAAAAGATTGCCTCACAGCTCTCATAAACGCCAAAATGCAATTTAATAAGAAGTCAACGGAGGACGCCTCATTATATTTGTTAAAATCCAGTGCAAAATTCTACGGAGGCAAAAATAAGGCTGGGAAACTATTGGCTAATTATTTAAAAGTTAAACAAAACAAGCTGAATATTGAGTCCATTTATGACAACGGATTAAACCTAAAATTTAAAGATAATGAAATTTTGAATGAGTTCTCTCTCTTTACAAGTCTCTGTACGACTCTGAAACACAACCCTCTGAAAATTCTCTTCTGCACTTTTTCTCTGGTATTCAAAAACCTCAAAACGCTTTCCCAAATCTATCCTCCCTGGAGTCCGATTTAACATACCAAGAATTGTTAAAGGCTCTCCAACATCTTAAAAAGGACAAAGCACCAGGACCAGATGGTTTCACCGTAGAATTTTACCAACATTTTTCCAAGCTCATAATGCCCAAGTTACATTCTTTACTAGATTCCTTTAGCACATCAGGTAGCTCTTCAGGTTCTTTTTCAGAAGCTCATATTTGCCTCATCCCCAAAGAGGGTAAGGATTTTAAATATTGCAAGAATTATAGGCCTATATCCCTGGTTAACATAGACTACAAAATGTTTTCCAAAGCATTAGCCATACGATTAGATTCATACCTACCTGACTTATTGGGGAAAGAACAATCTGGATTCGTTAAGGGAGATTTATTACCGACAACACGAGACTTCTTTTTAATGCCTTGTCTAAATCCTCCCATTTAAAGTACCCCTGGCAGCAATTGCACTTGATGCCGAGAAGGCGTTCGACAGAGTTGAATGGACCTTTTTATTCTATACTCTCAAGTGGTTTGGCTTTGGCCCTAAATTTACCTCCCTAATCGCTCTACTATACTCTAATCCCCGTGCGGCAGTATGTGCCAACGGTTTGATCTCACCATTTTTTTACTTAAAGAGAGGAGTGCGTCAGGGATGCCCACTCTCCCCTTTCCTTTTCAACTTGGCCTTAGAACCCTTTCTCTCCAAATTACGTCAAAATCCTGACCTACATGGATTCCAATCATCTAATTCCCATATTAAACTTGCAGCATATGCTGATGACATTCTGCTTTTCATGTCCAAACCGGAAGACTCAATACCTACTTTTTGGAGGAGGTGCAGGCTTATTCTAGCATCTCTGGATATAAATTGAATAATGATAAGTGTGAAATTTTGCCCTTAACTAAGTATACTTTCAAGTCGGATTTTGTGCTTCCAACTTTACTTGGAGCCCTCACCACATTAAATATTTAGGGTTACACGTGACTTCTTCAATAGCAGACACGGTGGCACTTTGCATGACCAAATGCATACAAAAGGTTTCGGATTTAGTAGCTAAATGGCATCCCCTTTATATATCTTGGTGGGGTCGTCTAGACACTATAAAGATGATGTTATCACCTATAATTTTATATACCATCTCTAACATTCCAGTCCCTATTCCTAAAAAGTTTTTTAAGAAGATTAATTCCACACTATCTTCCTTTCTATGGAGCAACAAGAGGTCCAGAATGTCTTTATCTAAATTAACTCGTCCTAATACAGAAGGTGGGGTTAACTTTCCAGATTTTCAGACATACCAGACAGCTTTTCTCCTACGTCAAGCATCCTTTTGGTTACTTGAATCTGTGGATGATTGCCCTTTATGGACAATAACTGAGCATTCCTTCATATCCCCTTTCTCTTTTCAGGAATACCTCTCATTTTCACGCAAACCACAGGCTATGTCCACTCCCATAATCAAATTGACCTCGAAGCTTTTAGAACCCACATCTGCTTCCACGCACAATACTACGGAGCTATTCCTTAATTCCACAATTTGGCACAACAAAGACCTAACTATTCGAAGTAAACCTTTCTACTGGAAGACTTGGCGACAGAGGGGTTTGATCTGGATCCATCAGTTATTTGCACAATCAAACTTTTTATCCTTCCCCTCACTTAGTCAATTATTCGACTTACCTGCCTCGAGCATTCACAAATATAGATTACTTAAAACTGCTGTGATGGATAGATACACTCAATTATCCACCACATCCACTATCTCCACTCCATCAGAACCTTCCTCTACACTTTGCACTTTACTAAAGACTAGACCCAGAGCTTCCACTATATATAAGTATTTACGGGCGGGGACATTAATAGAGCAGAAATCTAAAACAGAGGAGGCATGGGAACGGGATCTCACGTCAACATGGCCAATTTCTTTTGGAATAAAATATGGCTTAAATTACGCAAATCATCTAGGGCAGCCAACACAACACAGACGCTGTTTTTTGTGTACAACAGACTTTTATTTACACCAAGTGTTTTGAGCAAGAGATTTGTGACTGTGTCGGATGCATGTTGGACATGTTCCTCTTCAAATGCTGACCTATTCCATATGATATTTTCATGTACAACTGTAAAAAATTTCTGGAGGCAAGTGTGGTCTCAAATTAATCTGATCTTCGGAACTAAATTTTCTTTTTCCTTCACTCATGTTTTCTTAGGTAGTCTCTCGCCTTGTTGGGAGAATGCTACACTTAATGTGAAAATTATTGACTTGTTATTAGCGGTTGCATTCCAACAAATTACCGTAAATTGGAAGGATTTCTCTAAAATCTCATATAAGGCATGGTGGTATACTGTTTGTCATAATCACAGATTGGATACCTCCTTTGTTTATCCTATATGCATGGCTACGAAACGCTTAGACCTGTGGTCACCTGTTACAATATACCTAGACGTTTGTGCCAAACAATGTTTCCAACTACAACCATCCCAGCAAGAAGTTCCAAAACCCCCTGAAACCCCTATACGCTCCTACAATATCTATTAATCACATTATCTATTAATCACCTACTTACAAGATTCATTTGTACTGCTTAGATTTTCTAAATTTACCCATAAGTCTGGTTTCTCATTTCTTAATCTTTACTGTAGCAAAATTTATTTATTGTACTGATGTGTATTTAATGCTATGAACTCTGTATTGACACCTTTACTCTACTAATAAAATTTTCTTTTTAAAACTGAAAAAAAGGATTCAAGGTGCTGTGCCAGAATTTTACCCATGAACGAGCAGTCAGGGAATTACCTGCCCCCAGCAACAACTTCCTTAAAGCTTAAAAAAAGAAGACACACAACAGTCTTTCTACTACTACAACACTCAAAAGACACCCCTTTCCTTCCAGGCATCCTGCCATCTTTAAACGAATTTGTATTGTGTGGCTTAAGAGAGGGAGGGAAGGGCGGATTGTAGGCCTGGGACAGGGAGCACTAGGAGTCAAATAAGCAATGTTCCCTCTAGTTTTTTCCTCTGTGTGCGGCAATGTAACATCTTTGTGCACTGCAGCCAAGGCTATGCATGCCAAGAAACTGACCATGCATGCAAACGTTACCTGGGGTTCAACTTTAGGCCAAACAGGCATGTACACACAGGTTTCTTTATTAGCATTTGTTGCTCCTTCTGTGATGCAGCTTTTCCCTGGCATTCATACTGCATGAGAGGTAGAGCTATGCATGCTAGGAAATTCATAGGGAGGGCTGAGACAGATACAATCCTTTATAATATCCCACATTAAATGATACAGCAAGTAGCATGTAAAAAATATGACAAAGATTCTTTCAAATTAAAAATAGGTTATTTCATTAACAGCTGCATTTCAATTTATTTGTAGTACAATAGGTGATAGCACAGCAAAATGAGGATGACAGACTTTGACACCATAGCAGTCCGCAGCAGACTGCCACTAACCTAAAACCTTACACCTAAATGTTTAATTACACCAAAGACACAGCATCAGATTGTAACTCCAAAAAGCCATTCTTCAGAATCACTCCAGGTTCCTAAGACTATACCATAACACTAGAGTATGTGGTGTACCAAAAAATTACTTTCCCACCCTCAGTATTTAAAGGTAGTGTTTGAACTTGTCTCCCGGACCCTATGTGCATACGTGGTGGAGTTGAGAAGACGTGCACACACTTTGATCATGGCCCGTTGGGGAGGCTACAAACAATACTACAGTACCACTCCCTGCAGTGCCAATTCAGAGGGAGCCCTACCAGTATTGCACATGTGTAGCAGTACTTCAAGTGGAATGAAATTTCTGAGGAATCTCTAGAAAGGGCACGGACAAGCGTAACTAAGCATCCTTTCCAAGAGGTATGGCATGTGAACCAGAATCCTGTGTTTCACACAGTGGCAAATCTAACCAGTATTTGGGTGCCTTTGGGATTTGTCTGTTACCAGAACTAGGCATAACACAACAATGGACCTACGCCTAAAACAAGCCAGACCTATTGGCTGTGCCAATGCGTTTTATCTGTATCAAGCAAATAAGTAACAATGATTTTGTTGTGATAATGCGAACTGAAAATGTCTGCCCTTCACACCAATTTTCTCTGCAGTCTCTCACTCTTAAACACTTACATCCTTTTTCTCCCCGCAGCTTTCTGAAATCTTCCATATACATATCTATTGTGTCATCTCTTTCCTCTTGTGCACTGTTTTTACACTCTCTCCTGGACATACTTCTTTTCTCTCCTCTACTTCAACATCCCTCCACACGCACACCACCCACCCACTCACCTGTTGAAAGCTCTTTGCTTCTCTTCTGTGTTGTCTTATTTGGAAAGTTGTGTAACTCTTCCACCAGTTTTTCAACAGTTGCAATTTACATATATATGACCATCACTCTCTGTGGTTTGTAGAGAGGCCAAAATTGGAGGTGCATGTAGCCTGAACAGCTTTAGGGCTCACTGACAGGCACTGTGAGACCTGGCACTGCATTCTGTCTCAACTACAGAGCTGTCCCATCATAATCACACACCCACAGTTTCTGCTCATAAAGACACTTGGATGTGACTCAGTTCACGAAATGCACTGTACAAGAGTCTTATATTGCATAAAAAACTGCAAATATGCAACATTTGTAAAACCTAATCCTCTCAGGTAATGCAGGATTAAATAATGCATGAAGCATCCGTGCATCTCAGTGAATTTTTTTAAATGGGCTGGCAATGGTGTGACTGATGATGTAAGAAGGTGTGTGGTGTGTATTTCCACAACACGTGGAGTTAATATTGTATGTAGATTGTGTACAGCAAATATTATCACTGCTACATTTATAAAAGCAAACTATTCTTGTAAATGAAACAAATTGAAAACCTTCTTTTAGGTTGTCAAAAAATACAATCCTCCATTATTACTAGCAGTGACACGTAGCTTAGGTTAATGCATAATTTGGAAAGACCAGGTAATAGCCAGTAGCGTAGCAATGATGGCGTGGGCTCTGGAGCAAGCAAGGAAAATGGCCCCTTTGAATGCTGTTGGGATAGGAAAATATGGAAATATGTATGCTTCAATGGTCCCTGGTGCCACTTCACCTGCTGCACCAATGGTAGCTACTCCCCTGGTAAGAGCATCAGCTCATGCATATTACATGAAAACAGTGAGCTGGTGCCTCTAAAAGAAAATGCTACAATTAGCGTTGTGCTGATGCATAGTTTCAATTGGTGCAGCTGGTGCAGAGATACCAGGGTCCAGGGCCAGAGGGGCCCACTGAATTATGATTATTGCTGTATGTCACAGTTCAGAAGGCAGCCAAGGGGTCCATTTTCTTCCTTGCACTAGGACGACAAGATTTTTAAATCCAAAAAACGGGGCATTTCGCAGAAAATAGATGAAGTACTACAACTTTACATCAACCGAAGGCCACAATGACAGCGATCATCAAGATAGAAACATACACAGGCACTAAGGAAATAAAGTATCATATCTGTTAATTTAATTGGCTTTCCATTAACACCTGATAGCTAGTTCTGCTTTAGAACACATACAAAATGCATCCCATTGTTTTCAGAAGACCCTTTCTGAAAACCGGTACATGAGCCAAATGTACAGAAATTTGCTAGGACAGCTGGGGGGAAACCGGGACTGTCCCGGCAAATCCAAGACGCCTGGTCGCCCTAACTAGGGCCCATGCCACATTGGCTATGCCACTGTTTCTGTGTATGAAAGTAAATTCCTCGGGCGTTCTAATATACTGGTAGCAACCAAATTAACAATAACGCTAACAATCTGAGGTTACCTTTCAATACAAACTGTGACAAACAAGTTGGCATTAGTGAAGGAGACAGCGCACCTATCTCTCTAGTGCTTGACAAACAATGTGGAAGTTATGTAAAATGGTTAAAAACAAAGCATTAACATTTGAGGTAAAAGGGGAGACAAATAAACACACATTTAGGCCCTCATTTGTGGGGATTTGGTATTGGGTAGCGCAGCAAGTCAGCTTGCTGCGCTGCCCTATGCCAAAGTGAAAGGGCAGGAATGCACCGTATTTAGGCAATACAGTGCATTCCTGTCCTTTACTCCTGCGCTGGCACCATTGCAACAGCCTAGCGCCAACGCAGGCACCCTTGCACCATGGTGAAAAGAGGCCTGTGTTGTCGTCAGGATTGTTTTTGTGCAGAAAGGGGCACCTTCCTGTACAGAAACAATCCTAAGAGGTGTTTTTCTCTCTCCATGTGTGCTGCATAATGCAGCACACATGGAAAGAGGAAACAATAGGAGAAATGTGATTATTTCTCCTTGTTACACCTCACCTTGGGAGGCATAAGGTTTTGGCGCTTCCCGAGGTTTACATGCTCTTGTAAATCTGGGGAAGTGTCAAAATCCATGACAGCAGCTGCCTGAAGCTCAACTCGGACCCTCCCCCTCTGCATGGGACAACACCTGGTGGCCTACCGCCCTCGGCATTCTCCCACCCCCACGGACCACGCCCGGAACCTCGGCATCATACTCGACTCCTCCCTCACTATGAACCGACAGATCAACGCCGTCGCCTCCACCTGTTTCAACACCCTCCGCATCCTTCGCAAGACCTTCAAATGGATCCCCCCGAATCCAGAAAGACCGTCACCCACGCACTCATAACCAGCAGACTGGACTATGGATACGCCCTCTACGCCGGAATTAACAAATCCCTGCACCGCAAGCTCCAGCCAATACAGAACTCCGCAGCCAGACTCGTCCTCGGCATCCCTCGACAGGAACACATCACCCAACACCTGCGACACCTGCACTGGCTCCCCGTAGAGAAGAGAGTAACCTTCAAGATACTCACCCACGCCTACAAATGCCTCCACAACACCGGACCCCAGCATCTTAACGAAAGAATCTCCTTCCACGTACCCAAGAGAAACCTCCGATCCACCGACCTCGCCGAAACCCCACGCATTCGTAGAGCAAGAACGGGTGGAAGACCCTTCTCCTACATCGCGGCAAAGACCTGGAACGAGCTCCCTATCAACATCAGATGCGCCCCCACTCTGCACACCTTCAGGAAGATCCTCAAGACCTGGCTCTTCACCTGACCCGGAGCTGCACCCCCCCCCCCAGTGCCTTGAGACCCTCAGGGGTCAGTAGCGCGCTTCACAATTCCCTGATTGATTGATTGATGGGTGTTGCATGGGAACACCTACTGTAACGCCTCCTGAGCACAGAGGAAGGCAGTGCAGAAATTTGCGCTGCCTTGCCTTACTCCATATCTATGAGGCCATTCAAAGCCACGCATAGTGGCTTTGAGTGGCCTCATAGATATGTTTTTGTAATTGGTTATGCCGGACCGTCACAAAAAGTAACTCTCCGGTGATGCAAGGAGCTCGTAAATATGCCCCTTAGTGGCTGATTTGTACAAAGTGAAATCAGAAAACCTGGGATTGAGCCCAGCATAACCAAATTGTGTGACCGTAGGCAAATATTTTATTTCAGCAATATGCTATTTTCTTCATTATTGCATAAGGAAGCACCTTCAAATAGGTGAGGTCAGCATAGGAGTCGTACAAACATATTGTGTTTGGTTTAATAGACAATAATGTTGCTCTCTCTATAGAAATGTGGGCACATACTGGGTGCACATGACAACTTACTTGCCTCAGTTCACAAACATCATTGTTAGGAGGGCAGGGGAGGAATAGTTCAAAGATTATGATTAAAAACGAACTTTTAATCAGTGCCTTTCAGTGCAGTGATATAAAGTGACGTATTAATGCCAAAGCTTCCATGTGTTAAAGAAAAGTGCATCTTGGTATTTTGAAGAGACTCTGTCATATTTTAGGTGATGTTTGATTTAGATGATTTAGATGACAAGCATTTCAGGGCTCAGCTCTTCAGCCCAGCCTGTGCACTGATGCACTAAGAATGATCTGGCTGATCTTTATCCACCAGTGGAAGGCTGCGCCAAAAATAGCTGAAGTCATCCCTGCAGGAGCGTCAGCAGTGCCTCCCTTCTTAACGCATGGGCACGCTGGGCAATTGCCCGGGGGACCCACGAGCATAGGGGTCCCATGCAGACCAGAATTTAACTCTAATTTTCTGTTAAACATTTTTATTCCTGTGAGTGGTTGGGTAAGCAGGGCCCAGTGCACTGCTTTGCCCGGGGGTCTATAATGCTGTCAGGATGGCCCTGAGCAACAATGCCCAGAACACTTTAAACAAAACGTTATCACCAAGTCTTTGAGCCATGCCCTGGGACACCGAACAATGCCAATTGCAGCATGGCCGTAAAAAAATATATTAATCAGAGACACCACTGCTGCTTGTGTACCCCTGAAGCCGCTGCCTCTATCTCCGAAACTAATGCCGCAAGTGGCATGTGCGGGAGCCACTTGCTGCGCACTTTGTGACCCTCTGCAGCCCCCACACACGGCCTCTTCCACTGTGAATTGCTCTTCTACACTTGATTGCCTGCGCTTCTCCATATGGTTCTCGCACACGCAAGCGACCATTATTTTGTGCTGCTCGCATTTTTAAAAGCAGCTGCAAACGGTCTCTTGTGTGGATTGTGAAGTGTGCCTGCTTCATAATCTAGATTGCGTGCAGGGGAAAGTTAGGGTGCGTGCATGCGCACACCTTACAGGGAACACTGCAGCTAAGTAATGCACTCATTACCCCTTCGTCTGTGCTCCCCGTCCCAGTCCTCAACTCTTGAGGATATACCTAAGCATGAAATAACCACGACAATGCAAACTGGCAACTTCCTTATTGAGTTGTCTCAAACCCTTGTGTAACCTGGGATCTATCATTGGTCTTTGAATGCTTAAAGAAGGAACCTTTTCAGCCTTTGAAACAGATCCTTTATCTTGGTTATGAGTGAAAGTGTCTTTCCTCTTAGCAATAACATCAGCTAAAAGATTAGGGGAGTTGGGGGCATTGGTCATCTTGTCTCCTTATCTCACTTTTTCCCAGACAGGGTAATTCTGAAACCAGAACTTAAATTTAGACCCAAAGTTCAATCCAGTTTTCATTTAGATCACAAGATTGATATCCCAGTATTTTCTGATGTTGAAGGTAGTGCAATTCCATCTATCTTGGATGTTAAGAGAGCACTAACAATTTATTTAGATAGAACTAAGGACTTTTAGAAACTAGCACTATTTTTGTGTCCTATGGCTTGCCCAATAAAGGTAAATAGGTGTCAACTCATACTCTTAGTCATTGGGTCAGACAGGCAACCTCATAAGCCTATGTTTCTGTGGGTCATTCTCTCCCGGGGAAAGTCCTGAGTCGTTCTACTAGGGCGGTTTCCTCCTCTTGGGCAGAATCAGCAGGTGTTTGTTTACAAGAAATATGAGTGTCCACAACCTTATCAACACAAAATACTTTTCTTCCTAATTATTGTTTACATATCCTGCAAGAATCGGATATGAATTTTGATTTTCTTTATGGTTCCTATGAGTTTAATTAAAGCAATAATGCACTTACCAGTTTGTATTAGCATAGTTTGTTCATGGTTGGGTACATCCTCAAGTGTTCAGGACTGGGACGCGGAGCACGGACGAAGGGTAATGATTCCATTACTTATCGGTCATCTTCATTACCATTACCATGGTTGAAGTGGGAAAAAAAGTAGGGGAGCTTTAGGCGGAGAATCAGAGGGCTGGAATAACCTGAGAATTGGGTCAGTGGGCGGATTCAGAGGTGTGGCCAGAAAGAGCAAAGCATCCCAATTTTTAGTATTTGGCATTTCACTGACCAGTTACAGCTTATTACATTATTTAATTCAACCAAAGGATACACATGTTTATTTAAAGTTTAATATGAGTTATTGACATTATAATACATTCACAAAGTGGGATACGTTTCGAATCATAGAATGTCCCAAATACACTTAAAAGTGGAATCACAAGCCATTTGTCTCCGAGCCATGCAGTTTCTGTCATCAGCACTTCTCCCTTTTTCCACAAGAGCAGTTCAACCATGAATGGCAAAATATCCTAGTTTGTAATTGTTTTCCACATAATTATGGCTCTGCCATATTTGCCACATAATACATTGTATGCTGCATAATCGGATGATTTTAACAAAAACATTGTTTGTAGCTCAAACGGATCAAATGGTACTAAAAATGTGACTTGTGTTGCTGCGAAGTGGAGGGCTCTTTGCAAAGGGTGACTGGTCACTGTTCTTATTGCTGCATTTGCATGTTACATTGGGACTAATGAGGCAAAATCTTTGCAGAGACATGTGTAGAAATGTCAAAATAATACAGTATCAGAAAATGTACTGCATTACGCTGCAGCCTTTTTTTGCTGCATACTTTAGTCAACACTGCAACATAATTTTGTCCTCCATTGCTACATACTTCTAGTGCCCCAAAGCAGGCAGCACATGTTAAAAGTGCTTGTGCATGAAGCAGAGAGCCTGTGAAGTTTGCGAACTTAGTTTGGTGTGCGTGCGAATCCTGCATTGCCGATCCCTGGTGAGTTGCACTACTACTGCTGAAAAAAGGCCAATGGAGGTATCAATGGGTGAGGCAGACTGGCCTCAAGGGTCCTGTGACCTCATTGACAGAGTCACTGTTGCTCTAGGGTGTGATGCTTCGTAGCCCTGCCCGCAAGACTGGAGGTGAACTTCAGTATGGATTGTGGTGGACAGGCCTTCCAGATTAACTCACACTTGCCATTGCTAGGGTCCACCTGCTGGGGCTACGACACCAGGGCTTCTAAGGTCTTGCGGGCCTTTTAAGGTCTACCATGGGAATGTGCTCTCTCAGGAGAGTGGTCTGTTGGATTGGTCATGATGGCTGAACCTGGTTCCTCAGTTCCAAATTCGGCAGCTCTGGCTATATTGCCACATCCTCTCCCCCAATGAACACCATTCTGCCCCACTGAGAGAAACTTGCACTGCCTTCAGCTACAACCCAATTTCGCCTGGCTATAAACACCTGGATGCGGCTCAGTTCAAATTATGCATTAGGCAAGAGTAATATGCTGCCTGGAAAAAAAAGTAACAACATCCTGGAAAAAGCAAACCCTTATAGGGAATTCAAGATTAAGTAAAGCATGTGAATTGTAAGCAGGAACAACATGGTTACCTTAACGCTTTTACACTCATTGTTCAGAAATCAGTGAGTGTTTTTTCCTGAAAAGTTAAGGACATGACTACAGGGCCCAGCAGGGACTTGTTTCAACGTCCATTGCTTATATCCTTACAAAACGTAAGCAGTATGGTTTAAAGAGACCACATCCCTGAACACATTTTATAAACTAAAATAAGGAAAACAGCTGACAAGGATCACATTAAACGTTTTCCACTTTATGCATCATCCAGGTATTTTAGCACCTCCAGGAATGGTGCCCTTCCCCACCCGGGAAAACAATGCTGTTCAAAGAAAGACTAAGAAATGAAAGCAGCGCTTAGCTGGCAAACTCTGTAAAGTGGCACTAATGTGTGTGGGTGTGAAAAAAACCAGTCTGGCATCTTTGCGACCACTCTGTCTTGCTTTATTTAGTTATTTCTTTATTTTCCGTATTTTTAACCTTTTTTTCCTCTCCGTCCCGAGGCTGCACTGTGGAATAGAAAAATGTCAGAAAAAGACGTTTCCAGAAAAAAAGTTTCTTCTTTTTTGGATTTATTTCACAGTGGAACGAATGAAGGAAAGGAGAGGAAAGAGAGGGTTAGAGCCATTTCTTGAAGTCACTGTTTTCAGCAAGTAATGGGAGTGAGACGGAGACAGAAAGAGAGGGAATATGAGGAAGAAAGAAAGAGAGGGGGGAAAAAAGTGAGCGGGGGGCAGCTGCCAGCGGCAGAGAATGAGAAGTGGACATTGTCCTTGTCTTCTATGGGCAAGAAGGAAAAGACAGACTCCTTTTCCTTCTCTGCCTACCCACCTGTCCTGGAATGGCCGAGCCTTATCTATAGGCCCTTTGCTATTTCTGTAGATCTGGGATGCATTTTTAAAATAAAAAAGTATGGGAAGGGATTCTTTAAAATTAAAAAAGTAGGGGCACGCCATGCCCTGCCGATCCCGCCCACTTTCACCACTGATTTCCATGAGTCCTAATGCTCCCCATCCCAGTCCTTCAACCTGCCCTTCTCTCCTAAGGTATAAAGGTATATCACCAATAATAATGAACTTTGTGACAGGACGCCAAGAAGGGAAGGGATGGTATTTGAGGGTTGTTTAATTAGTATAGTAGAAAGACTGTCAGGTGTCTTTTTTTTAAAAAAAAGCTTTAAAGGAAGTGGGCACCTCAAGTGGAATGGGGAGAGCTAGGACTCAGGGTAATGAAGATTACTTGTAAGTAATTGACTTATACCATTCTGTGCCTGGAGTACTGTCAGGGAATTACCTAGAGTGACTGAAACAATGACGCTGGATGAGTGTAAAGGAACTAAAAGCAGGGAAGAAAATGTCTCTCAGCCATGGTTTTTACTTTTACCATAAGTCATTTTCTGCTTCAACCATCCTGCAGGCAAAAATTGTAAGGATACTATTCATTGATGGAGCTGACCCAGTGCTTATGCTTTTGTGATTCATTAAATGTGTGTGAAATTAGACATGGCAAATAAAAATATATAAAAAAATCATGTCTCTTGATGCTTGATATGTAAAAATATACACCATGTTGATAATCATGTCTTTTTGTTTTAGTATGTGGTATGTATAAAAGAATTATAGAAGAACAACATTGTATGCCCAACCGTATGTGTTTAGATAATCTGTTTAACAACTTTCTTTACAGAGATGTATATTTTATGTTTTCTACTATTTATTAATTCAGTTATTGGTCCTGAATAAGGTGAGATACAGGTCAAGGATCCACTGAAACACTGCGTCAACATGATAACTTTTTTAGTGATTTGATTGTATACAGTTGTTTTCTATGTTATTTTTGGACCAAATGTTTTTGATGATCTATCTTTTCTCTATCATCGGCTCAGCACCATGATACATCTTTGCTGAACCTGGGTCTGAGGAACGTTTGATATGCGGTGATAAAACTGAGGTTTTGGTCTTGGGTAACAATGCCTCCCTCTGGGGTCCCAGACACTGGCCGGACTCCTTAGGACCTTAGCCCACCCCGTACACCACGGCTACAAATGTGGGTTTCAACATTGATGATAAGCTCTCAATGAAACCACAGATAACCAAGGTCACTGCCATCTGCTTTTCTACCCTTCAATGGCTAAAACAAATCTCTGGTTAATTCCCTTAGCAGCCCAAAGAACTGTCATTCAGGTGTTGGTCATATCCAGACTGGACTATGGCAATGTGCTGTACCTAGGGGCTGATAAGACCTCAATACTCCGTTTACAGATGGTTCAGAAAGCTGCGGCTCGGCTACTCTTTCATTTACCTCGGAGGGCCTCAGTTACCCCCCTACTTCAGGAACTGCACTGGCTCAAACACATTGAGTTTAAGGCTTTGTGCTATATGTTTAAGGCCAAACAGGGCCTAGCGCAGCAAAATGTACAGGAACTGGTGATTCCTTACTCGCCCACTCAGCCACTGAGATCTTCAAGTCAGGCGCTGTTTTCCATACCTAGATTTCGTCTTACCCTTATGAAGGGTCGCTCCTTTTCCTATCTAGGCTCCAAACTGTGGAAGGCCTTGCCTGCCGACCTCAGGAATTGTAATTCCCTACTTGCTTTTCGCAAAAACCTGAAAACTTGGTTATTCTAATGACTGATCACGGGATAGCCTATCTGCTTCTACCTGCGCCGGGAAACCCCTTGGGGTAGCTGTGCGCGCTACAAATCTCTTAAATAAATAAAAATAAAATAAATAAATATCTGGTCTAGTGGATTATAAATGTCACTAGTATTTTATGTGTATTCTATTAATGTAATGTAATGTAATGTAAAAGGGTACTTGTAAAGCGCACGGCTACTCCACAGAGTGTCCCGGCGCTACGGACCACAAGACCGGGAAAAACAGAGAAAAAGTAGAGAAAGAACCAATCGTGTTACGAAAAAGTACTATC
This sequence comes from Calotriton arnoldi, assembly GCA_963921515.1. NCBI lineage: Eukaryota > Metazoa > Chordata > Amphibia > Caudata > Salamandridae > Calotriton > Calotriton arnoldi. Next base: position 152,173 of record CAWUFW010018268.1, on the reverse strand, counting down.
AACTGTTATTGCTGGAACAACCAGGTCTTCAACTGTTTCCGAAAAGAAAGCAAGTCCTGGACTTGCCTAAGCGGCAAAGGCAGACAATTCCATAACCGTGTGGCCAGCACTTGAAACGAGCGGCCGCATAGTCGGGAGCGGGAAAACTTAGGAATCTTCATAAGAAGCTGTTGTGAAGATCTAAGGGATCTTTGTGGCACATAATGTTGGATCCTATTTCTGATATAGATAGCGCCAGTATTATGAAAGGCCTTGAAAGCCATAACCAAAGCTTTAAATTGAATCCTTTTCCGAACTGGCAGCCAGTGCAGGGACTTCAAATGAGAAGACATTCCTGCTCTTGGCCCTACCATAAGAATAGCTCTAGCCGCCGCATTCTGAACCACCTGCAGATGGTTCAATGAGTACTCAGGGAGGCCCAGGTACATGACGTTAACATAATCAAGTCGTGACACAATCAGGGCCTGAACTACCGTTTTCTTGTGGGCATCCGAGAGCAGGGGAAGAAAGTTTTTAAATATTTATGAGATTCTTAATATTGTGGTTGGAGCATAATTGGTTATTCTTTGACATAAAAGTTATATCTGTTGTCCTTAGGTTGATACTTAAGCATCCACATAGAGAAAATTTGGATTTTAACAAGTCCATGGAAAAAACGTTGGTAGTGATTCATAAACAGGCATACCCACTGTATGTTAAACACTACTACATACCAAAAAAACATAATTTTCAATAGCAGCACATTATTTTCATGGTTATGTTTCTGATTAAACTTCAGTCTGTAAAGCAATGAGAACAGTGATTTGGTTTCATCAATCCTCAAACATAAGCCGTAATGCATTTTAGGACTTAAGACCACACATCTGCAATATATCTCTTTAATGAAGATGTACTATACCATGCACATATTTTTGGCCCTGTCTAAAATTCATCTTTTTCTATACACTCTGGGGCATAGGGTTTTTCAGTATTAAAAAATAAGTTGCTTTCATCTGTTCTCAATCCCCTGCATCCCTAAGTACAGTTAACAGTGCAAGATGTGTTCAGTGTAGGCTGTCTAGAGTTATACATAAAACATTGTAATAAAGTACGGTTTGACATTTTGCTTTCCTGTCATTAACATGATGAAGACAGAGGATGAAGACTGAGATTTTCCATTATCATGGATGTAAATGAAAGCAAGCACTGATAAAGACCATAAGTGAGTGTTTCAACAAGTAGTTCGTTTTTTGGCCAGTCATAGAAATTCTCATAAACTTCATCATTCAGGTATAATTTATAAAATGAGTGACTTAGGCATTGTTTTCTAACGATTTATGTGTGGGTGTAACTGTATGGCTACACAATGGGTCTTCTTCACATAGGGAAACGCAAACACAGATTTCTGCCTCTGTCTGGGTGGATATCTCGGCCTTAGTGGTATTCACCATTTCCATGTTTAAATATTTATCCAGTAATAAGATTACAAGTCTCCACCCTCTTACAACTGAATAAAAACAAATAGGGAAACAGCATTCACCTGACCTAAACCACACACAACTGAGAAACGTGCCTGCAGGAACATAAATACAGTCCACACCCTAAGCTCTGCCCTCTTCACACTGGACTGCCTGACTCCAGTGACAACACTCCACAGCTACAACCTACAAGATACAGTCCCAGGGCCTGCTTCAGGGTGGTGTGACCGGTGCAGCCGCACCTGGCATTGAGCTCGGGGGTGGGAGGGAGTTTTCTGCATTTGGAAATAACTTATTGGTTAAAAAGCACCTGTTGAAGAATTTCTTTTGTGTCCCATAGTTTCAGGCAACAATAAAAATGTTAAGATAAGTCTGATGATTAATGTTCCTGCTGGAAAGAGATGGGAGTTTTATCTAGTGGCAGTTTTGGCTTTTTATAAAGTAGAGCAGTAATTGCTGCAAAGTGCGGGTACCATGCGATCTGCACAGAACTATATTTTATGTGGATAGCTCAGTAGGTTACTGCTTTTTTCACAGAGATAATTCTGTTACTTGCAGTTCATAAGTTATAGTCCTAAAATAGTACAGAGAACTATGAGTTGTCATCAAAGAGCTGCATGCAAACTTCATGTAATTGTTTAGAGCATTATATTTTTTCCCATATCTTTCACATTATCATAATGTTGCTAAAAAGGGTTTGTTTGGGTAGAAATACATTCTTATTAGTAAAGCCAACCACAACCACTGTGGTACTTTTCAAATCCTGAGTTTCTGCTTCTCCAGACCAAACACTCTAAAAATATACTGCCTACTAGTATGGTTGACATGTGACTCCTACACGTTGGAATCCTCATTGTAACATTTCCTTTAAATGATTTAGACACGTATGATTTATTTTCTCAATATAATGTGTGTGTGATGTAAAGTGCACAAACACCTTACATTGGCATGAGTAGCTGTTGGAAAGTGGATTATTAGTAGTGGCAGATATGCATTTACCACTGGCAATAATGCCACTAACACGCTATAGGGCTCAGAGCAGGCCTTAGAAAATTATTCCTATGCTCAACCCTTGGTGGCTTGGCTGCGAGCAGGTATGCTTAACTTCAAAGACAGGTATGTAAAGCATTTAAAAACACCAATTCAGTAAATAATTGTGACACAACACACAATAAAAATCCAACACCAATTTATAAACATAGGAAATATTGTTATCTTTAAATTGACACCAAAAAGAAAAATATGCACTGTAGGGAACCAGCTATATGATTTTTTAAAGATTAGTCACTTTCTAGTGCTTAGTAACCAACAGTGCCACTTTTGGACATTTGGTTGCCTCTGGCAGGGACACATTCACATTTAGCAATTGTTCTGGAGCATCTCTCACCAGACTTATGCAGCCTCCTCCAGCAGGCTTAATTCCATTAGAACTCCTTCCTGAAGTTCTTCTTGCAGGTCCAAAGTGTCCAACACACAATCCAAGGGTCTGGAATCTCCAAGAGGGTCCTTGAAAGTGTGAGACTTCAATTCTCACAATCCACTAGGACAAAACCCTTACAAATCCACTGGTAGTACTCCAGGCTGAGGATTCTTGGTGGTGTTGGTCCAGGTGAGCTCTGTTAACCTGTAGCTTGCAGGGAGTCCACTCTTTAGTCCTTTTAAAGCAGGTTTGATCCACAGGGCTGTAGTTTCAGATGGTGCAAAAGGTGCAATTTTCAGAGTGCAGGGCCTGGTGAATGCACATCAAACTCTTCAGCGTGCGCCCTTCTGATTCTCTTAGGTTTCAAAAGCAGATCTGAGAGGTACTGCCCCTCTCAGATACCTATTCAGTGTTCTCTGGGGTCAAGCAGGAGGGTACTCCCGTCAAATGAGGTGCAGGGCAACACCCCAGAGCATGACCATCTCCTCCAACGTGTGGCAAAATGCTAACCCAGAAAGCACTATTCTTCCAAAATTCAATATGTCAGAATTTTCAGCAGAGGGAGCAGAACTAACTAAACCAGCCCACAGGATGGCGTCATCTGCATAGGTCCATTCCCCTTACATCTGGAAATTCCTCCTTAATCCCCCCATCTGGGTGCGAGGCAGAGGGGAGAGGTGAAAATGAAAAAATGGTTTCTATAGCTTGTCTCCTCCTTCCCTTGAAGAGCATTATTTACTACCCCTCCCCCTGGCTCTGGCATACCTATGCCCAGCAACCTCTCCTCCCAGAAAGGTTTCCTAACGCCAGGGGTCATTTATCACCTCTTCAAAGCAGCCAGGCTAATCCACTTATCTCTGACCAATCAGATAACCAGAGCACTATAGGGTTGAATTTTGGCTTACAGACAAGAAAGTCTTATAACTTCTTGTCTGTACATTTTAGAAGAAATTCAACAATACCATTTTGCTGGATTTATCATTACCATTCTACTGAGTCCTTTAATCCTAGTTTTAGGGCTTTTCTTTCTCCAGTTAATAACTAATAACCTCTTCCAATGTTAACCTATGGGCTGGGGACCTGCAATGGAAAAATGAACTGGGCAATTTCTCCAATACCAGGACCTATAAAACAGGTTTTATAAGGACCCTACTTATATCTACAGGACCCCCCACCCCTGGTACACCTAGGAAAGACATTAGGGGTTCTGAATATCTCAAAATATTGCTAATTTCACAGTGCTCCTAGCACAAAAGTCAATTTTTGGAAGCACTTTACTACAATGTGGGGAGTGAAATGTGCAATTTCACTAACCCCAGGGCATATAAAACCTTTTTATAAGGATTTTCCTTATAAGTACCTGTCCCCCCACCCCTTGAACACCAAGGGGAAACCCTGGGAGTACCTACCATGCCCAAACGTTGTAGTTTATTCATTTTTAAGTGCCCTAAACACAAAAGTCGAGTTTGGGCAGTCCTGCAACACAGGGCCGTTTTAAAACTGACCTCAGGCTCCAGCAGGGCACACATGCAAGTGCAGAAAAGGCTGCTGGCCTCTAAACTGCCCTTGCCTAATCTATACTAGGGACTTAAAGGTAGTTTCAATCCCCCTGCCCTATATGTATTAGGGCCTTATAGGGGATGTCATGCCAATCACAGGGGTACCCTAACCCATAGTATACCCTAGTGTATCTAGGTGTGTTCACTGTATTCTATGTGTGTCTTCAGCATAGCACTGGCCCCGGGCCTGGTTAGGCAGAGCCCAGGGTCAGTCAGAGTCAGTTACCACCAGTATCAGTCAGCAAAAAATTGGGGGTACCCAGGGCACAGGATGACTTTGCAACAGTAGCGCTATAAAACAAAAGTAATGCATGTGGGAGACAGGGTTTGGAGGGATGAAGGGCACTGTTGGAAGGTGGTAGTGAGGGAATCCATGGAGAAGGAGGTCATGGGGGGCGTCAAAAAAGACTATTGAGCTGGGCACCACCAGCGTTAAAGCCGGCTCTGTACAGTCCATCCCATTTAAGAAGAAAAAGAACGTCAGTGAGGAGGAGACAGTCCTTGTAGTGAGATGTGTTGTTTGTCGGTACTCCATACACACTCAGTGGTGCAGAGAAGGTGGCATTGTGGCAGGAGATGACAGACTTTGTCAATGCATTGGGGACAGAGGCATGAACAAAAGTGGCAGGATGAGAAGAGACAGTGGAAGGAGATGTTTTCAAGGGTACAGGTGACAAAGTATTATCCTGGAGGTGGATCCAAATCCCATTTCTGTCTCACCCCACAATGCACATATTCTCCCCAGTATGCACAATGACCTCCTACCTGGCATCCTTGGTGTGGTTTTCACCCTAACTTTTTACCTCCAACCCTCCTGTTTTGCTGATTTCATTTTGTCTGGCTTCAGGACTCTGCGCTTTTTACCACAGCTAATCAGTGCTATTGTGCTTGTGCCCACTCCCTAAAACATGGTATACCCAATTGGCATATTAAATGTACTTATAAGTCCCTAGAAAAGTGGCACAACCTGTGCCCAGTGCCTGTAAATTAAATGCTACTAGTGGACCTTCAGCACTGATTGTGCCAACCACTTAAGTAGCAATTTAAACATGTCTCAGGTCTGCCATTGCAGCCTGTGTGTGCAGTTTTAAAGTGTTGGTTCGGCCAGGCAAAACAAACTTTTTACCAGGCCCATACCTTCAGTTTTAATATATATAAGTCACCCCTAGGGTAGGCCCTGGACAGCCAAGAGAGCAGGGTGAACTATATTTGAAATGTTGGGCATGTACTTTGTAGTTTTACATGTCTTGGTATTGAAACACTCTTAAATTTGTTTTTCATTACTGCAAGGCCTACATCTCTCATAGACTATCACTGGATTTACCTTATTACCTGTACTAAGATAATATTTCCAAATGAGAGCAGGTAACCAGTTCATGTTTGGTATCTTTGGAATTGTAAAGAAAATTCCTCACTCATGATGAAGTCGGATTTTAAATTACAATTTTGAAAATACCACTTTTAGAAAGTTGTCCTCTGGAACTCATTGAAAAGTATGTGTCTTAGAAGTAACCTCAGACTTATTCAGACTTATTCATAGGACCAAAATTAATTACAAGGAAGACAAAACACAGGACTGATATAGATTGCATCTTGTAATGTTTTGACTCCAATCATGTGTAACAATCAACAAAATAAGTAATCATAGGATAATTTGGAGCTTGCTTGTGCCTCACCCTGATAAGGATTGTGGTTGCTGCTTGAGTAGGGTTTCACCCCCCTTCCACCAGTAACTCAATTTCTCATAAGAACCTTCTCTTTTCACTTCATTAGAACTCCCTAATCATATCACATAATTGTCCTCCAATTCACAGATAAGGAAAAATCTTACACATGCCACTCACACTCACCCTTAACCCTGTCCCTTTAGAGTGTAAATTGATAATACCAATCTTCATACACTTTAACGTTCTTTTAAAGAATCCCCTTATCATATGCATTGGAAGCAGCAGCCACAGTAGAAGTAGACTATATTACGGAAGGGCGAAAACCAGGATCTGTCTAAATGCAACCCCACCACCCACATAGGTATGCTACACTCCCATCAGTATCACAACCAGGTTCTTGAAAACTGTATACATTTGTTTGTCGTTTCTCAAAACTGTCATTAATATATCTTCTTTATAAATGTTGAATATAATATTTCCTAAAACAATAAGCTTTCATTTTCAGCATGTCTCAATAACAGGTCAAATGATTGAACTTATATCTTTGATGTCTGCGTTCTATATCATAATATACATCCTCCCACTTTTCTACTACATTTATAAATATATCTATATTCCTATTGTAACCCACTCTATCCACCTAGGTCCCTGTCACAGAAAATTGTTGAGTGATATGTCCTTTGTCACAGTAACTAACACTCTCTCACATTGTGTCAATGCATGCCAAATAGGACACCTTTATCTCAGTAGATGTCACCCAAGAGGGTACTATGTTAGAGTGTATATACTGTGTAAAATAATATATATCGACAAAAGAAGCATCCATGGCAGGTAAGGCACTGTTATACTGCATTTATTTCTCTAAGTAATTACCAACTAATACCACTGTCTAATAATCTAAGGTTTCAGTTGCCTATGCTAAAGTGTAACCTGTTGCTTAAACCTAAAATACAAAATGTCTGGTTTTGGTGTTTTACACAATCTTTCATTTACAATTTAAATTACAATTCTTATGCAGCTCCTGGTGACCAAGAGCCTGGTGCTAGTGCCATACCGTCCACAAGCAGAGGACGGAGTTCAATCCATCGAGAAAATCCTGTCTTCTGACAAGCTACTGTCTCAGGGGCCTCTACTGCTAAAGAAAAAGAGGAGGGTATTGAGCCCTTCCTGGATAACATATCTAAAAACACCTCAAGGCCGGCCAGCTTCCTTCTCCCTTGGCATCTCCTATGGATTGCAAGTACCCAGTCAACTGCTAAAAAGCCATGAATGCTCATCCTGACTAAGCAGGACACACCTCTAACAATGCCTCAGCCTGTAGGTACCTGGGTTAATTCCCTATGTCCACCCTCTGGTCTTCTCGTCATCTTTTGAGCGAGAGGTAACCCTTGTCAGACGGCCAAGCATGTCTCAAGTGGCAGTATGGGGGAGATGGCATGGGCAAATCTTGTCCTTTGGGAGGATCAGTTTTTACAACAACAATCCTCTGGGGGGGGGGGGTAGTTGTCAAATGTGGAGACCTTAAACAGCATGTCTTCTCACCTATAACAGCTGGAAAGGATGGGGGATAGACATACCTGTTTAATGGTTAATGTACAAAGATGTACCCCTCCCCAATTCCCTTAAATTCCTACTTGGTGAAACTTTGGGCCTTCTCTTTACTATCCTTCACCATTTGGGAGGGATTTCCAGAGAAAAAGGAGCAGTACAATGGAAATGGATGATGTAGTGGCTGTGTGGTGGTCCTTGGATGGCTCAGGAATGTCCGACTTCCTGTTGCTGTATGTTACATCCTGTATGTGGTATTCAGTGAAAAACTACTCCTTCGCAATATAGTTCTCTACTACTGAGGTCTCCGAAAACATAGTTGAGGCATAGATATGCACTGTGTAGGGGGAATAAGTAGGAAATTTAGCAAAATTAAGGTAACAACGTATGAGGTTCTAAATGGCACCTGACAACAAAATAAATTCTAATTTTATTTTTATAAAGTAGAAAATTTGTATATTAAGATGTGTGATTGTATTCATACATGTGTTACATATCATAGTCTGTACACTACATGTGGAAGATATTGTTGTTCGAGAAAACTGCAAAGGTGGGTGAATTACAGATACATGGTATGGATTCGATGGCAGAGCCTCAACTGACTTTGCTTTTGAAAACCTATAATCTGACAGACCATCTCCTAGAGCACAGCACCATCGAGTGAGTATGTCAGGTATTTTTACGGCCATGGCCACCATGGAAAGCTTGACGGACCTGGGCAGGAAATATAATCAATAGCCCACACACAGGGATAAAACTCCCTGCACGTCATGGGATTTGTTTTTGAAATGCAAACTGAAATGCTGCATCGTCAGAAGCATTTTCACTAAAACAATGTCTGACAAACTGGCAATCCCTATATTAAACGGGTGGTCATCCAGCCGTCAGATGGAGGTGATGGCATCTGCTGCTCCCGAAGGCTGGCCGCTACCTGACCAATTTACACTGGCTGTCTGACTAGTTGATGCTTTATCTACACATTGGATTAACCTTAGGTGGCAATTTGTCTGCTGTGGTGATCACAGTGGTATTTAGGTAGCCTTACATGGTATTTGTTCTAATTCATTCAGGTTATGTCTGGGCGGATTGTAAATTAGGATAGTTTTGATGTTATGCACGTGCCTTACGGGATGAACCCTGCACTATGATTGTGCTGCTGTCACACTCTCATCTTTCTTGAAGCACCTCACACCTCTGAGTGAACTTCGAATTTGTTGTTTTCTGTTCAGGCACTCATGTTACCTATAGGGAGACCTTACTTGATTGCTCTGTTGCATGGCTCATATCTGGAATGCACTTTACTTGGTTCCTGTTTTGCTGTTGTGATCACGTCACATATGAGTGGTGTTTACACTGTGTTTGTTTGGGGTAGACAATAAGTTGCTCCTGGGTGGACTTTACATGTTAATTGTTCTGCTGTTTCAGCATTTAACGCTTGAGTTTCTGTTGGATCTCACTAGTCCTTACATCTTGATCATTCTGCTGTTGTGAGAATATTGAGACTGGGTGTATCTCACATTCTGACACTGCTAATGGGGCTTTGATCACATCAGGGTAGGACATATCTTCTTATTTCACTACTGTGTTGCATGATTGCCACATCTGATGGAATCCCCCATTGAGGTAGTCACTTAGCATCAGGGTCAAACGTTCCCTCTTTGAACTTCCTGTTTTACTGCACCATAGGGGCATCTCAGTGTGTCACACATAATGACAGGCTTTGTTTCTACCTCTTGAAGGACAATATATGCTTGAAGGATATGCTGTCTGTATTTCAACATGTGGCACGATTTCAGTAGCATCCAGTTTCAGCAAATTCTTGCCCATCCCTTTCTAAAGGTATCTCAGAACCAGTGGAGCCCTACATTTCCTCCTTGACAGCGTAAAACTAGATAAAAAGCCTGCAATTTAAGAGAAGCTAAATATTTTAAATGCTGAACAGGAAGGGGGAGTTACCTGTGGGATGTGACAGATGACAGAAGGGTCTTGGGGAGAAAGTTGTGTATTAGCATTTTTTCACTTTTAGACAAGCTTGCTCATTTGTTTGCTCAAAGAATCTGAATCAAGGGAAACCGTGCCCGAAAATACCTGCCACTTCAGCTACCTATTGGCAGTCATGCCATATGTGGAGGACACACATCACCTCCATCAGTCCGTGGCAGGGTTCCCTGATGGGTATCAGGGTACTTACTTTTTAATGGTTGCAAAATAATCTTGTAGATCAGGCATGCAAGATGAGTTACGACTCTATAAGCTTTTGGAGCGGAAGATAAATTATGTTCCTCTGAATTTTCAAAAACCAGAGGGAACCTATAGGCAATCAGGGCCAATAGACTTGTTAGAAGCCAGCCATGAGTAATTTTCACTTTGTAGACTTTCGAGATGCTGGCGACCACTGCAAATGGAGCACGTCAGTAAGGTCCAGACCCTGAGTACAGGCCCATTCTCAAGATGATCCTACATCCACACACCGGCTCTTGCTTTAATTCCTTTTGTAGAGGTAAGTATGTAGGAAAAGGTTCAGCACAATGGAGCGACTGACAACAGGAGTGATCCCTGTACTACGTGCCATTTGAGTGATACATGCAAAAGCACAGACTAGTCCAATGCATCCACTTGTGAATATGAGGTGTTCTGCTATTGGTGCACACCTCTCACAACATGGTCATGCTTACATTAACGAACAAATGTCAAAATAGTGATTTTTTTGTACAGTGGTGCCAGTGTCACTTGCAGCTGGGAAGGTAGACAAGAAAACAAATGTTCTTGAACAATCTGCTCCAATATCACTGTCTGTCACTCTATAACACTCTATTACAGTCTAATTAAAAGAAAAAAAACTTGCATGTAAGACTTTTCCTCTTCTAACCCCTGCTTTAATAGGGCTGCATATTATTGTGCTTTGAAAAAGCGGCACGCCATCATTGCACAAATCTGGAACATTTTCAAAGTAACATTTATGTGGCTTTGATGTCGTTCTTGGAAGTGCAGCCTGACAGCAGAGCTCTGTTTACACATTGTTTTCCAGGTATCACCTTTTCAGTTTAGTTAAGCAGGAATGTCCCCGGTCCTTTTATCCTGCTGCTGGCTAGTTTGAAGTGTGGAGATCCAATCCCCTTTTGTTGGCGGGGCAGGTTTTGGGGATAAATATGAATCTAAAGCTTTGATCATCAGCTTCACCTGATGGCAGCTGCATGGAATAAACGTAATCCCCTGTTTACTTCTAAATCAAGGGATTCACAGTCCAAAAGAGCCCCTCACAGGTATACAATAGTATTCTTCTGACATGCTTATTTTGCACCGCCTACATGCCCAATGCTGACGCCTACAACCACATCAAAGCTCACACCTGAAATCGCCTTAATAGGCTCACAGTGACTTTTCTCAATACCAAGAACTGCAATAGGTGACAGCTCAAACAGCAAAGGGCCAACATTAGGCTAAAGAATGGTAGTTATAGAAGCTTCCAGTGATTTATGGCCCAAGTAACATGATACTTAAAAAAACAACCAGAGCTGTTTTTATTGAAAATACAAGTTTTTAAATGGTTCTTTATTTACAGTGACTCGGGTGAATGATGGCCTTGCTGTAGAGGTATGGAATGGACTTTAAAATTCAAATCTGGTAAAAAAACTTGAAAAAAGATGGTGTTCAGGGATTTTAAATTTTTTTTAGGTTTCCATTTCTGTGAGGTTGTGGCAGAGAGTCCTATCTTCGTGGGCAGGGTAGGCAATGTTTTTCCTCCCAGCTGTTAATGATGTGTCAGAACTGTTGATGACTCTATCTGAGAAGCGTTTCAAAAACTTGTAAACTTGAAAAAGAGCTAGTACCAACCCTTTCCCTGTGTATGATGGTTAGAACAGCCCAACAGTTGTATTTGGCGACTTTTGATACCAGTTTAGAAGCTGTCTAGAGGATAACTGCGCAGAGGCCGAGGACTCCACTACGGCTGGGGTTGATCCCAGACGTTCTTCAGAGATGAAAAATAGCTGACTAATAATTGACCTCTTTTTTGCATTTTAGTTATGGTATAATCAGTTGTGAAGGATGCTTAATCTGGAAGGAGTGTGTAGATATTTTACTTCTACCCAGTTAGAAATAACTCAGTCCAGCTTTTGCTGTATGTAGACTCAACTACTATCTTGAATCAAGCTTTCCACTAAGCTGAATATTTACTGTTGTACAGACTGTCTAATGATTCCCTGACAGATGAGTGATCAGCTGTGTCCCACTGGTATAGTTTTGGAACATTTCTCTAGTTTGCACGATGGCATTATGCTTTGACTGTACGTAGATGCTGGAGAGAGTGGGAAAGAACACAGAGACTTGTAGACCATCTAGAGATACGTTGACGAAGGTGCTGAGATATTGTCTTTAATCTCAGTTGTGGTTCTGTTCACCAGGAAGGATTTGAATCAGTGGTCCACTTGCCTGGGCACCCCCGCCGCCTAATGTTTGAATGGATGAACGCATTAAATACTACAGATAATTCTAACAGTACGAGCATAGAAGTTTTCTTTAGGTGGATGCTTAGAAGTCTCCACCTGGCCCGTTAGGCCTTTTGATTGTTCAAGGTCGCACAGTGGCATCTATACATATCTGCCTCTTTGCATTCTTGCCAAAGCTCAGCTGGCATCCTAGGTAGCCATGAACCCAGGATTTGTTTAGAACATGTACTGAAGGACAGGTTAGAAGCACATATGAACTAAATATTGAGGAGGCTATCCTTTGCAGTTGTATTAGAAAAGGGTGATGAAGGGGATCTGTAGGGCTTTTTGATGTCTTTGTGAGTGCAATCTACGGCCCCTGTGGGGAAGGAGCCTTGATGGCATAGATATCCCTCTATGTGTGTGCTGTGGTATGCACATCACACCCACCCCCAACAGATATTTACCACCTACTGAAAGCAGGTGTTAAATAGGTGTGTTAAACTCCCTGAAATGGGAGGACACGTCCAAAAGGACCCAGTAATCCTGGGTAGGTTACTGCCCATTCTGAGGAGTTTAACTCATGATTCCCAGTAGTCAACAGGGGGATACTGGCCGGAATTATTAATTCCGGTCTGCGTATTTCACTAATTGAGGAATTCATAATGGAGACCTAAAGGAATTGATTGGAACTGATACCTGTGAGCTTTGCACCCAACAGACACGAGTTCTCAGTTTTTGTCCCATTCATGTTCTATATTTTAGACTAGACATGGTTGTGCACTACAGGGGATGGTGCATACATGCAGAATGTCTGGGAGCATGTTTTCTGACCACAGCTCGATGTTGATACACTAACATGAGGAAGGCAGGGTATTTATATTACATTGTGACAACTTCAGATTGCCTTCCTACTAATCATGAACTACAAAAGTACAACTAAGGATTATGCCAAACAATATTTTAATGTCAATAAAGGCCAACTGGCAATACACTGAGTGGGAGGCCTTCAAGATTTTCATCCGAAGAATGTGCATCAAAACAAACTGCATTGTTATGTAACCCTCTACAGGGAAATCACCAGACTGTTTGGAGATGATTTAAAAACCCTAAAAATAAAATTAGCTGCAGAATCAGGTACAGTGAAGAGCCTCCTTTATGTTAGACCTGATTACAGGCCACAAGTGTGATGCCTACCGCTGTTTGATTATAACAAGCATTTAGTTAGTCAAAGCAGCGAAGGAAACAAGATGGCCGCCTTCAGGCATGTTTGATCCAAAGGCTATCCAAAGGAAGACAAAGAAAGATCCAAAGAAAGACACAGGAAGGAATAACAGCACTCAAAACTCCCTAAGGCTCAGTGGTAGGCCTTCAAAATGAAATAAATGTCAGCTTATTGAAAACAACTTTACTCCAAACCCAGTGGCTACTCAAAGAGGGAACTGGCACACACACAGCATGGCTCAAAAGATTTATCGTGATAAATTTGGATGCCCCTTTAACTTTAATGGAACTCTACCAAGTGATAAAAGATTTAATACCTGCCAAGAACCATGGCACTGGCATGCTTCCTACTGAATTTTATTAAATATTTGGCACAGCATTAACTCCCAATTCGATGTCCATGAACATGTAAGTGAGGTGCTCTAACCTCATCCTGCAGGAAATCCATAATAATGAATCATCCTTTAGAATGTTCCTTGTAAGGCACACTGTTTAGGCTCAACCTGGACTTTAGGTTACTAGGTAAAGTACTAGCAAACAGGATTTAACTGCCCTTATGGGTCTTCGAACACCTAGACCAGTCAGGCTTTGTACCTCAAAGAAATATGGCCATGAACATTGTAACATCTTTCCCATGTCATGAGTGGATGTCCACCGGATGCACGACTGCCTGTGGTGGCATCCATTGATATGGAGAACGTATTTCATAACCTACATTGGGAATATCTGTTTACTATGCTACAGGAAATGGACTTTGCAGTTGAAATAATGCAATGGATTACATTTTTTATTTTGGTGCAAAAACCAGAGTGGAAACAATAGAAATTTCCAAAGAATCTTGGCCTATACTTTGGGACACACAATAGAGATCTCCTCTGTCTCCCCTTTTGTGTCCTTTGCCGATGTTTATGTACCTTCCCTCATTTTATTGTAAGTTCAGAGATGCTACAGCTTTTCCATGTGACAATGAAAACCTTGCTCTTGCATTTACAGCACAGGAACCTTGGCTTGGTGCAGCTAAATTGTGTTCAACTTCACTGGTCACTAACCAGTTCAACCCGGTCCCCTTCAAAGCCATCCAAGTACCCTTACCTGGTATCATGCCAAGGAGTCTCTCAGGGCACAGAAGACAAAGAGTTTGAATATGACCTCTTCTTAAAAGAAGTTAGGTGATAGCAGAGCTACTCACAAACAAATATTCAGGCAACAAACTTGTATTATCTCGTCCCCTTAACTCTTGCTACTGTTTATGTTCTCTTTGAAACTTTGGATTTGTAGTTGGATTATGAAAGGGCAACAGAAGATGTGATGAGTTTCAAAACCTCATCACATATAGCAAACCAGTCACAAGACAATCCAGAGATCACACTACCAACATTAAGTAAGGGCATGCAAGCTGGGTCAGCCACACAAAATTGCAGATATCTTAAATGTCAAAAATCAAATTTGATTGAAAATTTGATTTGTTTTAGGCCAAATTGCATTTAATATTTGATTTAATATTATTTGCTGCCACACTTTCTGAAATCCCAAATCAGAATATATTTATCCTTTTAAGATCTGGGTCCTACAGGAAAGCTGCCAGATCTCAGTGTAATTTCCTAGGCTGCATGACATTCACTTTGAATTACGGGGAAAATGTTACTACTCCGTAGTTCCATACCTGACCCATATGCAACAAGGTGTGTTGTAGGGATTCTGCACATACACAGAGCTATGCACAGGATAATAGGACCTCGGAATATGGTAGTGAGCCAACCATAAACCTTAGCACCTAAAACCCCAACCCGACTAGCTGTAGCGTCTCATTAGCAACAATGCTACCAATGATTAGACAACCCAGAACACAGTATCTCTCTCTCTCTCTCAGGACTCGCAGTAGCAAGAACACCCTTTCATAACACACTCATACCTGTCCACAACGCGCGTAAGAAGAGACACTGAATAGTTTACAATGTTTATTTCAACTAACGTGCTCTAAGATACAGTACACGTGCCAGTACTATCAGCATAATGCATAATGATAAAATAAGCAGCATAGTTACAACTCCATAGAATACAAACGGGGAAAGCATTTCATAAAGCAGTGGATATAAGGCTAAATGACCTTACCACCCTCCCGTGCTAGTAGCTAGTTTATTATAAAAATAGAAGACCTCTGGGCTTTGACTAGCGAACCCCATACCTCAATATCTAGATGCAAGTTTTACATCATCAGATAAGCACAGCTCTTCTCTCTGGAAAAAATGTTCTCCAAGTGTCTCTAACAGTGAAAAACACAATATTAAAAGCACACGAATTTCTCCAGGGCAGCTGTACATAGAGTGTTATGTCTAAGTGCGAGGGACTGGCCAAACCAGCAGGAACAAGGGACGTTGTTTTTCGACCTTGTACATGGTGTGCAGACGTAGCCCAAAAGGGAACAGGAGAAAAGGTGAAAGATAGAAATGCAGACAGTGCTAAAATAGCCGGGCAGAGGCATGAAAAACAACGGCACAAAGTAACGTGTGCAAAAAGGCCTCATGGCAGCTAGGCCTAAGCCAACGTAGCAAGGCAGACCAGGAGGCCACAAACCACACGACAGGTGGGCTGTCAGAAAATGTACTGTTGTCTTATAATGATCTTGTTCTTATTATTTACTTCTCTTTGTCATCAGCTGGAGGGCCTGACAGGCATCTAGGCCAGTCACTCAGTAGTAGAGAAGGCACTGAGAGAACAAAACACTGAGGCCCCGATTCACAAAGAGCCTACGCATTGGGGTGGAGGCTCCTCAGTCGTGGTGGGATCTCGGCACTCGTGGTGGGATCTCTTCACTCTTGGTGGGATCTCCACACTGTAGTCTCCCATTGTGCAGATCCCGCCACAAGTTCGGAGGATCTTTGTGATTTGGAGCCCCAATTTTAGAAGCACACAATAATGGCTAGGCAGATCCCAGTTAGCAGAGCTCATGCAACAGCATTAATTATTTCTATTGATTAATTATTTCATTACCTATAGAGGCACGCCATTGAAAAAACACAAGGACACAAGTAGCATTTCTTGTATATTGATTGTGGATGTCTTGAATACCTTATTTGATTTTACTGTTGAGTATGATGACAAACTTGTCCTTGACCAAAACCAGTGGTCTGTGAGAGCCACTTTTCGAAGCCTACACACTAGAAACAGCGACTTCCTTGCAGCCAGGAAAACTCTCTTCTTAGAAAGTATCATGACCAATTACTATGGCATTGTGAGAACATATCTATTCTGTGCCTTCCCACTTAGTGGATTTCAGCCACAAAGTCAATTGGATAATGCTGAAACACTGGTGGTTCTACAGTACGTTTATTTAACAGGTTGTATGTAAAATGGTTTGCAAAATCAGTTTAACAGATGGCAAGTAAGGAGCCACACAAGAAGGTGAATTAAATATTTCACGTTTTTGGATTAAGCTAGGCAAGGCAGCCTCCAGGACAAGGCTGAAGTTCACTTGGTAAAGACAGTGATAAGGAAGACCTGCTAGGGTATCCTGGAACTGAGCAGGTGTGTGGGCCTATCCCTGCCTATTGAAGGTTGGTTAATTGGAAAGCCAGGTTTTCAGCTTGTAGCAGAATTCAAGAAGAGAGGAGGAGGCTTGGATGTGGAGTGGGAGGTCGTTCAACCTTTCACCTGGCGTGATGAAGATTACGAGTAAGTATCTAGAGCATGGCTATTCACTGGCTAGAGAGGAGGGTTAATTTGTACTAGGGGTGCGTAACTTGCTTAATTCCGTTTAGCATAATCACACAAAATTGCCTCATAATACTGCATGATTCTCAGAATTATGCAAGAAGAGTAATTCTGCATTTAATGCTATTTTCTTAGTGAAAAACTGCCATCTTGCATCCAAAATGGACTCAAGGATGCATTTTGCGCTAAGAAATAGCACTAAATGCAACAGAGGATGAATAGCTTGCACTCGCTAAATGTGCATTTGGAGTAGGATTTTTCCCCAACTTACTCCCAGCTTTTAGTGCTAGTTTCTTAGTCCAAAATGGACCCTCGCATCCTAAAGGGATGCAAGGATGCATTTTGCTCAAAGAAAATAGTGCTAAATGAAAACACAACATAACCAGTAGCGTGAACAGCCACTTGAGCTTGCTACATGGGCTTTTGTGGTAGGAGTTTTCCCCCCAAAATTACTCTTAATTACATGAGTAGGTGTAATTGCATTATTATTTGTAATTCCACATCAAAAAGTAAAGCAGAATTACCAGAATTATGAAGCAATTATATTTAAGTGCCTTACTTGCTGAATGAAGGTAGGAAGTGTTGAGTAGACAGCACTTGGGATTTGCACATTACTCCTGCATAGTAGAGGAAAATGAAGGCCTATGAGCAATAGAACTACATTTTCAGATTTTAGACTAATCATGACTGTATTCTTCAGTAATTTTCCCAAGGAGCAAGCAAAGGGTGGGGAAGAAAGCCACGCCCTCTTACGAGCACATCTGGAGGTGCCCTGGAGGGTTCCAGCTGGGGGCATTGCAGGGACAGAGCAATGCAAGGAGTCGGTGGGTAGGCTGGAACTTAGTTATCATTGGTGCAGCAATTTCAGTGGCAACGGAGCCCAAGGAGGAAGAGCCCTCTGCATGCTATGTTGACTTTATTTCACAATGTAAGCCTGTGGAAGGGGACATTTTTTTCTTGTTTGCGCTAGGGTCCATGTCACGCTTGATACACCCCTGTGGGCATGGTGGCGTCCGGGAAGGACTTAGGGCCTGATTAAGAGTTTGGCGGATGGGATACCCCGTCACAAACGATATCCCGTCCGCCGTATTACAAGCTCCATAAGATATTATGAAATTAAAATTTGCTGGACCAGATATCCGTCACATTTGTGACAGAGTAACTCTGTCCGCCAAACTCATAATCAGGCCCTTAAAGCTTAGGCTGAGCCTGAGGCTTAGAGCAGGGACAAGATAATGGCTGCCCAGCAGCTCCAGGTGCCCCATTGCCACAACACACCTAGTGACATCAGGACAGGTTTCCGGGGCAGTAAAGGCCGCTGATGCTGCCCCTCATGGAAGGCATGCATGTTTTTGTCATATGTGTTGAACTCATGCGCCCACTGAATGCCATCACGTGGCTGGTGGCTGTCCGGGGCCTACTTCACAGCCGCATGGGATTCTGGGAGTTCAGAGCGTTCTATTGACACCTTACCCTGAATTTTGTCAATGGGTTCACGAAAAGGGAGAGAACAAGAGGCTACGGAGGTGCAGAAATACCACATCCCCAGGAAGTCGTTTCTGCTGAAAAAAAGATATAAACCATAACAAGCCTGGTGGTGCTGAATTACAAAAAAAGATTGTTTCAACACAGCATCAAGAAACGCCAGCGAAATTACAACAAAACGGCAGAACTGTCGCAGCTGGTCTCGCCAGATGCCAACGAAAACAAGCCCAGGAAAAGCAAGATGGTATTTTTAAACTATGCCCGCCCTTCTTTCTGAAACACTTGGGCAGAGAAAGTATGAACGCGCTCGCGCCGGAATTAGAGGGATTTGTTTACCTTCTGCTACAGAAAAGCTGACCGCTTTCCAAAATGTGCAGTTCTTTGTTGAAAACTTATGGCCGGTGTTTTTCTTTCAGCAAACACTCCAAGTTGTGAGGGTTATATTCCAAAAGCACATTCCGCCTCAGGGAAAAACGATTTGCGCTATTTTTGGAACATAGTAAGTAGGCAGCGGATGGAAGAAGCATGTGACTGAATGAACTCTGCTGTGGAACTCACGAGGCGCAATGGTGACACAGAGGCATGTTCGACTTTCTCTCAACAAAATATGCGCCTTTTACGATGTCAGACCAGTTCGGTGGGCTGGAGGGCAGAAGGGGGCTGCTGGGCTCTTCCCAGTGGGGGGGCTAATAGCTTTAATTATTATTATTAGTAGCAGTAGTATGAGTGTTAGTTATTATCATACTACTATTAGTATTAATAACATTAATAACACTATTATTGTTGTTGTTATTAGTATTTCTTCTCCCCTTATTTCCTGCTAGTGCTCGGATTCTCTTTGAAGCTCTGCATTTACAGCTGGGTTAGGAATGGGGAATATTGGTCATAATAATAATAACAACAACAGCAATAAAATAATAATAATAATAATAATAATGATTAGGCCTGGTAGTGAAATTCTGCGGAGTTTGCAGAGTTTTTCCCACTCCGCGTAGCGTGCAGAGTTCCACGGAGCAGAGTTTTTTCCACGCTCGTGCCGCCATTAAGTTGGCGCGTTAAGTTGGCGAGCGAGAGTGAGGAAAATCTTACTCCAGACCACCTCCCGGCGAGATTTCTCAACGCGGGCTGTTGCAGATGGCCGCTACCGCTCACGTTGAGTAAGTTGCCGCTCGAGTAGAACAAAGAAGCAGCGCTCTCCTGCACTGCCCATGGTGCCATTCGCACTGATTTTCCAGTGTGGGACAAACACCCGGCGCTAAAAATCAGAGCGAACGGCACAATCTAATGCATTCTGCTGCTTGCAGAACTTCGCGTAGTGCGGCGGAGTTTTTCGGTCATGGAACTCCGCAAACTCCGCCCAGGCCTAATAATGATGATATTATAATTATTATTCATGTTATTTATACTTACTTTTATTTAACGCTTCATACCACTTTTCTGTCCTTTCTAAGCACTGCAAATAGTAGTTGATAGTATTATTTTTTTTTTAATCCTATCAATTCGCAGAACGTGGGAGTTGGAAGGCTGAGTGAGGCTTGACTCGGTAGGTCATAAACAAGATAAATAGTTGTGTAGCTAACAGTTCGTTTCAGGGAGTGAGAAGTATGTGACCTTAGACTTCACCAATTTTTCGAACTTTGATTTAAAAACGTTGCCAATTAATTTTAAGACGTTGAAATCTTAAAATGTTGGTGAAAACAGGCTGTAAAAGGAGGCTTTTACAGGAAAAAACATACAAAACTTAAATTTTGTGGGACAAATAAAATCCCTCCCAAAATCTTTTACAAGACGGTGAAGTTGCAAAAGTGGTAAACTTCTCGAATTTCGACAGTGATGATTCTGATCTTTAAAAAAGCGAGCAAAAGGAACTATAATTTTGCAGTTCCCTAGTTTTATTACAATCAAAAAATCCATGAAGACCCAATAATCTCACAAACTAGAAAATTAAAAATGTTTTGAATAAACACAATAATTTCCTTCGATGCTCCAACCAATACCTTTCTTCTACTTGATTATAACCATCTCTGGGTATGTGAAAGGCAATGCAATCAAGTGAAAAATGCCATAGTAATAAGGCTTTAGATTTTCCACCATTTAAAGCGGTGAGTATGGAAAGATCTTTCATATTTAATATTCCTTAAGTTCTTGGTTTAGTCTACATTAGCTCCTGACATGACAATCAATAGAACAATCATTAGAAAAATTCAGTACTTCGGATGCATTTGCACAAACATGGAGACAGAGACCGGAGTTCACCATGCTTGACAATTTAAATAGGAATCCGGTCTGCTCCGGCTTATGACAAACCCATAGAGAGGTCATCTTGGGAGGTCACTTCTTCTGAAGATGACCTATTCTGACCAAGCAACTGAGGACATAGCAGTAGAGAATTTGCTGGCTCTATTGTGATAAAGGTATTAAGCGTGTAGTTAGATGTTAAAACGTTTGATTTTTACCTTGTCATCACTAGATGGCTTGATTCTATGACTGACAAGACATATTTAATATTTTTCAGATAACTTGCTAAATACGCTTCGCTTATTTTCTTACAATCAAAGATCGCCTAGTGTAAAGTCCCAAGAGAACCCTGGGTATTGTGAGCACTATGAATCCTAAGATAAATTGATATATAGATATATAGATAGATAGATAGATAGATAGATAGATAGATAGATAGATAGATGGAAAAATGAAAGTTTGCAATTGCTTGTGTTTCTTGTTCCTCTGTCAATCACAATTCTGAAATCACCTTAAATAGTTTGAACTATATGTGAACTGCAAGCTTGTGGCCACCACTTTTAGGTGGCAGCACACTTTCTTTCTTTCTTCTTCTTTTTATTTCCTGGCATAGGTTTGCTATAAAAAAAAATGAAAAAAATAAACATTGTGCAAACTTGCCAATGGCCAGACCTATTGACTTTGACAATGCTTGTTTACACATACTGGAAAAACCCAGAACAATTCAGGGTTTTTAAGTTGCTCACTCACTATAATCAAAAATACACTGCGCACACTGTACAAATTCGGAAAACGTCTGAATATTTCAAGCACTCAAATAGTCTATTAAAAAAGAAATCACAAAGTTAAAATATGCTTATATTGTCAAATCGTTTAAAACATATCCACTCCTGATTCATCGAAATGCTGCTCTGGATGGAGATTACCTATAATAATGTTGTTTCTAAAGAATATTCTCACTTCATCCTATAAAGCAAATGGCTGGAACCTCTTTCTATTACTTGGAATGAGTAGACTGATTCACAAAGGACTTACACATGGAAATCATTTAGGGGTCGCTAAGGGTTGCACCTGCGACCCCTGGCTTGCCCTTTATGCCCCCTGGCACGGCCTTTGCGAACTCTAACCTTAGAGGTGACAAAGTCAGTGCCAGTAACACAGGAGCAGCTCATCCTTATGGATGTTGGATGGGGCACCACTTTCCCTGTTTTCAGTCAGTTTTTTTTATTACACTAAAAGTGAATAATATCATAATTTTTACTATTAGTGTAGTAAATAAATGGAGTACAGTTAGCTGGAATATGACCCTATTGTACAGCTGAGGTAAGTAAAAAATGCTTTTAAATGTATGTTGTGTGCGTGCTAGTGGTTTAGGATGTCCATATGTAAGCGAGTGTGTGTATGAGTGAATGTATGTGAATGTGTAAGAATGTGTGTTTGAGTGAAACCAAAGGTCAAATGGCATGTGCTGTCACTTCCGCTACCCCTGGCATTTTGGTGAGTTGACGTCCATGGACTTACACAACTACAATGGCATCTCATTGGAACTATTGCTCTTTCCATACTTCATGGATTTCACCACCAACCCTAATTAATTATGGAGAAACAGTCCTGAGATTCTCAGCTGGTGCCAATTTTCTGTATTGCAGACTCGCTGAAAGCACCTGACGTCCCTTAATATCTGCGCTGATGAACCAGATAGAATATATGACAAGACTGAAATAGAGGGAGAAACAGGGCAGGGAGTGAGAGGGAGAGAAGTCCTGGACTCCAACCAACTTTCTGAGGTTTTGTCTGTTGCATGGGATTGAACCGCTCTGTCTGGATGTTACTGTAATAGGTAGATCTGACCAGCTGGAAGACAATGGGAGAACCGTAAGTATAAAAATGCCAGCTGAGAAGCAAGGATCAAATAACAACTGAAACAAGACTTATGGGTTCCAGAAGCAGAAAATGCTATGGCAAGTTGGAAGCTGACTTGGAATCCAACACGCCTGATTGCTCACAGGTAAGAAAAAGAAATGGGACAAGAGACAACACAACCAACAATACAAGGAGAGAAAGTGACTAAAGGGAGCTAACGGGACCTGCAAAAGGAAAATACAGCAAAAAGTGAACAGGGGCAAAATAGATGTGAATTATGGTAAGAATCAGAAGATCAATGTAAACACACCAGCTTTTGGCCTGATTTAGAGGTTGGTGGACATAGTTTACTCCATCGAGAGAGTGGAGGACAATACCGCCCGCCACATTTAGAGTTGTCCACTGATCCTCTGGACAACTTTCTACATTGACAGCAACCACCGTTATGGGGGTTCCTGTCAATGTAACAAACGTTTGACGGATGGTACCATCAGCCATTGTGGCTGGCCGTCAGACTTTTCAGAAGCTTTTTATTTTTCAAAAACAAACTCCTAAAGTAGAGGTTTGTTTATGAAACACAAAAAACTCATAAGGGCCATTATTGGTTTTTTTCCTGTACAAACCCTGGCAGTAATAGACAGGGAGTAAAAGACTTAACACTGTCAACTATAAATAGGGAGAACAGTGTAAAGTCTACCACCCTAAATGGCCTTCCTCCAATGGCCCCTTCTCTGATAGGCCATTGGAGGAAGTATTCTGTGGAAGGAGCCAATGGGGATTCCATCAAAAGAATACTTATGGTTTGCCTGTCTGTAACGGATGCAGGAGGACCAACGCTTTGTCAGACAGAGTTCTCTATCTCATTTTGCGAATGAGTACCCTGTCTACCTGTTATGAGCCCCAATGTACCCCAATATAGGCCTACGTAGCTGCCCAACCTTTTATCAACATTCGTCATACCTTACTCTACATAACGGTTCTGGCGCTGACCTTTTGTCTAGTTATGTGCAGAATAAATGTTGTGTGGTTTTCTAGCCTCATTTATTATGCATGAGGATTCTTAGTATCTTATCTTAATCCCCTGCCTAGGATGTGCACAGCAGGATTATCATCTTCTGTATAGTAACTCTGTACAAAAGTCACCGCTATCGTCATCCTTCAACGACAGACCCACAGTAACATTACACATCTAGGTAGAACCCCTGAGGGTACTTTTCAGGTATAAAAGAACCACTTCTTCACTGGGCAACCAGAGGAGAAGCTTCCACCCAGACACGAGACGCTGAAGTTCCTGCATGCAGAAACTTCAGCACGCAGTGGTCTGACATCTCTTGAGTGGTGTCCAACTCAAGACCAAGACGGGGTCCTTCGTTCTCTCCCATCAGGTAATGGGGTTGGCTCTTTCGAAGGGGATTCTTGGCTTTACACCCACATACATGCTAGGTACACTTAGGTGGGGTTTGCATCTTAGGAGTACGCTTGATTACTGTCATGTATCTATATGCCTGCATATATTCACTGTTTTAGCACCATGGTACAATTCTACCTTTTATTTACTCTGTTGGTGCTTGTAATCTTATACATCTGTTTCTGTCTAATGCTTGTTGCAGCACACATGTTTTATACTAGAATGACGCTGGTTCAATAAATACTTATTGAAAACATTCCCATCGCTGATTCTGTGATCTCTCTGAGACCAAGTAAGCATGAGTGACTGAGCGAAAAGTACTATACTGTTTCAACGATCCCTGAAGGATCAAGGGTTGTCATGTTTGATAGTTGCCAGACACTATTCGCTCCTTGGTAAGGTTAGGGGGTTTATAGTGGCACTGTGAGCTAGCTGGTCTAAAGGCTAACGTATCCTGTGGCGGTGTCTGGAATTATTAGGAACTACATGACACACCAAACTCTAAATTAGGCCCAAATTTCTTACAGGGCCTAAATTGGGCTCCTCGCTCTTGACCCGGAAATTACTCCAACCCAGGAAGTGAGTACATGTGAGTCACTAATAGCTAGCAGTCTAGTGTGCCTGACTCCTTCAACCTATTCTCCAACACCTCCAGCTCTTGTGTGTCTGTCAACCAGCCTGAATCCTGACAATTGGGAAGGTTTGCATGATTTGCACCTTCCTCTAATATTTCTGTGGAGTAAATTCAGCATTTGACTCAAAGGTGGCATCAAATCATTTTTTTTTTATATGCAAAGCCTTTGAATGGATCAGGTTGGCTTTTTATGAGCTCCCAGTTTATAGTAATATTTCTACAATTGTATCTGAATATTTATGTGGCAAAAAGGCAGAAGTAATCATTAGAAGATATTCAATGATGTGCTGTACCCTTATTATCTTTTTCCATCGACTTTGCTGCAATTTTGTGATGTATCATATTTGAAAAGGCAATTTCTCTTAGAGTTGTCTTTGAGGAGTTCCCGTTAATGAAAAGGGGGTTTCATTTGTTAGTTTTGTGGAAAACATATGGGGGCAGATTATTTTAGCATGGTGCAATGCAGCGCTGAAATAATTCTTCCATGTCCCCAACTAGAAGGCAATATGAAAGAGTTTGGGGCTCTGAGAAATTTTTAGCTAGATTGGTGAAGAGGCCTATATGTTGGTTTGGTGATGGGACTTTGTAAGAAATTACGGCAGCACACAATTTGATCATTATACTGGATGGAATATTCCAGAGATGAAATGTTGTATCAGAGTCTACAGCAGAGGCTGCTACCGGACCCGGGTGGTGGGGTGAAAGGGGTGCAATAAAAGAAAAAAAAACGAAAAAAAAACCACTTATCTGAAACGGCCACTGCCTCTCCTTCGTCCTCCATCCCTCCGACATCTTCCTGCACTCCCGACCAGCAGCAGGAAGCACCGGCCCTCCCAGCCTCCCCATAGCCAATCACAACGCTGAAATGCAGCGTTGTGAATGGTCTGAGCGCCGTGGATCGGGGCTCAGACGGGAACTGGGAGGGTTTGCATGTTCCTCACCAGGCTGTGTAATGCAGCCTGGTGGGGAAGATGAAAAGTGTGCATGACTGCTTGGCGGCCCAAGAAGGCCGACCAAGCAGTCATGCGCACTTCAGGAGTGAAAACCACTCCTCTCCCTACTTCGCCAGCCCCGTCCTGCCCAAGAGCCACTGAATTATATAGGAAAAATAAAATGATAATAATAATAGTTATCATTTTATTTTTCCTTTTGTTCAGTGGGGCAACGTTCCTCCACCTTAGCGAAGGAGCCGCCACTGATAGTCTATTTGTTAGAGTGATGTAAATGAGATAAACCCAATACGACAAAACAGGCCTCACTTAAATCAAATATTTATTGGTTTTATACAATTTATGTTGGCTTTCTTTGATTTCAAAGAGTCATTTACTATTTGATACCACTTTTTGTAATGCCATCAAAGTCATACGTCATATGATGTCTCATCCTATCATGTCATAGCTTAGCTTAAAAGGCATGTGATATTACGTTTGCATCCTCCATGTTTTGGGGAAAAATGTAGCCAGTGTTGCTATGATGATATTAGTCTGAAAATGAATCCTAAAAATACCACCCTCAAGATCCCGTAAAAACCAACAAATGCCCTTTGGACAACTAATCAGCTAATATACATACTCCATTATAAAGTTGAAAGTCCTGAACCTCTACTACAACCAAAAACTCAATGCCATGTGTTTATGGTCACTGTTCACTATGCAGAAGTTTTATGAATCTTACAAATTCACATTTGAAGTACAATTCGTAAGGTGTCCTGGTGGTAGCGGACCTCTTATTAAAAAACTAAGCAGTAACCTTATCTACTAAACATAAAGTTGGATTATTGGGTAAAGATCCAAGTTTGTAAAAGTTTTCTAAACACAGAAGGATTGGCGTTTCCTCTGAGATTTAAAGGAAGAGAGTTCCAGCGTCTGGGAAGGCTAGTGGTACACCGCTTAAGAACGACTGACTAGCAATGAAGAAGAACATTCAAAAGCCTTACACTTGAGACCAGCCTCATGCAGGCAATATATAATTGTTAATAAATAAAATGTAGGTGGCAAGAGTTTTGTTAGCGCAAACAACCCAGAGTAAACTTTGTCTCATATAACTCCTAAAGGTGAAATTACAAGGGTGGAACAGCCACGCAAACATTCTCTAAAATTCAGGTAGGACCCAAAACAAATGTCAAAAGTCCTTGAATGCACACTGAAGGATACAAGTTAATTTTGTGACTGATTTCTTTACTTTTTTCTTCTAAACACTCCTTGCAGATACGTATTTCGTCAGGCCTCAGCACCAGGACCTCCTCAGGGCTTAAAATCACTAATTCCAGCGTAAATCCAAAATTCTGATATAAAATCAGGTTTAATGTGCCAATCAATATGGCTGCTCATCAAACAAGCATTGGCATAGCCAATAGGTCTCACTTTTGGGCCCTTATAAGTGTTTAGGCAGAGCTATTGACTTTGCCAATGTGTTTGATTGCTGCAAAAGTAAAGAAATAGAAAAAAACATCTATTTCTTTACTTTTGCAGTAATCGCGGCACCGGCGCTTTACTTTTAACATGGTTAAAGGTATAGCGCCGATGCCAGTGCTTATAGCAAAAGTAAGGAAATAGATGTTTTTCTATTTCTTTACTTTTGCAACAATCACGGCACCGGCGCTTTACCTAAACCATGTTAAAAGTAAAGCGCTGGTGTCGCGATTGAGCAAAAGTAAAGAAATAGTAAAAACATCTATTTATTTACTTTTGCTACAATCGAGCACCCGCGCTTTACTTTTAATTTTAAAAGTAAAGCGCGGGTGCCGCGATTATGCGAAACTGAAAGAAATAAAAAAGTGACGCGGCCGCAAAAGTCAAACTAAACAAGCACGCGAGTGGTGCGCGCGCGCTTGCAAGCAGCAGGCGTGACCACACGCTCGTGCACCATGGCCTTTTGCTTGCGCGTAACCGCAGGGAAAAGGCCATGACGCACGAGCGTCTGGTCAGCTTTTCAAACTCCCTAACTAAAAGTCTCGCAGGGCAGCGCTTGCGCGCTACTCGAGGCTCGACCTAAAAAGCACCAGGCTATCTTTCATCTATCTTTCATCTGCTACAGTCTAATCATCCTGCCGGACAGTTAACAAAAGGTATATAAGCTGGCTATCTAATTGGGCCAGGTTGAATAAGGGAACTTTTCAGCATTAATCCGCTGTAGACATGTCAGGCTTAAAAGCTTTCTAGATACAGAATTATTTGTGTTTTCTCTGAGATTTAATGGCAGAAAGTTCCAACATTTGGGAAGGTTGGTGGTTCACTGCTTAAGAACGATTGAGTAGAAATTAAGAAAAGCATTTCAAATCCTTACACTTGAGACCAGCCTCATGCAGGCAATGTGTAATTGAAGCATGAGACTTGCTTTCGCATGAGATTGAAGGGTATGCATATACTTATGTATGTGTGCATGAATGTGTGGAAGGCAGCTGAGTGCTGCACAGGGCAAAGGCAAAGGTGCAGTCAGTCAGTGATTGGGGGAAAGTTAGGTTCTGAGAGAGTACTGTTACTTCATTGTGGTGTAGATTTCTTTAAACAGGTGCGTCTTCAGATATGTTTTAAATTGAAACAGTCCTGATGGGTACAGGACTGTTTTTCTAGATTATAGGCGCATAAATGGAGAAAGTCTGCTTCCTTATTCCTCATCTCCAGGCTGATTATGTCCTGGTTGCGGATGTGCGGAGAGTCACTAGAGGAGGGGAGTTTGTCAGACGGACAGGCAGTGATGTTGGTTGAAATGCCTTTGTTGATGATGCAGCTGAGTTTGTAGATAGTGCAGAGAGGCAACAGGAGGAAGTGGTGTTTCATTAGGGTGGGGGTGATGTGGTCCTATTTCTTGAGGTCCTTGATGAGGCATGCTGCGTTGTGTAGGATGCTCTTAATGGGGTCCAAGGAGGAGTCTGAGAGACGCCGAAAGGCATCAAGATGCAGCAACAATATGAGCACTTGACTGGTAGTTCTAAAGTCACTTTCTGAGATGAGTGGTTTCCCCTTCTTCAGCAGAGTTAGCTGGCACCAGGCTGTCTTGGTTTAATTTTTAACTGCAATGGGTTCCTTCAGGGTGAGGTCAGTGCCCTGTGTGAATCCAAGTGACGTAGCATTTAGTGAAAGTTAAGTTTCAACCTAATCTGTAATAAATATTGTATCATTTTTTATTCAGGGCATTACCCTGCTTGCTTTACATGTGCTAAACAATTACTCACTATATCAAGAAGGTACTGTCTCTGTAGGAGAAGAAAAAGAAAGAAGTTGGGCTGGAGAATCCCCAGGGATCCTAGTGATTATTTCTTAATGCCCTCACACATCCAAATGGATGTCATGCTTCATCACAGGGCATGCCCCTCGTCAGGCCGGTGCTGCAATGCCCTAAGGGTCCCGTGAGAGGGCTCTTTCTCTGAGAACTTTTTAGTTTCTAGCCGTAATAATGCAGGTATGTGAGAAGCCGTGAAATATGTAGGGTGGGGTCGGTGCAAAATAAGGTGTAGACTTGATGAAAACTGTCTAAGGGACACCAAACTGTTTTAATATGATGGTTCCCTTAACAGAGTTAAAAACATGAAAAAGGGGGATATCATAAGGGCTGAATGGACCAAGATAGCCTTAACGTGTATGTATGGTCAGGTCGACATGTTTCACGCCTGTCGGTCCAACCGGATCCTTGGCGTTATCTTCAGGACCTAAAAAGAAGCCTACCCCACACCTAGGATGTGACATGTAGCGCAGGTATTCCCCTATAGTATAATATCTTATTGTGTGATTGTCCAACCTAGATAAAACATAGAAAGACATTATAAAAACAGTTTTTATAATATATGGATAAGGTGCTTCTCATACAGCACACTGATTGCTCACGTCTCCTCATGGCAGACATACTCATGCTTTAAAAAGGGAGCTTCAAAGTCGCCACAAAGTGGAAAATGTTCAAACATACAGCAGCCCAGGCGAGTGGACACGTGTGTAAAAAACAAAAAGCAACATTGATTTTGAGATGTACAACAAATGACAAAGACAAATAAAGGGTAGTGAAATCTCCATCGATGAGAGTAGGGAGCTTACCCTGCTGGATCAATCTGTAAGGCCCCTTTGGTCAAAAGCAGTAAGTAGCACACTGCGGCTAAAAGACTGTTAGAACACGGTGATGGAATATCAGCATTAAAAAGTAAAAGGTCCTCTGATGATACGGAGAGACGGTCCTGCGTGGAGCGCGCCAAAGACCTACCCCACCTCTGCTCACCTGGAATGTGAATGCAAAGAGGCAAGCGAGAGGTATTTAAAGCGCAGCCATTCCCCATAACTGTAATCAGGTGTTGTCAACAATTGCCCCAGCCACGACCGTCCAGTTGTGGGTGGGCGGTGCTGCCTGGAACCAGTTGTCTGGCGTGACCAAAGTATAGTTTGAGTTTGTGCACAATAGGTCGAGCAAGTTTATGCCATATAAATTCCATCAAGGGTAGCAAGTGCTATATAAATGCAAACCTTTTTCCCTCTTCTATCCCTCCACTATCCTTCTCAATCCAAATAACTGACTAACATATCCACCACTCAAATTACTTTCATATTTTCACTATACTAATTCACCACTAATCCTTTATGGGTTCCGGAGGAGCGTGCTACTCGCCGAAAAAGCGCTTCGACGCCTCGTCAGGGGTAGTAAGCGCTATATAAATGTAATTACAATACAATAAATTAAGGGAAATGAAACTTGAACGTGACAGATGGAAATAGAGTGAGTTGTAAAATAGCATTGCGAAGTGTATACATTCATACTTATCTCCTTAGTTGTAATCTTCACTAAGGAAGAGAGATTCGCTGCCCATATGTGCTCTTTAACCTTACGCCACCCAAGAGTGGTCACACGCCGTTTACAGTTCCAAAAGGAAAAAGTCTGTAAATCGTGTGTAGGCATATTAGAGCATCTCTCATCTAAGGTATGCCAGAGCCACAACGATATACAGCACAGTAGCGCACAGGGTACTCCTCACCAAACGGGGCTGGCAGAGTGGACAAAACAGTATAATAATCTAATATGGAGATATGTAAAAATCCAAAACCATGAGCATAGTTCCAATACACAAATTCTGAATACAAATCATGTCCTAGTGGGCGTGTACATCTCCTAACAAGTTCAGGCACTGCAATGTCAATTGAGTCCAAGTGGGCATTCTTAGGAACAATGCTTCCTCTCGCTACAGTAGTAGTTCTCCTTCACTCGCACATACATTTGCAGCTGAGATGTCACAAATTGACAAAGATAAATACTATCACAACCTCCTATCTGCATAAAAAAGGGGCAGGCTTGCATTGCTTTCATAAGTGCTCTATGGTAAAGTTTAGGAGAGGCTGAAGAAAAATATTCTGCATTTTATACAGGTGTGGAGCCTGTAAAAGGAAAGAAAACCAGAAAACGTGTTCCCAAAGTGAAAAACAGTGAAAACAAAATTAAAACAAAAAAGTGCACGAAAAAGGAATAGAGTGTAGGCAATTAGAGTAAAAACAGATCTACAATGATACAACTATTAAAAACTATTCATAAATCATTACAGTATGGCATCCCACAACCTGTAGAAGAAAGGGAGCTAAGATAATCATCAATCATTTTAATAGTCCCAAAACCGGCTAGTAACAAGGAGAATTGTGTAAAAGGGCCCATATCACCCCAGATGTACAGAAATGTCCTCATTCATATTGAGGCCAGTCGGTGTCTTTGTATTAAGGCCAATGATGTAATCTGATTCTAAGCGTCTCAGTGTTTTAACCCTATCACCGCCACTTTTGGGAACCCGATCAATTATGAAAAACTTCGGTTTGACTATGTCCCTGTTATGGTGAGTGTCAAAATGTCTTGCCACTGGATATTATTAATCTATATGTGAAATGGTCCTCTGATGTTCTAAGATCCTATATATATTTTGCACTTGCACTTTATCATATGACACTGATTTAGGGTACATGCAGTAAGGATATTAGAGTGCTGGAGATACTCTCTGAGAATAGAGCACGAGTAGCATTAACGGATACAACTGTTTTTTCCCAAGGTAAAGGCATATTTTATCACTATGATTAAATTGTTTGTATACATTTTGTACCAATATGGCTTTCTATCTAGTTTTACAGTCTTTACCGTAATTTTACATTCATGTATTTATACTCGTGGCTATTTATCTATTTATTTACATATGCCTGTATTTATTATATTTATTATGCAGAGTTTATTTTCTGGCAAGTCTTTCTTCTCTGTTTACTGCAAGGAGGTGTGGTTGAGCATTATCAACTATGAGTGTGGTCACTATTTAAGAGATGTTACTGGTACAGCGCGTCATGTGATCAAGACCGTGGAAACGCGGTCGAAACACGTCATGCTGGGCACTTGCTTTTCATTTTATTGTGTGCTATGAAGTTCTTGAGTTTCTGCAAATAAAGCACGAAGATTTCACTATTCACGTTGTGATCCATACCTGTTCTTCGCCGTGCCGTTGCTGGAGGTGAACCAGGATTGTGTTTCTCTATATCTTGTGGCTGGAGCTCGGCTGTCTCCGTCATTCAATGACCCTCCCTCCGAATTGTGGCAAACCGCGGAAGCGAACTGTGTTTCACCAGGAAGGGGTATCTACGAAGTTTGACCCCCGCAGTCGTGAATCCAGGAGAAGTTGCACCGGCGTTACACAGGAGGATTGGGCGGCGCCCGAGGAGTCGGAGGACACCGAGGAGCCCTACGGAGATTCCAGCGTTAAGCCGGTCAGGCACCCCATTGTGACTATTGCGGGTGGAGGGATTGTGAATCGTAATTCAGTGCGTGTGAATTCCCAATCAGCACTGGTGTGCGAATACTATACTGCAGCAACAAACAGCATCCATGTCTTCAGCGGACGAGCTGCGGGACCGTGAGGCCGCGGCAGAAGCCCTTTTTTAAAATTTACCTGAGGTCGACGAGGTGCAAAGTAGCACTAACACGAATCAAAATGATAACAGCGACATTAAATCATTGCTGAAATCCTTAGAGAAATTACTAAAAACAGAATTAACTAAGTGGTGGGAGAAGAAATCCCTCGAAAAATACAGAGATGCCAAGAGAAACCCTCGAGGTTTGAGGATTATGATAGCGCCTTCGTTTGAGAACCCCAATCCTTCAATGTTAACTGAGTGGGCGGCCAATAACTTGGAGGCCTCGATGAACATGGTCATAATTTTAATTAAGTACGCTGAGATCGACAGAGCTGAAATTCTTAAAGAAGTCGATAAAGTTAACGGACTTTTGGAACGACACGAGCCGAAAGATCAGATTAAAAAGGGTCGTGAAGAAATTGAGACCCGCCTAAAAAAGTATGAAGACACCATAAAAGCTCGCAAAACTTTTAAATTCGCAAGGGATAAAAGAGATTATGAGATGGGGAGGATATTTCAATTCTCCAAAAGATTTGATACCACCAAAAGACAAGCTTTGGCCATAAAAACCTCGTCTGTCCCTCCCTTACTCCAAGCAGGTCCAGAATCCTTAAGCTCCGACATGAGCTCTGCACTCAGCAGCAGTGAATCAGATGACAGCAGAGAAAGAAGTTCTCACACACAAGGACCACCAATTTCTAGTCTCACACCGGCGGAAGAATTGAATTTTTTATCCCAGGACCGCCGCCAGACTCTGCGGCCTCGCAATCCCCAGAACAAAGTAAACGAGGCAGAAACCAGCGGAGGAGGCAGAGGCGCAAACTTTGGAGGCGCCAACAGAGGAAGGGGACCGAGAACCAGGAAATGGAACAAACAATAACAAACACCAGTGACAATACAGTCATCAATCTTTCTGACACTGTTTTATCAACTGCGGAATTACAGCTTCTCTCCCTCGGCCTATCATACTGTCCTGACATCAGCTTCAAATACACTCAGGCCAGAGTGGACGTGTTCAAATTCATAAGAAAACTCAAACTCCTAAAGTTTCACAAATTGAAAAACACAGCGGCTGCTACAACTATGACGGGACAAGCTAACTCATCCCAATCCAATTAGCAGGTATCTGACATCAGCACTCTTAGACTGTTGAATTCATTGACCTCTAATGATGAAGTAACACCAGGTTCTACACAAATTGAACTATTGGAGGTGGGCGTCAAGTGCAACAATTCTGTCAAAAGCCCCTTTCGCCCTAAATCTACTTTTATCCCGATTATGCCAAAAGACGCAATTGCCGTATTTAGTGATTGTGTTATAGAGGATCTTAAAAAATTGAATCGAAAAGTCATGCGCAAACGAAGATATTATCAGGATATTCAATATTCCAATTTAATTTGCAAACTAAGAACTAACAAAAATCTCATGCAGTAAGGATATTAGAGTGCTGGAGATACTCTCTGAGAATAGAACACGAGTAGCATTAATGGATACAACTGTTTTTTTACCAAGGTAAAGGCATATTTTATCACTATGATTAAATTGTTTGTATACATGTTGTACCAATATGCCTTTCTATCTAGTGTAACAGACTTTACCGTATTTTTACATTCATGTATTTATACTCGTGGCTATTTATTTATTTATTTACATATGGCTGTATTTATTATATTTATTATGCAGAGTTTATTTTCTGGCAAGTCTTTCTTCTCTGTTTACTGCAAGGAGGTGTGGTTGAGCATTATCAACTATGAGTGTGGTCACTATTTAAGAGATGTTATTGGTCCAGCGCGTCAAGTGATATAGACCGTGGAAACGCGGGCGAAATGCGTCATGCTGGGCACTTGCTTTTCATTGTATTGGGTGCTATGAAGTTCTTGAGTTGCTGCAAATAAAGCACGAAGATTACACTATTCACGTTGTGGTCCGTACCTGTTCTTCGCCGTGCTGTTGCTGGAGGTGAACCAGGAATATATATATATATATATATATATTTATATATATATATATATATATATATATATATATATATATATATATATATATATATATATATATATATATATCCTACTGGCGGTCCCCAGTGGGCAGTTATCGTTAGGACCTAGTTTCCAAAGGAAAAGTGTTTTTTGACTTGCCTATATCTTTGGCGACGTTTGACGAATCTTCACAAAATCTTCCCAAAAAAGTGTGAATGTGATTCTTGTTGTACTTGGAAAGTTTTGGGGTGATCTGCCAAGCGGGGGCTGAGAAAAAGGGGGGGTGAAAAAAAGTGTTTTTCCAATGTTAATTCCCTTAGGGATTTTGAAGAGGACTACAGCCAAAACTGCTAAACGGAATTACACCAAACTTGGCAGAAAGCTAGTTCTTGGTCCAGAAAGAGTGCTTTTGGTTATTGGTGTTAATCCATTCAGCAGTTTTGGAGAAATTAGAAAAATTAATTGTATATATAGGGACGCGAATCCTCCGAGGATCTGACAGTCCTCATTCTCAAATCTGATTGGCTTCCAACACTTCAACCAAGTGTTAGCAGCCATCTTTGGACTCTGCTTCCACAGAATCCTAAAAAAAGGTAAAAAATTAGAAGGGGGCATGGTAGGTATACCCTGACCCCCTAGGCCTCTGAGGGTGGGGGGCCACTGAGGGGGGCCTGGGACAAAAAGCATTTAAAAAGAAGACTCAGCAGGAGTCGTGCTGGATCTGTGGCTCCCGAAGAAAAATCAAAAAAACAAAAGAAGCGTGGTCTCCCGCACTTCTCTACTAATTTGCCCCCAGGTAGGCCAAGTCCTGGGGGCTTTAGTCCAAAAACAAAAGTTAACGAGGGGGGCCCACAGGGCCCCCCTCCTTAGGATTTTGTATGCCCCAGGGACTACCACCTTCCCAGGGCTTATGTCATTTAACGGGGTCCTCACAGATCCCCCCTGTGCCCCGGGGACTGCCACCTCCCCTACAACATCAAAGGAGGGGAACCCCCTCCTGGAGCCAATAATGGCCCTGGGGATCGCCATCCCCCAGGGCCGGCTCCTGCTATGTCCCAGGGTGCCTACTCCCAGGACATAGATGTTTGCTGTGGCTTGATGGGAGCTATGACAGCTCTCGCCAAGTCACAGCAAACACTCCACTTCCAGCAAGCGATAGCGGAGAAATGCCCTTGCTTGCTGGAAGCGGAGCTTTCTCTGCCCACTGTCAAGCGATACCAAAGGGGATGATGGACGGAGCGCTAGAGCAAATCAAACACTCACCCCCAGTCAACTGATCTGGGTTTAATCCATCATCATTCTTTAGCTCACTCCACCACCCCAGTTCAGACATGGCCATATGCAAATCAGTCTGACCCTGTGCCTCATGGGAACAGTCCAGCCCGAACTGCCAAGCCATGTCTTCCCTGGACCGGAAACAAGCATCCTGAGACCGGTTTCGGGTTCAAAACCCTCATCAGCCAGGCTATCTTGAATCCAGTGGCAAAGTGAGCAAGGGACCCACGTCTGGGCATATCAAGCTAGCCTGGCTGAAGAAGGGTGATGCCCTGAAACCGGTCCTAGGATGCTTGTTTCTGGTCCAGGGAGGACCTGGCTTGGCAGTTCGGGCTGGACTGTTACCACAAGGAACAGGGTCAAGACTGATTTGCATATGGCTGGGTCCAAACTGGGGTGGTGTGGTGAGCAAAAGAATGATGGATTTAACCCAGATCCTTGTGACTGGGGGTGAATGTTTGCATTGTCCAGCATTCCGTCCATCAATTGTTTCTTTTGCATTTGTCGCCCTAAGTGGGAAGGGTATGCCCAGACGTGGGTCCCGTGCTCACTACACCACTGGATTCAAGCTAGCCTGGCTGAAGAAGGGTGATGCCCTGAAAC
This sequence comes from Calotriton arnoldi, assembly GCA_963921515.1. Lineage (NCBI taxonomy): Eukaryota > Metazoa > Chordata > Amphibia > Caudata > Salamandridae > Calotriton > Calotriton arnoldi. Next base: position 115,822 of record CAWUFW010018268.1, on the reverse strand, counting down.
CGGTCCTAGGATGCTTGTTTCTGGTCCAGGGAGGACCTGGCTTGGCAGTTCGGGCTGGACTGTTACCACAAGGAACAGGGTCAAGACTGATTTGCATATGGCTGGGTCCAAACTGGGGTGGTGTGGTGAGCAAAAGAATGATGGATTTAACCCAGATCCTTGTGACTGGGGGTGAATGTTTGCATTGTCCAGCATTCCGTCCATCAATTGTTTCTTTTGCATTTGTCGCCCTAAGTGGGAAGGGTATGCCCAGACGTGGGTCCCGTGCTCACTACACCACTGGATTCAAGCTAGCCTGGCTGAAGAAGGGTGATGCCCTGAAACCGGTCCTAGGATGCTTGTTTCTGGTCCAGGGAGGACCTGGCTTGGCAGTTCGGGCTGGACTGTTACCACAAGGAACAGGGTCAAGACTGATTTGCATATGGCTGGGTCCAAACTGGGGTGGTGTGGTGAGCAAAAGAATGATGGATTTAACCCAGATCCTTGTGACTGGGGGTGAATGTTTGCATTGTCCAGCATTCCGTCCATCAATTGTTTCTTTTGCACTGTCAAGCGAGCAGCAAAACAGATGAAAAGATTGCTTTACATAAAAGGGGCTGCATGTTTAGCAGCTCTCTGTATGTAAAAGCAATGCTGGCTCCAGAAGGAGGCGGGGAGCTGGCAGGGCAGCGGAGGCCTTGAGGCTCCTCCTGCGGTCACATGGCACACTGTGTGCCCTGGGTGGCACCCAAGTTCAATAGACGGGCCCCGGTAGATGGAGTCGCCAGGACCAAAATCAGCTGGGGGTCATGTAAAATTAACGGCCGGGCCCCGAGGTCCCTCTCCCTTATTTGTGCCCTAGTTGAAGCTCCACTTCTGTAAAGTACTAATCATCCTAACTTTGTGCAAATGGTCAAGGCAAAGCAATTGTGCTTTCTCTGCATTTCCACCGTGAAAAGTTATCTGTAATCCGTGATCGAGGTGTTTGCATCCTTGCTTTTCTCAAGTGCAATATCTCACGTAGTGTCTGTGACGAGGGGGTTCTTTCTTGTCATCTGCTGCTGAGAGCAGGGATAATAGTCTAAACTTTTAAAAATTTGAAGAATGTAAACTTGCCTAAAAACCCCACCCATTTGGCCTGCCCCTTATACATTAGGAGTATGCAACGTCTTCCCACCCTTTTCCAGGGATGATGGACAGCTTACTAAATGGCCCCAAATCGCGTTATCCGCCGATTTTAGAGACAGAGGGCCACATGTATCAACCATTTTTGTGTTCGCAAACAGGCCGATTCGCAGAATCGGCCCGTTTGCAAACGCAAAAAAGGGTTTTCACATGTATCAAACCCAAAATGGGTCTGCGATTCGGTATTAGGAAGGGCGTGTTTAGGGCGTCCCTTCCTAATACCGAATCGCATCAGTATGCATGAGTGTTTTTGCAACTGAAATGCGGTCACAAAACATTCGCATTTTGCCACCTATTTCAAGTAGGTGGTAACCCATTTGCAAATAGGAAGGGGTCCCAAAGGGACCCCTTCCCCTTTGTGAATTTTTGTAAAAGCATTTTTTAAGAGCAGGCAGTGGTCCCATGGACCACTGCCTGCTTTTAAAAATGAAAGGAAAACTTTTCATTTTTTTGTAAAGCAGCCCATTTTCCTTTAAGGAAAACGGGCTGCTTTACAAAAAAGATTGCTTTATTTAAAAGCAATCACGGACATGATGGTCTGCTGACCCCAGCAGGCCACCATCCCTGTGATTTTTGCGATTCCTAGGGGGTTACAATTTGCGACCTACCTCATTAATATTCAAGCATGCCATTTTGCGTTTTCCTAATTGCGAATCACAAGGATTCGCAATTAGGAAATCGCAAAACAGGGCTTCATACATCTGGCCCAGAGTCTTGATGCCTTGGAATATGATCGCATCCCCACCAAACAAAGAAGCCCTTACTTCTGTAAATTAAAAATCATTCAAGTGTGTTTTCTCTGCAGTTCCACCGTGCAAAGTTATCTGATGAAGATGCCTGAGGAAGAATCACATTGGCAAAGTTACAGACACACAAGGTCACTGGAGACATTTCCTCTGCATCCTTTACGCAGCTGTAGTGTAGGAGACGGTCTAAACATTTACCCAACGAAGTAGCACTTACTAATTATCAGTAATAAGTACTCCACTTGGGTAGAGGTGTTGCAAAAATGTACAAATGGTGGCCTCTTCTTGGATAAATATCCAGGACAGGATTGATTCTGGCATGATGCTCATTTCACAGAAATGAAACCTCACGGTAAGCACCTACAGATATAAACAAAGCAGGTGCCCGAGTTGAGGCTCTTGTCATCTGCTGCTGAGAGCAGAGGCCATGGTTCTCCCTTTTAAATGCCCTAAGTAATGCCCATAATCCATAACACCACTCACACACCCACTCACAGACCCACACAGCTACTCACGCGCCCACTCAGAGACCCATAGCGCCACTCACAGACCCAGTCACAGACCCACACAGACACTTGCACAACCACTCACAGACCCACACAGCACAGTTACTCAAACGCCCACGCATACACCCACTCACAGACCCACTCACGCACTCATAGACCCACTCACAGATCCACTCAGACATACACATACCCACTAACGGACCCACACAGACACTCACACACCCACTCACAGACCCACACAGGCACTCACACACCCACTCTCAAAGGTTACAGGTTACAGTTAGAAAATACAATTAAAAAAACCTTAGAAAGTCACTAAAAAACAAAGTTTACAGGAATATTATAGTTAGGAAATAGAACATTAAAAAACCTTAGAAATTCACTGAAAAAAACAAAGGTTACAGGGATATTATAGTTAGGCTACAATCTCACATGTACAAAACCAAAGAAATTCAGCAGTTATAGTTACCCAAGCTAACTATAACTTACGCCCTACAATGCACTGCTTATGAACTCACATATTACATCACTCTGGACATGGTTAGTGACATTAATCACACAACAAGAAGCTACCCTGACTCAGTGTCTGATTCTCACAACAAATTGAGGCACATTTTGCCGATGATTTAGGTGGTGCTGGACATCTCAAAAAAATGTATGGACTGGCCTCACACACCACCAGGTGTCATGCTTCATCATCGGCTGTCCTCGCCCTTTAAAAACCGCGTTTGATAAAGGGCGGGCCTACACCTGGAGACAGGGAGGCACTTCTAAAACTAAGTGGGGGCCCGTGCTGAAAAAGTGAGTGAGTGGAGACTAGGGGGTCTAGTACCCCATCTCCATCTGTGTTGCCAACATGTTTCTGCCACTACGGCCAGGAGGGTCCATGGCATTCATCAGGGCGTAAGGTGTAGGGATGTCCCATGGGAAGGAGGAGGGGAGGGACCCCTGTAGTCAAACTTACATCAAGGTGCGTCCCTCGTGATGCTCCTAAGGTCCTTCCTTGCTGCTTCCCCGCTGGTCATGGGACACTGAGCTGTGGAGTTCATAAGCAGTGCATTGTGAGAATCAGACAGTGAGTCAGGGTAGCTTCTTGTTGTGTGATTAATGTTTGTTGGAGGCCAGCTTACCCTGCCTACCCCGCAGTCTCCTGTTCCCTCCCCTTTTGAACAAAAGGGTTTCTGTGTATATTGATGGTCAGTGACATCACTGATGACATCACTGTTGACATCTCAAATGACACCACTGATGACATCATCCACAGAACCACTCCCATTCCCACTTACACCCCCATGGAGGCTGTATGGGCGAGTAAGTAGGGTGTGAGTAGCTGTATGAGTGAATGATTCAGTGTGTGAGTGGCTGTATGGGTGTATGAGGGGGTGTGTAAGTGTATGTATGTCTGTATGATTGGATGTGTGAGTGGCTGTATTGGTGAGTCAGTGGGTGCATGAATGGCTGTATGGGTGAGCTAGTGGTTGTGTGAGTGGCTGTATGAGTGAGTGGATGTTTGAGTGGCTCTATGGAGTGTTTGGTTGTGAGAGTACTTCTATGGCTCTGTGAATGGATATGTGAGCGGTTGTGTAAGAGTGAGTGTATGTGACACTCCATGGGGGTGAGTGGTTCTGTGGATGATGTCATCAGTAATGCCATTTGAGCTGTCATGAGTGATGTCACTGACCATGTCATGAGTGATGTAATATGTGAGGTCATAAGCAGTGCATTGCGGGTGTAAGTTATAGTTATCTCAGGTAACTATAACGTCTGAATTTCTCTGGTTTTGTACGAGTGAAATTTGAGCATAACTATAACGTCCCTGTAACCTTTGGTTTTTTTCAGTGAATTATATGTATATGTATATATGTAAAATGAAGAATTTGTGTGAAGATTTGCTTTCTGCTCATTTGATAGGGTAATATGTTAGTAACCAGTCAAGGCAATATATTTTTACATTTTATGCAGACAATTCACTAGCTGTCTTGTAGCAACATTAATCATGCATTTCTTAAAGCATCTGCTTTATTTTTCGCTACATTTCTTACTGAGATTACTCTCTGGAGACCAGATTAATGCATGGTCAGCCTTGGAACTGGAAGTCCTCAGAGTGAATTCAGTGTTCTGATGAACTTGAAACTATGACTAATGAAGTGCAGACATTGTGACTTGAGGGTGGAGACTGTCATTGCAACAGAGTGCTGGGAAACTTGAAATAACCCCTTCTTGAGACCATAAGAAATATTAGTTTAAATGAGATTGTTTTGCCTCACTACCCCAAGAAACAGAACTACATGTCACCCTAGGCTTCCAGCATAGATTTATCTCATATACAGATGATGGGAGAACTACAAACTAAATAAATAAAACCCATAAGAAACATTTCAAATAATCACTTTACTCTAGGTCAAGAGGGCAGCTCTCGCCTTCAATGGGTTTATGAACAAACTGCATGAGGCTGAGGCAGACAATGTTCGGTGTGCAAGATTTCGATGTGTCATAAACAAAGATGTTCCATGCACCCAATAGGCAGGCATGATGTTGTGAAGGGGTGGTAGATAGGTGGAATCATGAAAGATAATGCAGGCCTAGTGGAGCATTTGGCCAGTAGGTAGGTCAGTGAGTCGTAACTTGAATTTGGGATTGCCTTACAGTTAGCAGATCTGGGTCACAATGCCACCAATACTGGCTACAGAGTTTTTGCTGAGAATGGCCTAATTTGCGGATAGAAGATAGAAGAGTGGGGGAAAGAAGGATTGGGAAATCAGATCTTAGCATAAGAAGTTGTGAGGAGAGGAAAATGATGATGTTCTCCTAGTTGACGGCATTTTAGCGGCAAACCCAGGGTTCAGGGGAGGCCCAAAGAGGGTAGTTTTGTTCAAGAGAGCACCATGGACGACATCTTCAGGAAACAGGAACCAAGTAGCTAGTAAATCGCTAGAGATGGAGAATGAGAAAGGTGTTACACTCTGGAGCAGGCCAGATTTCGTTTCTGTCATTGACTTGTGGGTGCCAGAGATCTAAGAAGTGCACAGCTTGCTACCAGACTAGGCAAGAATGCACTGCATTCTTTTGAATGGTGGAAAAGTAGTCTGAGGTTGGCAGGATGCTGTGACTGTCTTGGACCCTAACCTTGATGTGGTAGAGGTTAATTATGAGCATTAGGAATATGGCCATCAAGTCACAAAAGGTTCATCTGAAGTGGTTGTGACTTCACACACACCCTTGCACTCTAATGACATTACCGTATCCCAGTCTTCGCACCCCAATATTTCTTGTGGCGAGCTAAGTAAATGGCCCAGAGTGGAAACTCCATTAAGTAAGCAATATTCATGGGGCGTGGCCAAGATGGCAGCCATATTGGATGCTCACTGAGAAGCTACATGCCGGGCCCTTTGGTAATGGCTCCCTGCCATGACCACTAATCAGTGGTAGTGACCCAAGGACACCCTGGGGACACCCTGGGGCATGATCTCTCCAACTCTGGGCTCGGGGAGTGACTGGAGCTGTACACTACGGAGTGCTTGATCTGCTGTGGCCTTTGCAGGACCACGGATCCAGACATGTTGGTGTCCCGCGGCGTTGGGATCCATTGTGATGCACACCAGAGGGTGGAGGAGCCCAACATTACTGAGCCCTGGTACGCAGCCCACTGGACTCCCGGCAGAGGTGACCAGCCTGACAGTCGGAAGCTGTGAGGACCGACGATCTACGCTGCTCTGGGCCTATGCTACTGAGAAGAACGGCGGTTGCATGGCCTGATCCATGACTGAGGGGTGAGGCCTGCCGACATGAAATGCATCCCCTGATGGGAAGACTGGTTTACCTGCTGTGTGCAGCAGGGCTCGATGATCTGAGCCGCACCCGGGCCCCTGCCTCCAGATCCAGTTGTGATGCTGCTCGACTCTTGACTGGGGAGCGAGCTCCACCAATGCTGTCAGTAGGAGCTCAGCCCCCCTCGGAAGCTGTAGGGCAGCCGGAGTCATCTGCAAGGGGCTCAGCGCGACTGGCTCCTGCTGCTAGAGAGGAGACTTGTGCTTTGTTTGACCACACCTGGCCCGCCAGTCTCCCGGACGGAGACCCTAGGCTGTATACTGGTGTTGCCCCCGGGATACCTGGGGGCTGTCTGCAAGGGCGGAGAAGGCCCATCGAGATGCAGTTCGATGAGGCCTGTGCTGCTAGATCTGGTTGATTCTTCCCAGACAAACGTCCCTCTACTACAAACTTGCATTGATGGAGACTTTACCTATATGGCAAATGTCTAAATGGACTGGGAAGAGTTCCTCTCAAGGTGGCAAAAGCCTATGCATGACTGGTGAAACTGCCCTTCTTTGATGTTGTGAATGAACTTAAACTGAGCTAGTTGCTCAGAACGGCGAGAAACTGCAGGATAGCCCATGTATCTTTTCCCTGACTCTGAGACAAGTGGAGCTGATCAGAGACTGCGAAGCTGCCTGCTCATTAGCTGAGACACAGGACTTGCTGGCGATGTCTGACCCTTCCGGCAGACGCTGAGTGCCGGAAGTCAGCTGCACATTCAGCTGCGGTCCGTGCAGGTAACAGAGGTGGGGCGGTGGTGCCGTGTAAGGGGAGATTTCGAGGGGCGATGCAGAGGGAAAATTAAATAAATAATTAATTTTCCCTCTGCGTCGTCCCTCAAAATCCCCCCTTACACGGCCCCACCGCTGTTACCTGCACGGACCGCGGCTGTGCACATTCCAAGACACGAGAGATCCACCTGCTTGGACTAGTGAGCACTGGTGACCGCTGGGAGATGGCGTACATTCCACTGGACACTGGGGCTGGGGCCTCACGCTAAGCGGAGACTGTCCCTCCTTATCTGGGCATTAGGGGATGCTTGAACAGACCGCTGTCACTCCCGAGGAAAGGTCCTGCTCTTGCCTTGTGTCCTTTTTAATGGAGGATACAGTCTGCCCCTGCGAGGACCCTACCTGGGCTTTACGATCTGCCACATTTGGTGGGTTTCACATAAGTGGCTCCTCTGTGGGATGACGGTGTTGGAAAGACTGCAGCTGCTGAGGGTGAGGGACTGCGGTAAACTGGTGCTGTGGAGGGCCATGGGCTGGCGAGGTTTGTAGGGGTTGAGCACGGCTATTGGACATTTGAAACTGGCAGACTCCTCCTCTCCCCTGTGGCCCTTGCCTGACCTAAGTGGGCAACCTTCTCTCGAGCCATCTGATATCCCCCTTTAGGGCAGGGTCAACTACCCTCCTTCCTCCCAACTGAATTGGGACCGACATGTTAGATATCACTCCTGACCACGTATGTGGCCGCTTCTATGTCTCACACCCAGATGGGGAAGAACAGATCCAGTAGGACAGCCCCCAGCGAAGCCGGCACAGAGTTGCCCTCCTCGTCTTTGCCGCCCGCACCTATGAACGTACTGCAGCATCTTGAAAACACGCCCCACAAACACTCAAAACAGTGTGAGAAGGTTCTACATGCTATTCTGGACACCAAGACCTCGCTGGAAGAGAAAATAGATGCAGTGTCCCTCGACGTGGATCTCCTGCGTGCAGACCACCGCTGACTATCCGAGAGAGTCGATGAATTAGAATTCGCTATATGCCAACTGTCCTCTTCAGTATGCAAATTACAGTCCAAACTTGCAACGGTACAGAAGGAGGTGGCGGTTTTACATCGCAGGGCGGAGGTTGCGAAGGGGAGCTCTTGGCTCAACATTGTTCGCTTCATTGGATTCCCGGAGAGAGTGGAACTCCCCAGTGCTGAGCTCTTCTTAGAAGAATGGCTGATGAACATGGTGTTGAAGGACAGGGCACCTCCTCTGTTCTCTGACGAGAGGACACCTCGTCCCAAGACGCCCGCCTCAGACTGGAGCTCCGCCCCACCCTCTCATTGCCAGATTCCTCAACTTTCGAGACCGAGACCTTATCCTCCAGATCTTTTGCACTAAAGGCCTTTGGCACTTTGACAACACTATTGTTGCAGCTTACCCTGACTACACCATAGAGGTCCAGAGCCAATGCGGCTCCTACATGAAAGTTAAACAACGGCTGCGCGAACTGCAAATCCGATATGCGCTCTTGTTCCCAGTGAAGCTTAAAGTCATCTAAAGTGACTCCTCTCATATCTTCACCACCGTGGAGGACGTATGGATTTGATTACATGCAAAGGGCCTAACCCGCACAGCTGACACTGAACACGAGGAGGAGAACTGGATCACACCTAAACCACGAAGCAGGTGTCGCAAGCTGCCGTGCTGCCGCCTGGACCAGGTCACTGTGGAGGAGGCACGAGGAGCGGAGGTTGCTGCGCACCACCACCACGTCAACTCCTTTGCAGTCCTGCCAGATAAGCTGCCCAAGGACTCTGGTTCCGATGCCTGTGCTTCATTGGCCTCCAGCACCGTGGCCCCCAAAGTCACCCTAAGATCCGCTGATGACCTCATCTGACCTGTGTCCATGGGGTGCTGAATCCTTTCTTGTTCCGATTCTTCCTGTAGATTCTAGTTATCGCTACCTTTGATGTGTTTGAGTGGGCCACACCTGTTTGTCTCACAAAGGCTGACCATCAGACTCAGGTGCCTCGCTCCTATGCCACGTCCCACCATTGTTCCCATGAGGACTGTTGCTTGTACTTTCTTATTTTTCCTTGGTTATTGTTTTCGATTCGAGGCTTCATGGGCAGACCCTTCTGTGAGTACTGCCCTGGGGGGAAAGATGCCGCACTGGCTAGTTAACGTTTATTTTTAAGAGTTTTGCTCTGCGGCTGCAACTATCGAAATGAGGTATTTTCTGGTCTCACTTGCCACTGTACCTGCAACATACAGGGTGGGTTTGCATTGACGGGGCACTTTCAGACCGAGGGAGGTACCCTATTATTTCACTCACCCTGAACACTCCTGTGTTATGTACGACCATGCCTAGCCTGACACCTGATTGACCCATCCCGCAATACTAATTTATCACATGGAATGTGCGAGGTATGGCCACTTTGGCCAAGTGCTACCGCATTTATGCATATCATAAACACTGGCATGCCCATATTGCCATGCTACAGGGGACCCATCTCACGGCATCCGAGCTTCACAAAGTGTGCTCTAAATGGGAGGGCAGACTGGTACCACAGGGTCGGCTTATGCAAGGGGGGTTCTCATTTGGATTGCACCTGGGGGCCCCTTTGCTCTGGGTACACAACGGGGTGACACAGATGGGAGGTACGTCATTCTGGAGAGACACCTGGACTGGGCTACCCTCACTCTGGTGGCTTTGTATGTGCCAAACTCCAACCAAGCGGAGTTCCTAGATAGTCTTACCCCAGCGCTCCTTCACAGTCCATTCAGCCCCGGGATCTGGGGTGGGGGGCAACTTCAACTGTGTGCCTGATCTGCAACTCGATCGCTCTACCCCACCCCTAAATGCAGCAACCAGTACCCACATCAAACAACACTTTGAACAGTGGTGCTCGCACATGCACCTACATGATGCATGGCGTATGGGGCACCCATATGACAGTGAATACTCTTATTACTCCGCAGTACATGATTTACATACCAGGATTGACCTCTTTTTGTACAGAGCCCCTCTTGGTTCCTGGGTCATCCGCTCGGAATACCTGGCATGCTCTCAGTCTGTCAGACCACTGCCCCCTGCTGATTGCGTTGAGCTGGGGTAGGCAGCGCCCCACCACACCCACATGGCGATTGCAGGTTGAAGCTCTGTCAGACCCTCCCTTTCGGGAGGATCTGTCACTTTGCCTTACTAATTATTTTACAGGAAACAAGGGTTCGGCCTCGACATGTGCCCAGGATTGGAATGCACATATGGTTGATGTGCATGGCCACTACATGGCGGGCTCCTGGGGCATCCGCTGCAGCCTAACAGAGGACCTTATGTCCATTGAATGAGATCTTCGCAGGCTGGAAACACCAGTGGCCAACCGGACTGCGCTGCCTGCTCGGCTAAGGCAACTGCACGCACAGCGGGGTGAGGTGGAGTCGTCATTGAGTCACCACGACTAGCGTGGGAGGACGGCCTTGCAACATGCCCAGGGCAATCGATTGCTGGCATGGCTTGTTAGTTAAGAACATCAATCCGCCCCCATCGTGGCGCTTCGTGGCCACGATGGTGAACTTATTATTTCCCAGATGGCCATTAATGCATCTTTTCGCGATTATTATCGTGGGCTGTATGTGGCACCTGCCTCTCTGTCTCCGGATAACATCTCCGGGTTCTTGAATGGACTTTCCCTCTCCAAGGTCAAACCTCTGCAGCGGGCTGACCTTGACGAACCTCTACAGTTGGAGGAGATCCATGCAGCTATCTCTCTGATTGCCTGGAAAAATACCCCGGGCACTGACGGCGTGCCAATCAAGTACCATGCCACCTTCTCTGCAGAGATTACCCAACATCTATTGAGCATGTTCAATGAAGCCAGGGACCATGGCAAACTCCCGGACTTACTTCGAGAAGCTGTGATCATAGTCCTGCCCAAGCCTGGTCGCGATCCGCTGGATGTTAGATCATATCGTCCCCTCTCGCTCCTGAACTTGGATTGCAAGATTCTGGGTAAAATCTTGGAGAACCACTTGCTCCCAGTCATCCACATCCTTGTGCATGACGACCAGTCTGGTTTCATACTGGGTCGCAGCATGTTTGTCAACATATGACGACTGTTGCGCCTCATGCACAACACCCCCCCAGATGCTTCCAAGCAGGTGGCTGTATCATTGGATATCAAAAAAGCCTTTGACACCCTGGGGTGGGATTTTCTCTTCCTGACTCTCACCGCTATGGGGTTCGGGTGGGGGTTCTTGTGCTGGGTATGCACCCTGTACACGTCCCCAACTGCAAGAGTGAAGACTGGCCAGGTGATATCGGACAGTCTTAGTATCCAAAGAGCTCCTCGTCAGAGTTTGCCACTGTCCCCACTCATTTTTGCACTAGCCATGGAGCCTCTTGCTTGCTCTATATGGAGCAGAGCGCACCTATGGGGAATCCCCAAACTGGGGGCCCGCCATGTAATTTTGCATTATGCGGATGAAGCTTTGATCTACATACGAGACATTGAGGCCGGTCCTCCCGATCTCATGCGCATACTGGAGGAATTTTGGATTGAATCGGGCTTATGGGTAAATTGGTCAAAATCCTGCTTATTCCCTCTGACACCGCGTTCGACACCACGTAGAGCTGAGGTGTTGAATATGCATCTCCAGTGGTACTACGACACCTTCAAATACCTGGGGGTGCAGATATACCATACACAGGTGACCTCCAGGAGGGTAACCTCGACAGGGCGGTTGGCTCTATCCGCCGATCCGTTCCTTTCTGGCGATCACTGCCTTTATCTGCCCTGGGTGGCCATCTACAAAATGTTGTTGTTGCCGAGACTACTGTACTTTTTCGTAGCTCTGCCGATTGTGCTTCCACTGAGTTTTTCCCAAATTCTGAACAGCCTACTACTCGAATTGATATGCAGTGTCGATCGTCGCCGCGTGGCCTTAACCACGATCCAGTGACTGCTCTTGGAGGGCGGACTCGGGCCCCCAACTTTGAACTGTACTTTGCTGTGGCACCGTTACAGTGGCCGATGGCCTGATTGTGCACCACTACCTGTCTGGAGTTACCCCTTAACTGAACTGTGCTCATTGGTACCGGAATCTATACTTGGCTGTCTACACTTTCGTCTGCTCCCGACGGGAAACTTCTCAGATGACCGTGGGCCGCTCTTGTTAGCGTAGATTTGTGCACCTGAAAGTCCCCTTTCTCCCGTACTCACCGACGATTGCTGCCTGGGACCTACCGACACTGCGTGGAGGAGTTCATAACACTGACAGGGATCTGTGTGGTGATGCAGGCATTAAGCACATAGGGGACCTCTACCTGGAGGGTGTTAATATGTCTTTTCAAGACATTATGGACACCTATGGTTTGTCTGCCGGTCAGTTCCTATTGCAACATCCAATATGCACTGCGCATCACCTGGGGCGGTGGAGATGAGGAACCTCCTACCTCAGCGGCACTGTATGCATCGTTATCCTCTGGCAGAACATGACATGCCATCACCACTCTATACACAGCATTGCATGTGGCCCCTCCGGACCACGCAATGGGGGCACATGCTTGTTGGGATGCAGTGTTGCAGCAACCGCTGATGCAAGGGGCTTGGTCCTGGGATCTACAGCTGGTTAAGGGGGTATCCCGTAACCCCAGGTTCAGGTTTACACAGTTCAACTATGTACATCAAGCCTACCCCACACCTTACCGCATCAAGCATATGTTCCAGATGCTTGCCCTGCCTGTCCCCATTGTGCACTGCAGGAAGCATGGTTTTATCATATGGTGTGGGACTGCCCGGTTTTGCAACCAGTTTGACACACGGTGGCCGTGAAAGTGACGGAAATGACAGCACATGCCCTGACTCCTATGCCCCCCTCCTGCCCGTTAGGGCTGCGCCCTGATAGAAAAGGAGACAAGCACTTACACATATTCATTGATCTTGACTTTGTTCTATTTAAGGGTCAAGTGGCCATGTCCTGGAAGTCCCCTGTACCACTGGATCATCAGCGATGGTTCCGCGACCTCCTGACATGGACTTTTATGAAAGCTTGCATCCTTTGGGGGCTCCGAATGATGGTGAACTCCTGCACCGGTGGCGAGTACTGGGAGACCTTCCTACTCAATGTGGAAGCCAAAAATGACACACACCCACCTTGAATCCCTACCTCATCTAGTCACGTCTTGACGAAGACGTGCACATGCTCGTGCAATTGATTACCACCGATACACCGCGTGTAGCGTATTTGGTCTAAGGGTTGGGTGATTACTGCATCCCTTCATGAGCTGCCTAGCACACATAGCCACCCCATCACACATATGCTGCATTCCCCTCCCATCAAACTATTTGCAAATGGCCTCCTATAACCCCTCCCTTCCCACAAGTAGACACGTATAGGCACATTACCCATGTTTCGCAAATGACGGGCCCCTCTCTGATATATCTCTCCACCCTCTTCTAAGGCTTAACTTCTTACCTCTTATGTGCAGTCTCATGAGCTTGTTACCTTTTCTTAGTTTTTTTTGCTCTGTTGTCTTGGTTGAAATGATAGTGCTTATTGTTGACTATTTTGTAGCGGACGCAAAGGTGCTGCGGATGCTATAGTCTGACATATGTCTTTCGTATGGGCCGCATGTTTCAGCAGACTCCTACCTGCTGCACTGATGGTAGCAGCTATCTCTTTATATGCATAAAATTCAATAAACATATTCTTAAAAAAAACAAAAGTAAACTGGATTCGTAGGCCCTGATTGCCAAGTTTGACAGAATAGAGAGTAAAATTTAAAAGTAAATGGTCTTAGGTGTGTAGGAGGGTGGCAAATACTGACTATAATACAGGGGATTCTGCAGTCCCTGTAAACAAAACCTGTCTCTAATTTCTTTATAATACATGGGATTTTGCAATCCCTTTATAAACCCAATGGGGACTTGTGACGCACCCAGTCGCCAAATAAAAAGAAAAGATGTTAGAACTCAACTGTAATAAGTTATTGCAGTTGAGTTCTGATGTTACAAGACTGTTGCCAGAGCCAGCAGCCGAGCTAAAAGGCAGGTCAGGTCACGAAGAGGTTGTTTTAAGCAATGAAAATGAAATGTTGCTTTTCTTTCTTCTGCTCTATTTTTCTAGCTTACGGTGACAAGAAAAAAGAACATGTTTATTTTTTGCACTCTTTAGATAATTGTAGAAAAGTTACAATCTTTCAGCATGTTTTTACACATTCTGAGCTACTGTAGCTTTTTATTTTAAAAAACTGACTTCTATTGAACTGTTTCCAATATCTTATTGCAACACATACCTAACAGTTTTTGATGTGTTTAATTTTGCACAAGAGGTTCTATTTTTATTCTTCATGTTTGCAAACATGCTCTCTCTTTCATATGAAAGAGCTACCCAACAAGGTTTTAAGTGGTTTGTGGGAAAGGTGATGGTGTGACCATGTATTATATGTGATAAAGTAAGCCCTGACATGCATGATATGGATATTGCAAGTCTCTTCAGAGTAATGTATGGCAGCAGGTACTTTATCACTTATATAATAGGCGATTTGTGATCAACCCAGTCACCTGTTATAAAAAACGATGTCAAAACTCAACTCTAATAATTTTTCATAGTTGAGGTCTGAGGTCACAATGCCTGCTGCTAGAGCAGCAACCAAGGGAAATGCCGGGGCAGGTGATGGAGCATAATTAAGTCCAATTTTGAGGAACAAAACAACATTTTACTTTTCTTTCTTCTGTTTTCTAGCTGGATAGTGACAAGCAGAAAGGAGAAAGGAGATATTTATGGCAAAGTGTTTATTTATTTTTTGACTCCTTAGGTAATTAAAGAAAAGTTGGAATCTTCCTGTGTATTTCTACACATTGTGAGCTACTACGCATTTTTTTTAACTGACTTGTATTGCACTGATTCCAATATCTGTTTCCAAAAAATATCTAACAGCATTTTGATGTGATTAATTTTGCACTGTTTTTATTCTTCATGTTTGGAAAAATGCTTACTCTTTCATTTGAAAGAGCTACGCACCAAGGATTTAAGTGGTTTGTGGGAAAGGGGATGGTGTGACCATGTATTATAAGGAATAAAGTAGCCGCTGCCGTACATGATATGGATATTGCAAGTCACCTACAAGTTCCATAACCTTATAAATGAACTAGGCTTTCAATCTTGTTCCATTATATAGCCATGGAACTCTTCAGTGACTTGCATTATCCTTAAAATATACATCAGGGATACTTTATTCAATATATTCTGAGTTCCGCAGGGTAAAATGAGGCATAACATGCAGATTCAGTATTTATCACAACAAAGTATGCCTGCTTTGACTTTTTACTGCATGCATTTTCACCCGATACATGCAAGAAGGGTTAATTTTCTAAAATCTTTCAGGGGATACTGTGGGAGTATAAGCATCATCACACAAGTCTGAATTCCAAACCCTCCACAAACCTGCTTGCACAGGTATCCGGATTTCTCTCCTAACTTTGTAATCAGGGCCTTAAAGCTCTGTATACTTTCAGTTCCTCCCTTTGTCTTCATGACCTAGACACCAGTGGTATAAAGGGCAGAGCCACTGGTACCAATGGGTAAACCCATTGCTAAATCTGGCTACCCCTGACACGGATTATACAGTTGCTACCATTAAATGCCATGATGTTTTCTTTGGCCTACTGTAAACTCAGTGTGGCTAGTTAGAAGATTGGGTATAGGAAATGCATGTCTGCAGTAAGTGCCAAGTATCCAAGGTGATAGACATATGGTTGGTTTTCATACTCCTGAGCTGTGCACATTCATGGTGATCAGCAATGAGCGTTTTTGGATACATGATTGCGTTGTGATTCTGGGCCTTCTTCTGTGAGGGTTTCATATTTGCTACACAGGTACAGAAGGAATAATTTTTTTAATTAAATCTTTTTATTGGTTTTTTAATTTAGTACGGCAGTAACATCAATAAACAGTATTACATGGTTAGCAGCGTAGGCCTTTAGGTCACTTACAGCAGTTCTTTTAACTACAGAATCTTTACAAGTGATTATTCGTTCAGCATGCCTGTATGACAGTATCAATTGAATTGCACCAGGACGGTAATCATTGTTCAGAGTCTGATCTTGTGAGAAAGCCTACAACCCGCCATGTATAGGCAGTAACCTTGAATTGCCGGAGTGATGTAGAGAACCATGGTAAACAGTATTTTTAACCACACAGCGGGGAAGGAATTAGAACTTGGAGCCGAGTTGGAGTACCTCCCCCTGCCTGCGCGTGGGTGGGGGAATGTCATCTGTTATGTCCATGCCCATTACTGCAGCCATATGCCCCCCGTGAATGTGCCAGTGCCTGTCTTGGCTGTAGGATTGGTGCCTGCGGGCGCCTCAGGGATACTAGTCGCGTGCGCGGCATTGTCCATCCGGGTCGGACGTCAATGCTGGTTGAACTGGCAGGTCGGCGTGTTGTTACAGTGTCATAAGAATCGCCTCCCAGTGTGTAGCTATTGGTAATTTCCTAAGGCCTGTTGTTTCTTCGCGGCGAATCGCGATGCCCTCTGCCCTAGCCCATGCGAGTGTGGAGTGTCTCCAAGCCTGGAAGTGCGGAGGGTCAGTAGCCTTCCATCGCTATGTAATTAGCCGTTTGGCAGCTATTATACCCAAGTCCAAGAATCTGGATGTAACCTTGGTGTTGCGCGCTCTGCGGAATCGATGCAGCAAGTATACCGGCTATTCAAAGGGTAGATCTCTCTCCGTGCAGGCCTGCAGCGCTTCTGCCACGTCTCTCCAATAGGTGCTAAGACTGGCGGAACTCCACAGCATGTGTATCAAGTCTGCTTCTACAACAGAGCATCTAGGAAATGCAGTGTCAGTACGAGGAAAGTATCTGTTAATTTTGGCCGGCGTGTAGTAAGCTCTCTGCATGATGTAATATTGGATCTGCCTGAACCTCCTGGGGATCTTAACTGGGCTGGCCAGTACCTGTCCCCACTCTTTGTCCGAAAATTGTCTGCCTAGGTCTTGCTCCCATTTAAGCCTAAGGGGGTCTAACTTGATCGCCGCGTGTTGGCGCAGCGAAGCTGCAAACCACCGTATCAGGCGTCTGCCCTGTCCCATTACGTGCAGGTATTGCACAGTTAAGTGTGTGGGCGGCTCCGTTGCTAGGTCTCCCCAGAGCGCCGTAAGCGCGGCCAACAAAGATCGGTGCAGGAGGAAATGCCCTGTGGGGAGCCCGTCTTCTTCTATCATGGTCTCATATGGAAGCAGGGCGCCCTCACGGTAGAGGTCTCCCAGAGTCTGGACCCCCGCCGTAACTCAGCGGCGGCAAACGTCCCCTGTCTTTTAGGAGCGCCCTCTAGGGGGAGGGCGGGGGCATATGGCGTGGTACTGCGAGTTATGTAGAGGCTTCTTTTGTAACATCTATGCGCTATGCTCAGCCATATAGACTCAGGAGGCCGTGTACGCGCACCCGGATGAAAAAGCTGGAGAATCTGAGACCGCGTGAGCGGCGGAAGCATGGTCGCAGTGTCGTTGCATTGGCGACCTGCCATCCATCTGGCCACCCATTGAAGTTGCGCTGCCAAGAAGTAGTGTTCTAGACATGGTGCGGCCAGGCCCCCTTGGTCAGTGGGCAGATATAGTTTTTTAATCGCCACCCTGTGTCTATTAGAGCCCCAAATGAAGTCCCTGACCAACTTCTCCAGCGTGGTAAAAAAGGAAACCGGCACATGAA
The DNA here is from genome assembly GCA_963921515.1 of Calotriton arnoldi. Classification (NCBI taxonomy): domain Eukaryota; kingdom Metazoa; phylum Chordata; class Amphibia; order Caudata; family Salamandridae; genus Calotriton; species Calotriton arnoldi. The sequence continues at coordinate 98,162 of CAWUFW010018268.1, read as the reverse complement.
CGGGTAGATTGGCAAAATAGTAAAAAAATCTCGGTAAGGCCACCATTTTCACTAACGCCACTCTGCCGGTCACCGCAAGAGGAAGCGTGCTCCAGAACCCCATCTGGGATTTGATGGCCGTGAGCATCCTACCTAGGTTGCCGTCCAAAAGATCTGTTGGCTGGCGAAATATTCGGATTCCAAGATATCGGAAAGTATCTGCAATCCATTGCAACCTTACCCTGTTTAGTACGAGGCCTGGGTCAGGGACACCTGTGCTAAAGGCGTAAAGCTTGGATTTACCAATGTTTACCTGCAGGCCAGAGATGGCCGCAAATTCCCGCAAGATTTGGGCCAAATTGTCAGGTACGTCGGTGATATCGTGAAGATAAATTAATAGGTCATCTGCATATAGCGATACCTTATGTAGGCCGTCCCCAAGCTGTATGCCCCCCGGTGTTTGCGTCCGTATCGACTCCGCTAGTGGCTCCATTGCAAGAGAGAAGAGGAGGGGGGACAGCGGGCAGCCTTGCCTTGTCCCCCGTCACACTGGAATCGCCTCCGAGATGTACGGACCCGTCTTCACCCTTACCACTGGGTTCGTGTAAAGCAGGCGGACTAATTGTAAGAAGGCAGGTCCTAGCTTGTACCTCTCAAGTGCGGTGAACATGTATTTCCACTCAAGAGAGTCGAAGGCTTTCTCGAGATCAAGTACAAGGCAGCCCGCTCTCGAATATGCGCTCACAGAGTAAGTGGCTATGCGGAAGAAACGGCGCAGGTTAAAAAAGGTGCCAATACCTTCGCCAGCAGCTTATAATTGGTGTTAAGTAGGGCGAGGGGCCTATAGGAGCTCATGTCGGTTGGGTCTCTGTCAGGTTTGGGCAACGAGATTAGGTGTGCCTCGCTTAGCGATGGGGGAAGTCCTCCTGCATCTTCGGCGGCTGTGTAGAGGGCATGCAGTCTGGGGCCTATTGTCACTCGATACGCTTTATAGTACTCCGCCGGGAGTCCATCTGGTCCTGGGGTCTTCCCTGTGGCCAGTGACGAGATCGCTTCCTCGATCTCCTCAAGTGAGATTGATTCATCCAGCATATCACTGAGTGCAGTCTCTATCTCAGGCAGTTGAATGCATCTAAAAAAGCTGTCAATGCGTGTGGGTCGCATCTGCAGTGGGATTGATACAGTTGACTGTAGTGTTGTGTCAGGGCCTCGTGGATGTCTCGTTGCATATATAGCAACGTTCCCTCGCTAGTTTGCAGCACTTCGATGGGTTTACGGGCGTGCTCTTGGTGGATTAGCCAGGCTAGAAGTCGACCCGCCCTGTCGGCGGTGGCGTGTGTTCGTGCCGTGTGCGCCACGTAGTTATGACAACGGAGGCGTTCTAGTAGCTCTGCATGCTGTGTGCGTAGCGTGTCCAGGCGCTGTTTATCCCTGCCTTCGCCTTCCCCACCCACCCCATACTGTAGCAGCCATTTTTCTATTGTGGTCAGTTCGGATGAGAGTTGCCTGCGAATATTCCAGGTCATACCCATGCAATGACCTCTCATTGTGACCTTGAAGGCCTCCCATTCCGTTAACGCATCCTCTGCCGTATTTTCGTTTATCTCAAAATATGTGAGTAGGGCCGTGCCTAGGGAGGAGCGAAATGCTGGGTCTTCCAGCGCAGCAATTTGGAGCCTCCATGTGGGGGCAAGGGGACGCCCGACATCCCAACGCAATTGTAGCATTTGCTGGTTATGATCAGAATGTGTCCGGCCTAAGTATTCTGCGCATTGTACCAGGGGGAGGAGTGCTGGGGATCCCACTATTCTATCAAGTCATACATGTAGGCCGTGTACCGCTGAGTAGTATGAATAGACCCGGGTGTGGGGGTTGGTAGCGCGCCATATATCTATAAGTGCCCAATGGGCTAGCCAGTGTGTGAGGGCCTGCGCATTGGATGTTGCTGTGGTTTTGGACAGGGGCGGGAGCGATCTATCCAGATCCAAATTGAGCACAGAGTTGAAATCTCCCCCGAGGAGCCAGGGCATGCCACTCCACCCAGCTAGTGTCTTCGTGAGGTTGTCTAAGAAGGCCGACTGGCCCACGTTCGGGGCATAGATGGAGCCAAGAAGTATCGGTTGACCATTAAGTTTGCCACTGACTAATCCGTATCTGCCTTCGGGATTGATTAGTGCCTGATCACTAGTAAATGGAATCCCAGCCCTTACCCAAATGAGGACACCCCGCTTGTGAGCCGAGTAGCTTGTACCGTACACTTGGCCTCTCCATTTACTGCGCAAGCGCCCCAACTCTACCTGGGACATGTGTGTTTCCTGGAGCATAGCAATCCCAGCTGATCTGCGTTGCAAATAGGAATAGATAGAGTATCTACATGCCGGTGTGTGTATGCTGCGCACATTCCACGTCACTACGTTAACTTGCACTATGGTTCTTTCTGTAGTTGATCAGGCTGGCGACAGGGGGGCTGGGCGCTGCAATGACTAATATGTGTGAATGTGCTCCAACTCGGTGTCTTTGATAACAAAACATATCCACTAACTAAACAATGCATAACTGTCAGGGGCGAATTCCAACTAGGTTTTCGTCCGAACTAGATTGCCTAACGTTAGGCTGTAACTGTTACTCTAGGGTTCTTGCGGGGTGGACTTTTGTGATATGTGCTTGGCATGAGTTGTGTCGGCCCTCGGTGTTGTGTGGTGGCCTGAGTGTCCCCCCAGCCAATCCAGCCTGTCGGGGGAGCCTGCATGCCGCGCGTACCCCATTCTGCACCGCTAGGCATGTGTTAACTGTGGTGTTGTGTGCGGGAGCGCCAACCCACATATCAAACAGAAATTGGTAAATACAGTGGGGGAAGGGTTACATTATGCATCACGCTTTGTTTGCCGAGTGGGCAGATACTTGCGCTTGCTTAGTCCCAGCACAGTGGAGCCGTTCGCCTAAAGTCATATGATGTCATCTGCCGTGTGCGGTGTGACGTCAGGTGGAGGATATTCTTCTGGATCGTCTAGCCCGGAGGATGCGGAGGAGTTAGTTTCAGAGGATCTGAACGGGCTCTGCTGACTCTCAGTGTTTTGCGGCGCAGTCACCAGCGCAGCTGCCACGTGGAGTGCTTCCTGTCTCTCCGCCCTTCTCTGCTCTAGGTCGGGAGCCGCGGCGGCCACCGTGGCATTTGGCCGGGATCTGCCACGTCCAGCGTGGGCCCGTCGCCTTCTGTTTGGTCTCCGTGGTTCCACTTCTGCAGAGAGTCTAGGCCCCGTCCATTTTCCTGATTCTTCCAGCCAGTCCCAGACGTCGGCAGGTGAATCAAAGAACCGTGCCATTCCGTTCGGGACTACCCGCAGCCTGGCAGGGAATAGCAGAGAGTAGTTGAGGTCGAGGTCTCACAGCTGCCGCTTCACTGTTGAGTATGCACTCCTTCGTCGCTGGACCTGTGCAGTGTAATCCGGGAAAAGCATGATCTGACTGTTTCCTATTTTTACACTTGGCATCTTGCGGGTTTCACGCAATATTGAGTCTCTGTCCCTGTAGTTGAGGACTTTGAACAGGAATGGGCGTGGACGGGCTCCTGGCGGTGGCTTCTGTGCAGGGACCCGGTGCGCTCGATCCACCACAAACTGAGGAGACAGGGCGCCGGCAGGTAGCAGGTCTCTGATCCAGCGCTCAGTAAATTCTTCCGGATTACAGCCTTCCTCTCCCTCTGGCAGTCCCTCCACGCGGACGTTATTTCTACGTGAGCGCCCCTCGGCGTCTTCCACCCTGTCTTCCAGTTCGTGTACCCGTTCGATTAAATCCTGTAGAGCTGCGGTGTGACTTTGCGTGACAGGCTTCAGTTCTGTAAGCATTCGTTCTTGTTGTCGCACCTTATCCCCCATCTTGTGATGGTCTGCGTGCAGAAGAGTGAAGTCTGAGGTGACTTTATCGATTTTGGGTTCCAGTGATGAGCGAGTCTGGTCAAGAGCGGAACCGATTTTCTCAACCGCTGCTAGTACGGAATCGAGTTTAGCAGTAAGCGCTGTGTGAGACGTCTCCAAGGGCGTATCGCCTTCCGTAGACATCGCTCCTGGGGTGCCATTGCATGCACTGAGTTGTTGATTGTTGGTGCGTAGGCGGCCCATTACTAACTGCTGCTCTGTCGGCATTTGGCTAGCGTCGTGTGAACAGGGCCAGCCGTCCGTGTCACCGATCTTTTCAACGTATCCGGTGAAGTCCGCGGGTTGGCCACTGACTAGGCAAGTGTCGCTCTTGTTGTTGTTTACGCCCCTAATTTACCACTTGTCATGTCTTCAGACAATTAAATGATGCAAAGTTCTGTGTGGTAGGCCCGATTGATTCTTCACTGCGGCGCCTGTGGGGTCCTGCACTATTCCTTAGCGATTGCCTTTAGCACATTCCCAGTGAAGGAGGTCGATCTCGCCACCTGAGCACAACCACGACCTGAGTCCGAGCTGCCGCACATCCGCAGGGGGCAGGGCAGATCTGTATTAGCCACTTCTTTCCCCAGGTAAGTTTCCCAGACTGGGTGCTGTCCTTATTTCGACCGGTCTCCGCTTGTGGAGCAAAGCGCAGGAGGGCTCCCCCACCGGGTCTGTGCCTTTGGTCACTGATATTCTTTGTGATGCCTAGGTGCTGGGGTGGCAGGGCCCACCCACCATTTCACCCCGTCGTCTCCACACGCACTGACCTCATTGCGTGCATAGCCTAGCCCCAACTTGCCCCCGGGCAGATCACGATTTCAGCATGGGCCGCTCCTGCTCCCGCCAGCGCCCTGCCGCAGCATGGCTCCACTGATTGGGGTACAGGATCAGGGAAAGCGCCAGTACTTGGTGCCGTCGTCTGTTTCACCCGCCCCGGCGTCTGAGCGCCCACAGCCTGGGTCCGACCTGACCCCCGGGCCTCACATAGTATTAGACCTTCTCTCCCCCGTGGTAGTGAGCACCGCCGTGGCAGTCCCCCCAGTGCGAGCGCTGGTCCACGTGTTCCGCAGGGGTAATAATGCACTGATGGCTCCTGTTGCTACTTGGTCGCCACGCCAGCCGCACGTGCCTCAAGCCTGGCCGAGGAGGGTCCCCACAGCTCCCTGGTCGTGTCTTCGGATTGGGCTTGATCCGACCCCCGTTCCTGCCAGCGCCACCGTTGCCCCCCGGCCCTGCGGCCTGGCCTGGTCGCGTCCAGTTATGCTCAGAAAAAGGGAGGGGGGTTGTGGGCCGCACCAATATCCTGCTTCTCCGGCCCCTGGGCGTTATTACAGGTCGGATCCCCTCTCAGCACCAGGCTGGGGGAGTGTAATATGGGGTTAAAAGATTTACCCCACACAATGCCATCCAGGCCCGCCTCCGCTGTTATTCTTTCACCGCCTGGGCCCGGTCCGACCCCCGAACTCAGCGCGGGAGACAGGCCGCCTCTCCCCAATGTCTCGCTACAGCGCCACCGTGGCCCAATTCAGTCTCAGAAAGCAAAGTCCGGGATAGCTGGGGGGGGGGAACGGAAAAGGCCGCCCGCCCTCCGCGGCGCGCTTCACCTCTCCGGCAAGCGGTCCCGCCCGTGTCCGGGTATTATACACTGGGCACCGGTGACGTGGCGGGCAGGCTGCAGGCGCCGTCAACCAGTGGATCTCACTGCGCAGTCCGGGCCCTCCGGCCGCGTGCAAATGACTCAGCCTCACAGTGATAGTGAGCGATCGCCTTGTCCCCCTTCTGTGGCGGCACAACTGCAGGAGTAACGGTGCCCCCCGTCGTCCCCCAGGCCACCCGTGTAACATGGGGAGCTCTCGTACCTTTCTGCCGTAGTTGGCGCGAATGCACGCCCGCCTGTTACACTCTCAGCAAATGGCGCCAGGCACCGGGGGAAATCCCTCAGGGGGCTCACTCTGCACGCATCGACGCCCTCATCGCACCAACATGTTCCTCGGCTTTTTGGGCGTGCAGCTGTACCCCCCCCGCACCCGGATGGCCGGGGACACCGATTCAGGCAGGATAAACGAGGGCTTTGATATGGAGCTCTAACGGCTCGAGTCCGCCATGTTCGGCTGGCTAGCCACGCCGGTACAGAAGGAATCATGACAGATAGTGTCAGATTTAATCAGCTGACTGGGGATGCAAAAGGGTAAAGACATTGAAGATGGAATTGCATGAGCGAAGAAGGGGAGGAAAGGATAATGCTGGCTGTAGTTGGTACATTCCGTGTGTGAGCCACTATCAAGGTTTGTGCATCACTGGAGTGGAGGAAAGGTAACTTCTTGCCTGTCAGAAATTTGAAGACATTTTCAACCATAGCTCATTGTCAAGAGTAAAGATGATCCTTATGTGATTTTGCTACATTTCTGTATGAAGAGCTAACAATTGTTGTAAGGTGGGATGTGTGTGTGTGTGCATGCACATGAATGTGTGTGTGCATGCGCATGAGTGTCCGTGTGTGTGTATGTGGTCCTTTAATGAGGGAAAAGTTTTTCTCTAGTGGATAAACCACTGGACCAAAGCCTGCAGAGTGTTGGGTGGCTGGATGGGGCCAGAGCCTGTCAATGGCAAAAGATTGGTGTTAGCAAATGGAGCACAAAAGGTAGAAAGGATAGTTCCCCTGACACCTTCACCCTTTTGAAATATGGTTACCTTAGGTAGCCAGTGATGAGGTGGAGAACTACAAGCTGGACCTTTCGATGATAGAAAGTCAAAGTAAAATATTTAGGCCCATGTTACTTCTGTAGCTAACCCAGCTGAAATATATGCAGGGCCAATATGAAGGTCTGTATATTGTTTTGAAGAAAATCAATGATGTCAAATATGGAGTCCTGTTGTGCGGCCAATAGGAGTGGGTCATATTACATTTCGAGGACTATAGCTACTTTGATTTTAGCAACAACTAAGGCAGAAGAGAAGAACATGCCACTCCTCACCCTCCTGTTAAAAGCTATTTTCTCTGACTTCAGGTTTGCATGCCTATACGTTTAACTCAGGAGACGAAACACCTGTCAAATGCAAGACCTATAATTTGTCAGATAAAGAGTAGAAGAACATTTAGCTGGAAGTGGTCCACACACTGGACCTTATGTGTGGTCATCCTAGAAGACATAGCAATGTTCAGTGCGAGCTGGAAGGATCACTTGATCCAACCCAGGAACTTGATATAGGCTTACCATTAAGCCATTCGAGTGAGCGGTTGAGCGCAAGATCATGGTGGGCTCCAAAAATCCTGTGGTGGGTGGTGACAGAGGGGATCCCCTTTGAAGCCAACATTCAAGATATTCTTTTAATTGTGGAAACTATCACTACCCGTACACTGATCAGATGTCAGAAAAGGTACAGGAAGAAATCAAGGTGGAGATGGAAAAACACTATACAGTGAAGTCGTGGAAAATCCCTAAGGTCCATGAGAAAGCCCTCATATAAACCATTAGTTAAGGGCCAATGGATTTGTAGTTTTGTATGTAGTGAAGTGCTCAATGCTACCATGAGGATAAATGTGTGCCCCCATGCTAAAGCCATTGAGCTCTTTGATAATCCAGACCTGAGTATCTTTAATTTCACTAGTTTGTTCTGACAGGTTGCTTTACCCCCTTGACAAGGATAAAATGACGTTCTCCACCACAGACAATGTATTCCAATACAAAGTAAGGCCCTTTGGATTAAAGAATACCTCTGCCACCTGCCAAAGGCTGATGACTCCAGCACTCCATGAGTAGATCACTTCTGTGTCACATGACTAGACAACATAGCAGTACTCAATGTCAGCTGTAAAGACTATTGGCTTCAAATTGAGGAAAAAGTACAAGTCTTCAAGGAATCTTAGCTTACAGTAAATCTACCCACAAGTTTGGTAGGCTACAGAATGATGTGTGATCTAGGTAACCAGGTGGATGCTGGAAAGATGCATCCCTTTCAAGTAAAAATACAATCCGTTTTAGATTTGTAGACTGTCACCACAGAGACACGTGTCTAGTGAATTCCTGGGGCTTTCCGCATGCTATCAGAACTTTGTGTTAAACTATTACACTAGTGATTCTACTAACCACTGCAACATCCACATTCAGCCCAAGAAATTGATCAGGACTGTGATGAGGCAAGAGGTAATTGACAGGCTGAAGAATGTATGGTATAAATCACAGTAGCAGCTGCTACCGGGGAGTAGTGGTGAGGCGGCGGGGGCTTAAAAAAAAGAAAGGGGGGGAAAAAATAAAGAAAAACCCATTTACCTTCCCTGCGGCTGGCTCTCCTCCGTCCTCTTCATCCATGACGCACGCAGGAACAGGAAGCACCATGAGCATCGAAGCGGTTAATTTGCCCTGTTACCTGCTCTCTGTTCCACTGCGGTCTATACCGTTTGGGTGGAGAGAGCTTGTGTATGCCACACTTCCTGGATTATGCAATCGTGGGGTCAGCAGTCTACTATCTGAGTCCTGGTTCACCATTTAAGCCGATGCCAGCGCTGATGCGCAGCGGATGAACACAGCGGGTGCCCCGATGGCACCCCAAAGTTGAGGTAAAGGCAAGCCCATCTGCGCCCGTCTGCGCCCGTCCACGCCCGAACAACGCCAGGACCCCCTCTCCTTCTATGGCATACAAAAGGTACTGTTCAAGAATTATTTATTCTACTGAGGAACTACATAAAATATACAATTTACATATGGATTCAATCCCTATTTGTACTTGTTGCAGGGGTTGTTTTTCCATCTCAGCTAGAAGGTCCAGTGGCCTGTTTTAAATGTCATTTCCACTGTCTCCATGATGAATTTAAAGACAGTTGCTCCTCAAGTTTATCGGCTGAGAACTACAATCACATATGAGTGAATTTTTCTTGTGACTCACCAAGTTCTACCTTCTAATTTTCACCTGCACTGAACTCTAGGTGTTTTAATGGTTTTCTATGCAATGTAAGGTAATGACCTTACAGATTTCAATAGCATGTTTGTGTAATGACAAACATGCTATTGAAATCTGGGATTTGCTGTCCTCAGTAGCACCACTTTACCTCCCATTGCGTTAGCACTCCCAGAAAATTACCGCATGTTAAAACTGGGCAGGGAGGGCAGGGCAGGTGGCAGCATTATCATTAAAGTCACAGTGAAAGCCTTGCTTATAGAGAAGAGACCTTACTAGCGGACTGGGCAGAGATATGCGTTTTTAAGTTTGAACTCTCCCCTAAATATTGTAGAAGAGGCGCTCTGGTATATCGCCCCAATGGACCTAAAAGAGATTTCAGTAAACACCTCACTAAATTTATTGCTAGCCATGTTCTAGGATCCCAACAATTTCTTTTATTGGGTGATTTTAACTTTCACGGGGAAGATCCCTCAAATATGGAGGCAGTTCAACTCCTTTCTGACCTAATTACGCTAGGCCTAAACCAGAAAGTCAGAGGAAGAACGCACATTGCGGGCCACACCCTCGATCTAATCTTTACGAACTCTTCTTCTCTGTCTTGTGAGGCCCCTCTACCCCTACTATGGACTGATCATTCCTTGATTTGCTTTCAGATTTCAATGGCAATTGGGTCTGAACACACAAAGAAGGACACAAAAACCTTGGTGAGACATTGGCGCAAAGTTGCTCCGGACTCCTTCAATAAAGAGTTTGACTTTATGGTTATGACTGCAGATGCAGACTTGGATAAAGCATTATCAGATTATCACTCAGCTTTAAACTCAATATTTGACAAATTAGCTCCTCTTAAAACGTATTCTATATCTAATAATGGTACTCACGCAACAAGGTATACACAAGAATTGCATACTGAGAAGGCCGTGTGTGAAAAACTTGAGAGACGGTGGTGCCAGTCCAATAACTCTATGGATAAAGAGGCTTATAAAGCATCCTTAACGATGTATCATAATATTAAAAAGCTCGGAAGTCTCATATCTCTCTTCAAATCAGTCAGACAGGAAACTCCACAAAAGAGTTATTCAAAGTCCTAAATACTTTCATAAACTGTCATGCGTCCATTACTATTGATAGTGGCATTACTCCAAGTCCTACTTGCTCGCCTTCCTTGGTCACAAACGAGGTCCTGCCTCCCCCTAGACCTACCCCCAGTCCATAAAAACTCCACCCGCCCCCACCTCCACCTGTATGTAAACAAGCCGAGCTATCACCCAGATGTACTGCACCTTCCTAGAAGGAAGGCGAGGGAGTAGGACTAGGAGTAATGCCATTATCAATAGTAATGAACGCATTACCCCCGTCCCTCCCTCACCTTCCTTCGTCACAAATGAGGACATAGCAAGCAGAAGAAAACAGAGATGGACAACTGAGTGATAAAGAACACCAATTTAATAACGTGCCCCAACCCAGCAGACCAACATCCCTAGTCCCTCATAGAGGACAAAACCCTGTGGCCCAAAACATTATCCAAACGTTCCAGACCAGCAATCCGATAGTGACGGACAAATGTAGAAGAGGAAGACCAGGTCGCAGCCCTACTGATCTCCACCACAGAAGCACCCTGCAACTCAGTGACCGTAGCAGCCATACTGCGAGTAGAACGCCCTTGAACCCCCATAGGAGGATCCACCCCTTTAAGCTTGTAAGCCAACAAGACCGTGGACCAATGACTCAGCGTAGCCATGGAAGAATTAACACCCTTTTTAGCAGGACCAAAGTTAACAAATAAAGTATCCCACTTCCGGAAGGAGTCCACCACCTGCAGGTACCACAGTAATGCACGCCGCACATCCAGACAGTGCAAACGAGATTCCTCAGCCGAAGAAGGAGCAGGACAAAACTCCAGCAAAGTCACCTCCTGACTGAGATGAAAAGCTGAATTAACATTAGGGATAAAGGATGGCACTGGCACCAAAACCACCCTGTCCAAAAAGATCTTGCAGAACGGATACTTACAGGATAAAGCCCCCAATTCACCCAAGCGTCGGGCCGAATTAATGGCCACCAGAAAACAAGTCTTAAAAGTCAAGAGTTTTAACTCAAGACCCTCAAGTGGCTCAAAGGGAGGACCTGACAGGACATCCAACACCAGCTGCAAATTCCAAGAAGGAAAAGACTGGACAGGGCGAGGAAACAAATTCAACAGACCCTGAAAAAATGAGGCATCAGGCCCGTGACATCCCTCAAATTACGCCAGGAGCCCCGAAAAGCCTGAATGGCTGCCCACTGCACCCGCAGAGAAGCTACCGACAACGCCAGACGAGCCCCATCCTGTAGGAACTGCATCATCAAAAAGAGGTCAGCCACCGTGGGATCAACCTTCTTATCAGCACACCAGGCCGAAAAAGCCCTCCAATGTCTAGCATAGGATAGAAGAGTCGAGGACCTACGAGAAGCCTGCAAAGTAACAGCCAAATGGTCAGGAACCCCCAAAACAGCTAAGCCCTGCCGCTGAACCGCCAGGCCGTCAAGGGTAAGGGCCGGAAACACCAAAGGAGACGGAACCACAGGAAAGACCCACTCCTGGTCGCAACATAACCGGGCCAGGAGAGGAAACCAATTTCCCGAGGCCAACGGGGTGCAATCAGCACCACCTGAGCATGGTCCCTCCGGACCCGAACCAGAAAGCCCCGGAGCAGCGGAAAAGGGGGGAAGGCATACAGAAGACACCGAGGCCAAGGAGAGGTCAAGCCGTCGACTCCCAGAGCCCTGGGATACCAGCCCAGAGAACAAAACAGGCCCACCTTGGCATTTTCCGGGTCCGCAAACAAGTCTACCACAAGGAGGTCCCACCGACCCACCAACCGGTCGAACAAACTGGGAAGGAGGGAGAAATCCCTTGACGAGGGAACGTCCCTGCTCAAGCGATCGGCCCGCACATTTTCCACCCCCTGAATGTAGAGAGCAGACAGACCCAGCACCCAGATCTGTGCCCACAGAAATATGTCGCTGGCAATCAAGTTCAAGGACCTGGACCTGGTCCCCCCCTGTCTGTTGACATAGGACTTCGCCACCAGATTGTCCGTCTGAAACAAACACCCAATGGCCCCGCAGAGAGTCCTGAAAGTGAAGCAGGGCCAGCCAAATTGCCTGCAACTCCCTCCAGTTCAAAGACCTCTGGGAGTCCTGCAGGGACAAGCACCCCTGAACTTGTTCCGACCCCAGCCAAACACCCCACCCAGACTCGCTGGCATCCAAAGTCACCACAAGCGGAGCCGGAGGAGCCAAGGAAATCCCGGCCAGAAGATGACGGTGGCAGAGCCACCAGGAGAGCTCCTCCCGGATCTGGACAGTCATAGGTAGTGGAGACAACAGACTCTGAGACCCCAGAGACCAGTTCAACAGGATCCAGTTGGCCAGGCGAAGAAGGTGAAAGCAAGCCCAGGGAACCAGAAACACCACAGAAGCCAAATGCCCCTGCACCCTCAGCCACTCCACTGCCAGAGGAGCCTCCAGGGACATCAAGGCCAGAACCTGTGACTGAAGAGAGATCAGGCGCCGGTCGGACAGAGTAACATGGCCGACCAGAGTCTGAAAACGAGCCCCGATGAACACCATGTCTTGGGAGGGGGTCAAAGAAGATTTTCCCCAGTTCACCAAAAAGCTGTGCCCTTGAAGAACCTCCAAGGCCCTCCCGACCTGAGCGAGCCAAAGAGACTCTTCGGCTGCGTGCAGTAAGACGTCGTCCAAATAAGGATGAATGAATATCCCTTCCGCATGAAGGAGAGCCATGAGAGGAGCCGGGACCTTCGTGAAGACCCTGGGAGAGGACTTGAGGTCGAAGGGAAGAACGCAAAATCGAAAAAAGGCGTCCCCCACAGTAAACCTCAGGAAACGTTGAGAAGAGGAGGTGACAGGGACCTGGAGACAGGCGTACTCTAGATCCAAGGAGGCCAAAAACTCGCCCGGCCGAACCAGAGGAATAATCGCCTGAAGGGTCAACATGCGGAAGTGAACAGTCCGAACCCAGGAGTTGACCCATTTGAGATCCAGAACGGGCCGAAAACCGCCGGACACCTTCTGCACCAGGAACAGAATGGAATAGCCCCCGGTGCCGATGTCTGCGACTGGAACCCGGCAGATGGTCTTTTTGGCAAGCAAAGTGGACACCCCTTCCAGCAGAGCCACTCTGCGCGGACAGGAGATAGGCACAGGAGTCATCCGAACCCCTGTATCCAGAGGAACCTGCCAAAAGTCTATTACGTAACCATGATTCACAGTACTCGGGCCCAGCAATCAGAAACGTCCTGTTGCCACCTTGGAAGAAAATGCCTGAGACGGCCACCTACCGGCAGTGAATCGTCCAGACAGTAGTTGTCAGGGACCCTTCTTGGCAGAGCCCTTATGCATGGAGGCAGCATGTTTGGGAGAAAAATGGGGCTGAAACCTTCTCCTCCGGCAAGACTGACGAGACTCACGCTTCGGGGATGACCGAGAGGCCCTATTCCAAGGCTTACCAGACGAAGCCAAACCCCCTTTATAAGGCAAGGCATGCTTTCGCTCTTTGAAAGCTTTAGAGATCATGGCCGGCAACTGATCCCCAAAAAGAGCCTGGCCATCAAATGGTAATTTCAAAAAAGCCGCCTTTTCCCCTGGAGCAGCATTCCACTGTCGTAGCCATAGGGAATGTCTCGTCAGAGGAAATGTTGGCCAATAGTTTAGCCTGCTGCTCCATGGCAGCCAGAAGGTCAGAGCATTCTGAGCCGTCCTGAACGGCCGCGCCAATTTCTCGAAATCCTGCACCAATGACTGCTCAGAATAAGCAGAGATAATGCTAGCCCTCAGCGCTACGTTTTCAGCTGCAAACGCCCTTTTAAGGCCAGTGTCCACCTTCTTATCCGTAGCATCAGTTGGAGTACAATCCTCAGGTTGAATAGCTGTTTTGCCAATCAGCGTGGCCAGGATAGAGTCTAACTTCACATTGTGTGGCAAGGGGTCGTCCCTCTCCAACAAATAAAGTTACTGGAGGAAGCGAGGGACCTGTAATTTGTCCACCTCACGCCATTCCCTTAGCACCAACTCCTTCACCGGGCCCTGAAAAGGCATGCCCAACCGAGAGGGCTTAGTGTACTGAGAAAAAAGAGCCCCGCTGTCCTCGTCTGGCTGGAACGGAGGGAACCCCATATTGTCCTGTACATGAGCCAGAACCTCCCACATCTCCTCCCTGGAGACATACTTTCCGCCAGAGGAGGTTGAAGGACCCTCACAATCCGACGGGAATAAATCGCCCACAGGATCCAATGTACGAGGCCTAGACGGGCCAGAAGGCACTGGGCGAGCCTGCAGAGCTCTAGTCACAGCAGCCTCAATCATGCCTTGCACCTCCTCTTTAGACATGAGAGGCACGTCACGCCCTGCAAGGCCCTGGTTTCTAGGGCGCTTTAGGGGAACCGGAGACCCATCAGGAGATGATGAGGAAGAAGATGACACCAGGTTGTTCCTCTTGAATAACCTTTTGCGACCCATGTTTGTTGAACAATGAAGAAGCCACCCCCCAGCAACAGACTATATGGCCTGAGAACTAATCTTGCCACAACCAATAGAAAACCTCCATGGAAATATCACCAATCCGGAAAAAAACACCATTTACCATACAGAAATAAAATACCGGGCACCAACCCATCCTACCAGATCTCCTCGACGTGTGCAGACATGGGCGTAGAGGCTGCCAAGCAACTCTGACCCGGAAACATAGCCCCAGCCGCAGGAGAACCGCCGTACACCGTCGCGGTTTCTTGAGCAACCACTCCGCCCCTCGACCGCGAGGAGAATGAGGAGAGGAAGTAACGCGAGGAGACCGCTGCCGAGGGCCCCGCCGTCGCAGAGAACCAGATCGAAGACTCCCCGGCACCACCACAGGGAGGAAAACCCAAGGTAAGTCTCACTTAGGGAGACAAAAAAAGAACAGGTGGAGGTGGGGACGGGCGGAGTTTTTATGGGCTGGGGCTAGGGGGAGGCGGGGCCTCATTTGTGACGAAGGAAGGCGAGTGAGGGACGGGAGGTAATGCTTGTTAATGAGACATTCAGCTGTCACAAGCTCTATGTGATTCCCTTGCTAATCACTTTGAAGAGAAAATAAATCTGATTTACAAAACGTTCCTCAGACCAGATGAGCAAGAAAGCCTAGAATCTAACTTCAGTCTGCCGCCTTACAACTGCTTTCGCCTAAGGCAATTTCAAACTACTCCGGCCTGATTCTATTCAGAAAGCATTTGCATCTGCCAAATCAGGGTTTCCTTTAGACATCACTCTTGTCAGGATCTCTTTGGCATTGTCAATCAGCTCGCCTTGGCTATTTGCTCTTTACTAAATGTATCTGTTAACACTGGGAAACTCGCCTTAGCTTGGAAAGCAGCACATGTCATACACATTCAAAAGAAGGCCAATTTACCATCTATGGACCTCACCAACTAACGACCAATTTCTCTCCTTCTCTTACTAAGCAAGCTGTTGGAAGGACAAAAACAATTAACTCATGGAGTACCTAGAATCAAACAAGGTCTTGGACCCATCGCAATCTGGGTTCAGACCTATGCACAGCATTGAGGCAACTCTTATAGCGGTCACTGATCATATAAGATGTTCTTTTGATGTTAACACTCTATCTTTACTTGTGCTGTTGGACCTGTCTGCAGCATTTGATACTGAGTCTCATCCTAGGTTGCTTCAGAGGCTGCAGGCGATAGGAATCCATGGCATGTCTCTACAGTGGTTCAATCATTTTTTAACTAACAGAACTCGAACAATCAATTTGGGTCCCTATAAATCGTGCATCATAGAGCTGGACAAGGGGGTACCCCAGGGCTCCTGTCTTAGACCCACACTATTGAACATCTATATGATCCCCCTTGCCAAAACCATCAGAGCATTTGGATTTGAACCTCTTTTGTATGCTGACGACACACAGCTCATAATCTCCCTCGATAAAGTTCTGAATAATGCTAAAGCACTTTTTTCAGCTGGGATGCAAGCCATTGCGGCCTGGATTACAGAAAACTGTCTCCAGCTGAATACCAGCAAAACCAAGATTATGGTGTTTGGCAGGGCCCAGCAGCTTTGGACCCCTGACTGGTGGCCTTCAGAATTAGGCTCAGCGCCAGTTCCTAAATTGGCTGTCAAAAACTAGGGCGTTCGCCTAGATCAGTCACATACCATGAAAGAACAGATTTTGGCTACCACGGGCACCTGTTTTTATGTGATGTGACTGTTTCCTCTACTCCAACTTTCCATGAGGAAACCTCTGGTCCAAGCGTTCATTATTAGCTGCCTAGATTACTATAATGCCCTACTGGCTTCTACTAATGAGATGCTACTAACTAAACTTCAAGTTGTCCAAAATACTGCAGCTCGCCTCATTCAGAATCTTTCATCTGAGACTGTCTCTGCTTCCCTTCTGTGCTCGCTTCACTGGCTTCCTGTCATCAAAAGAATTCTTTTTAAACTTTGTTGTTTGACACACAAATCTTTGAACCGCAATGGCCCTAGCTATCTTTCCTGGAAGCTTATACCTTACCAGCTAGATAGGACTCCTAAGATAAACCGACAAAACTCTGCTTACAGTCCCACGGATCAGATAATCTGGCTTAGGAGGTAGATCTTTCTCCTATCCTGCACCCTTATACTGGATGAGCTACCCTGACACATGCGCAAATGTACCGATCACCTTAAATTCAGAAAACGTCTGAAGACAGAGCTGTTTTAGGCGTAATAGTTTTGTTTATTTGCCTGCAATCTGAGGTGCACCGAGATACCCCTCCCGGGGTTATTCGTGTGCGTTATAAGTTAAACTAACATTACATACCATAAGTCCTACGTCATCACTTGGCATTCTACATCTGTGTCATCTTTTATTATGGAAAATATTCTTACTAGAATATTATGTCCTACTCTTATGTTCATGCTCCTGGAAACGTATAGCCTTAAGAGGTTATTCTTCTCTTAATTTATTGAACATGTTGCATTTTGCTGCATCACTCCAGTTGCCTTCTTATAACACAAGCTCATTCAAAATATGCAAGAATTTGCAGAATAAGAAAATACGTATGATGTTATTATATTGTTTCATGTTTGTCAATTACCTTTCTGTGTTAACTGGCATTTTCCCAACTATTACAGCATGAATTTGATGTATCACATTGTGCCTTACTTATCCAACGACCATCTTCTTTACATTGGCATTCTAGATTAGCATCACCTTGTGTCATGTCATGATCATCTACATGGTCCTTGAAGAGCCTCATTGGGGCAGATTGTGACACCTTGGGTCACCTGTACATGGAAAAGGTGCTTTCAGTAGCAGAAAAATCAAGTGGTGATTTACTCGATATTCATCCCATCTGCAAGAATACTTAAACTAAAATTTAATTTATTTTTCAATCAGGTGAAAATATTTACCGAGCCTCAAATGACAGGATAATTGGAGTAGACGATCTCTTTCATTTAGGTCCCATCATCAGAAGTTAAAGACTTGATATTATAGCATGAACAATATTACACATTTTGAATCATTATAATGTTAGAATATAAATGGGTGTATTGGAGATGTTAGCAACTAGCATTGTACTTGAATGCTAGTTCATCATGTTGAAAAATTTGATGGTAGGTTTTAGTGTAAAACTTAATTATATGAGATGTTTTGAAAGTCTTCTGCTCCGAAATGTGCTGTATTTTTATCAATATATCTAACTCTGGTCTGACCTGCCTCTGTAATTTTGAATATTAATTAAACAAAGTATAAAAAGATTTGGCTCACGATTAATCTGCATCTATAATTTTGTACATTACTTAAATAAAATGTAAAAAGGTTTGGCACTCTTCACTAATTACAGCCTAGCCTATTGTTCCAAGGATTTCTTCCCAAATTCACAAACTTCATGATCATGTACATTGCAAATAGAGTAGTTGCTTCTTAAGAAGATTGTCATGCCAAATGCTATTGCCAACTACCAGTTAAACTCAATAACCTATACACTCCTTGAAAAAGAAGTGCTCGGCAATGCCGGAACTATCTGCAATACAAAAGTCTCCTTGAGGAACATCAGTCATGTTACTGACTAGTTGGAGCAATGGAAACCACACAGGTACATGTTAGGGAAGGTCATCGTCACTCGGGAAGAAATCAGTAAAATACATGTTCAGTCCAATCGACCACCATCAAAGCCCGTAGAAGCATTCCTATTGTTCATAATCAACATGTCTACATTGGCACAGTTGAACAAGTGTCACTGGCTACTATTACAGGTGTATGCAAATCACTCAGGTCCACCAATACTTGCATAATGAAGACTGGAACCAAGCAAGCATCAAAAGTGTCTGTCTGAATGGGGTAAAAACAGATCATGGTGCTGGGTGGTGCAGAACATCAAACATCTTGTTCTAGTGATCCACACCCATGGAACAGTCCCAGCCTGAAACCATTGTGAAGAGGTTGGGTGTAATGTTGACTGACTCAACTCAAAAACGCGAAGCAGCCAAGGCCCCAAACTTTCAGCTATCCATGTCCCAACAGATCACCTTTCGTTCAAACCAGGCTTGAGTGGAATTGAAAAGTGCTCCCCTTACAGGTGCATTTGTGCAATTATAATCTATGACAGTCACCCCAAATAAATCGTAGGCAAACTACTAGTGGAAAATCATGTGGCCACGCTGAGCTCTAATTTGAAACGAAGTTACCAACCACAGTCTAATCTTAATAGTCCCACAGTGGTTTTTAATTGGGACTGGAACACAATCGAAAGCCCTCTTTAACATGCCAAAGGTGTGCTCTAGTGGCGCATATGATGTCTCACTGCACTCTGTGTACTTCCCTGGCTGAATCAGTATCTTGTTACAGCAAGCCCCAAGGGTGGCACTGCAGACTCATAGCACCACCCTGCCAGGAGATATAGTGCACCTTTATATAAACTCAAACAGGCACCAATGAGTTAGAGATATCAATGCGATGCGGATAGAAAATACTGAGGTCGATCCTTAGAAAAGGGCTGCCAGGAGAGTGTAGGACCGCTACTGAGACCTGAGGATGAGCTGTGAAAGTATCTTACTTCATCACAAAGAAATAAATATTTGAACCTGGACCTTCCTAGCATAACAAATTATCGCTTTAAAAATTATGACTCCATTGTAGTCCTAAACAAGAACTATTGTAAAAGACAAGCATTGGACTAAACCATGCGCTCTCATTCTTCCTGGGAAATTAGAGAGATTAACAATCTGTCTAAGTGATCCTGGACTTCTCCCCACTCAGACTCCTCCTCCAGATCATTTGTAAGGAAGGGCGTCAGCACCTCTCCCAAATGATGGGAGATGGGTGAAACCAGAGGCTAGGGTTGTCTGGCAATAACCAGCACCCAATCTCTGAGACGGACTCTTCCGAAACCTGGAAAAATAGACCCAGATTTCTCTTTAGTTGAAACCAGAATTTCACCAACTCTGAATCAGGATTGTTAAGAGTATGGGAAGGGCCCCAATAACACAGAAAGTTCCTGAGCTCTCACCTGGAGGACTGGTTCTGCAATGTTCCTTAGAATGACCAGAACAGTTCTGATGATGGGAATGCCATCATCCAATTCCATATCCATTCATGTTGTCTCGTTGCTAATGGAGGAATCATCTTTCAGCGCAAACGGCTCATGTCCACTCCTTGTAGGACAGCTAAAGCAACTTTTGAAACCCCTTGATTGGAGACTAGCAGCATAGGCTATTTTGCCCAATATAAAAATACGTTCAGCTCGGTGCATTTCAATTGAAACATACTATAATCAGCCTCTCTTTCCAACACATTGCTCCCAACTGGCAATTAAGTCAATCCCGGGTTTTTAAACCACACCAGGTTGCATTTTGGGAATTGTAGTTTTGTTGTAACCATTTTAGCAACGAGTTCAAAAATTTTAACGTGCGAAGCACTAGTGGGTAAAAAGCAAGGATGGCCTTAAGGATTCCCACCTGACATGGGTAACTGGGATTTTATGCGAATCCCAACGGTGCCTCTTTAAGTATTTAATGTTGATATATTAACCAGGCTAAGTGCCCGCCTGTCACTGGCAGGTGTTGCTAAAGCGTGGCAGGGATTTACATTTCTTGGTGTGGTGCACTGAAGAGACACCCCAGGGAAAATAAACGCCTCTGAGAGCACAACAGATGTTATCAATACACGTTTGAGTGATGGATTGAGGAGAAGCTCTCCAGGGCGTCGCGTGATCCGGGAAGGGCTTCGGAGCCCATAAGGCAGATGACACAGAGGGGCTTCTGTATGCTGCTCCAGGTAGAGGCGGGACCGGTCACGCCAACACTTATCACACGTTTATGAAAGACTATTTTTATAATGCACAATGGTGAAAAATCAAGACAAAAAGGAAACGTGCACAAATTCATTTTCCCTGCCACGCCCCCTTAAGCGATTGGGTACCTTGGGCTTTTTAGTAATTGTTTCTTGTAAATGAATTCTGTGCCTCACACTTTACAGTAAATCACTTACTTTTGACATCTGTTATCCACTTGTTTTAAGCGGGTTTCCAGTACAGTGCGTGCAGCAGTCCTTTACCAGAACCCTGTAACCTCCTGAATTAAACAGAAAACGCCTTTCTTCCCACTTCCTCTCCATCGCACTCAGGGACTAAAACCCAAACAGAAGGGCGTGGCAGCGTTGCCTGGCAACAGTAGAGATCTGCGCCCCTGCGCCCAGTGTCCAAAATATTCTAAAATCGTTGCAACAGAGAGAACTCACTGAGGAGAAACCTAGGGAAGCTTCGTAGAGACAAAGGGGAGCTGGTGAAAGTTGGGGGTCGTTTGAAAGACAATGGGTCCTCTGAAAAGAAAGAGAAAGGTTACAAGAGACAGGAGGGGCTGAGTTTAGGTAGACCATCCCGGAGGATAGTCAAAAGGGAAATTTAGAAGCGATAGCTCGGCTAATGAGAATCAAAGCATCTGAGCAATAAAGCGGATCTAAAGACATAATTATTGGACTGAGGCAGTGATTAATTTGAGCCCGTGGTTTGGTGCTCGGCACCAGCACTTAATTGTCAACACCAGCACTTATGACAGGTGCCACATGATGGCACTGTTTGTGTAATATAGAGATGAGCACAACAACAGTTGTTTATTAATCAAATAAACATTAAAACAGCTAATACCTGCCTCCTAAGCCATTCTTATAGCGTTTGGGGCCCTCAATTGTCACACTTGTAGCAGGGTGATGGCTAGTAGTTGTGTTGGTACTGAAATTGGCAGCTCTAGCAAGGACAATGGGTGTTGCAAGCTGGGGTAACCTCCTGAGGAGGGCCCTGGCACTTATTTTATTTTACAAATTAAGCACTGGACTGAGGAAAGAGACGCAAATGAGAGAAATCAACCACGCTGTAAAGAGATGGAGGTGGGTATTTTATAGAGACAAAGGGGTGGCTGGAGAGGCACACAAGTAAGAATGCGCAAAGTGTGAGTATGGAGAAGATACACTGGGGGGCAGGGGAGAGACAGGAAGAACTGATGAGTGAAAAGGGGATGTCTGAATCAGCGTAAGGGGTCTCTGAAGGGACACTAATAGCTAGCAAGAGAAGAGGGTGTTGGTGTTGGAAGGGGCGCGGGCAGGCAGAATAGGCTAAAGATGGGGGAAGTGAGGTGAGGTGAGGCAGACGGGCTGATTAGCGGTGGTGAATCTGAGGAGAGCTGGGTGTGAATAAAGGCAAAACTGTATAGAGACCATAGTAACAAATGAGAGATAAAAAGGGATTTAAGATTGACAGAGAGGATTACCAAAGGACAGACAGGCTCAGTAAAGACAAAGTGGTTTGTATCCAGAGAAATGGCAACTTAGCTAGGAAAGTGTGGACTGGAGAGAGACAAGAAGCTAACAGGAGAAAATGAGGGTGGAAGAAAGGAGAGATAGAGTTTGAGGAGAGATGGGGGCTAAGCAATGACAGAGGTGGATGAGGAGCCATAGAAGTATACTTGACAGAAAGGGAGAATTTAAAAAGACATAAATGTCACTGAATAGTGACAGACAAGTTTATGGATAAGTAATGCGGGCTGATGAGAAATGGGATGAGCTGATCAGTGAATAGGGATCTGGAGAGACAATAGTACTGCCATGTTTGTACACTTATCTCACCACTGATGCCTTAATCCTCATCTAGCTACTTGTATGTTATGCACTCAGCTTTAACCCATTTACTACTGTAGTAATTACATGCACCACTCCTGTTCAAAGGCTGTCTCTCAACAAGTAAATACAAATGTTAGTCTACTCAATTGAGAAGTTATAACTAGATAAATTAGTTATGGACCCATAACCCCTTCGGTGCTCATGACGGAATGGTTCCGTCATGAGCACCGGTGCTCCTGTGCTCATGACGGAACCATTCCGTCATGAGGACAGAGGCACGAATCCCTCTGCTGTAAACAGCAGAGGGATTTCCATTTTTGGGGGCCTCGTGAGGTGGGGAAGAGCTTCCCAACCTCCCGAGGCCCTTCCCTGGTTTTCATTGTAATGACGATCGCGCGCTGTCGTCATTACATTGAAAACAAAACTGAAACTTAGTTTCAGTTTCAGTGTTTCAGTGCTCGTGGGGCTATCTCAGTCCCCCGAGCACCGAAGCTACTTGGGAGGGGTATCGTTGGAAAGGGGAGAATCTCCCTTTCCAATGGTACCCTTCCCTAGTGGATCCCTGCTTGGAGATAACCCCAGGAGGGCGATCCACAAGCAGGGATCCACCCACTAGCACCAGGGAGGGGGGAGCGGCCCCTTGGGCAAGGGCCTTTGCTCCCCCCATTGTGTTTTGGGCACAACAGTCTTTCTGCCCCCCCTGGGGGCCAGATGGGGGCAGTAGCCCCCAATCTGCCCCCCCCGAGGGGGGCAGAAAGCCCACTAAAAACCAGGGATTTGTTTTATTGACGTTGGGGTGGGGGCTGCCCAAAAAGGGCATGCCAATGCCCCCCCCTGAGAAGTGTCAGTCTTTCTGCCCCCCCAGGGGGCAGACGGGGGCAGTAGCCCCCAATATGCCCCCCCGGGGGGCAGAAAGCCCACTAGAAACCAGGGATTATTTTTTTATTGATGTTGGGGTGGGGGCTGCCCAAAAAGGGCATGACAATGCCCCCACCCCCGCCAGAGAGATGTCAGTCTTTCTGCCCCCAGGGGGAAGACGGGGGCAGTAGCCCCCAATCTGCCCCCTGGGGGGGGCAGAAAGCCCACTAGAAACCAGGGATTTTTTAAAAATGATGTTGGGGTGGGGGCTGCCCAAAATGGGCATGACAATGCCCCCACCCCCAGTGAAATTCCAGTCTTTCTACCCCCCAGGGGGCAGAAAGCCCATTAGAAACCAGGGAATCTTTTTATTGATGTAGGGGTAGGGGCTGCCCAAGATGGGCAGGCCAATGCCCCACCCCCCCAAAAAAATGCAACAGTCTTTCTGCTCCCCCAGGGGCAGATGGGGGCAATAGCCCCTGATCTGCCCCCGGGGGCGGGGCAGAAAGCCCACTAGGCACCAGGGATTTTTTTTTTATAATAATGTAGGGATGGGGGCTGCCCAGAATGGGCATGATAATGCCCCCACCCCAAAAACAAGTACCACAGTCTTTCTGCCCCTCCCCGGAGGTATTTTGGGGCAATAGCCCCTTATCTGCCCCCGGAGGGGGGGTGGGGGGCAGAAAGCCCACTAGGCCTCAGGATTTTTTTTTTTTATAATTCAGGGGTGAGGTCAGCCCAGAATGGGCATGTCAATGCCCACATCTCCCCCAAAATATGCCACAGTCTTTCTGCCCCCCCCAGGGGGAGGATGGGGGCAGTGGCCCCTGATCTGCCCCCAGGGGGGGCAGAAAGCCCACTAGGCGCCAGCGATTACGCTGGCTTTTTTATGCGTGGGGGTGGGGGCTGCCCAGAACGGGCATACCAATGCCCCCACCACCAAAAAAATAGCCACAGTCTTTCTGCCCCCCTTGGGGGCATATCGGGGCAACCCTCTCCCCCCGATTTCCCCCCAGGGCGGCAGAAAGCCCACTAGGCACAGACTTGTTTTTAGCAATGTGCCTACCTGTGGATTTTGGGCCCTAGCGCAGCCGGCACATAGGGAAACCTAGCAAACCTGTACATTTTTTAAAACTAGACACCAAGGGTAATCCAGGATGGGGTGACTTGTGTGCCTCTCACCAGGTTCTGTTACCCAGAATCCCTTGCAAACCTCAAACTTAGTTAACAAAAACTCTTTTTCCTCACATTTCTGTGATGGAAAGTTCTGGGATCTGCGTGGATCCACAAAATTCACTGACCCCGCATTCCGCAAAGTCTTCCGAGAAAAATGGTACCTCACTTGTGTGGGTAGGCCTTGTGCCCGCGACAGGAAATGGCCCAAAACGCAAAATGGACACACCACATTTTCTCTGTGAAAACTGACCATTTTTTTGCAAAGTGCCTAGCTGTAGATTTCGAACTCTAGCTCTGCCGGCACGTAGGGAAACCTAGCAAACCTATACATTTTTGAAAACTAGACACCCAGGGGACTCCAGGATGGGGTGACTTGTCTGGCTCTCACCAGGTTCTGTTACCCAGAATCCCTTGCAAACCTCAAAATTTGTCCCAAAAAACAAATTTTCCTCACATTTCTGTGGTGAAAAGTTCTGGAATCTGCGTGGATCCACATAATTACACCCAACACGCATTCCCCAAAGTCTTCCGAGAAAAATGGTACCTCACATGTGTGGGTAGGCCTAGTGCCCGCGACAGGAAAAGGCCCAAAACGCAACGTGGAGACACCACATTTTAAAGTGGAAATTGACACTATTTTGCAAAGTGCCTAGCTGTAGATTTTGAACCCTAGCTCTGCCGGCACCTAGGGAAACCTAGCAAACCTATACATTTTTGAAAACTAGACACCCAGGGGAATCCAGGATGGGGTGACTTTTCTGGCTCTCACTAGGTTCTGTTACCCAGAATCCCTGGCAAACCTCAAACTTTGTAAAAGAAAACCACATTTTCCTCACATTTCTGTGGTGGAAAGTTCTGGAATCTGGGTGGATCCACAAAATTCCACCCACCCCGCATTCCCCAAAGTCTTCTGAGAAAAATGGTACCTCACTTGTGTGGGTAGGCCTAGTGCCCGCGACAGGAAACTGCCCAAAACGCAACATGGACACAACACATTTTCATAGTGAAAACTGACCCTTTTTTTGCAAAGTGCCTAGCTGTAGATTTTGAACCCTAGCTCTGCCGGCACCTAGGGAAACCTAGCAAAACTATACATTTTTGAAAACTAGACACCATGGGGAATCCAGGATTGAGTGACTTGTCTGGCTCTCACCAGGTTCTGTTAC
The DNA here is from genome assembly GCA_963921515.1 of Calotriton arnoldi. Lineage (NCBI taxonomy): Eukaryota > Metazoa > Chordata > Amphibia > Caudata > Salamandridae > Calotriton > Calotriton arnoldi. Next base: position 73,014 of record CAWUFW010018268.1, on the reverse strand, counting down.
CCAGAATCCCTTGCAAACCTCAAAATTTGTCAAAAAAAACACATTTTCCTCACATTTCTGTGATGGAAAGTTCTGGGATCTGCGTGGATCCACAAAATTCACTGACCCCGCATTCCCCAAAGTCTTCCGAGAAAAATGGTACCTCACTTGTGTGGGTAGGCCTTGTGCCCGCGACAGGAAATGGCCCAAAACGCAACATGGACACACCACATTTTAAAGTGGAAATTGACACTATTTTGCAAAGTGCCTAGCTGTAGATTTTGAACCCTAGCTCTGCCGGCACCTAGGGAAACCTAGCAAACCTATACATTTTTGAAAACTAGACACCCAGGGGAATCCAGGATGGGGTGACTTTTCTGGCTCTCACTAGGTTCTGTTACCCAGAATCCCTTGCAAACCTCAAACTTTGTAAAAGAAAACCACATTTTCCTCACATTTCTGTGGTGGAAAGTTCTGGAATCTGGGTGGATCCACAAAATTCCACCCACCCCACATTCCCCAAAGTCTTCTGAGAAAAATGGTACCTCACTTGTGTGGGTAGGCCTAGTGCCCGCGACAGGAAACGGCCCAAAACGCAACATGGACACAACACATTTTCATAGTGAAAACTGACCCTTTTTTTGCAAAGTGCCTAGCTGTAGATTTTGAACCCTAGCTCTGCCGGCACCTAGGGAAACCTAGCAAACCTGTACATTTTTTAAAACTAGACACCAAGGGTAATCCAGGATGGGGTGACTTGTGTGCCTCTCACCAGGTTCTGTTACCCAGAATCCCTTGCAAACCTCAAAATTTGTCAAAAAAAACACATTTTCCTCACATTTCTGTGATGGAAAGTTCTGGGATCTGCGTGGATCCACAAAATTCACTGACCCCGCATTCCCCAAAGTCTTCCGAGAAAAATGGTACCTCACTTGTGTGGGTAGGCCTTGTGCCCGCGACAGGAAATGGCCCAAAACGCAACATGGACACACCACATTTTAAAGTGGAAATTGACACTATTTTGCAAAGTGCCTAGCTGTAGATTTTGAACCCTAGCTCTGCCGGCACCTAGGGAAACCTAGCAAACCTATACATTTTTGAAAACTAGACACCCAGGGGAATCCAGGATGGGGTGACTTTTCTGGCTCTCACTAGGTTCTGTTACCCAGAATCCCTTGCAAACCTCAAACTTTGTAAAAGAAAACCACATTTTCCTCACATTTCTGTGGTGGAAAGTTCTGGAATCTGGGTGGATCCACAAAATTCCACCCACCCCACATTCCCCAAAGTCTTCTGAGAAAAATGGTACCTCACTTGTGTGGGTAGGCCTAGTGCCCGCGACAGGAAACGGCCCAAAACGCAACATGGACACAACACATTTTCATAGTGAAAACTGACCCTTTTTTTGCAAAGTGCCTAGCTGTAGATTTTGAACCCTAGCTCTGCCGGCACCTAGGGAAACCTAGCAAACCTGTACATTTTTTAAAACTAGACACCAAGGGTAATCCAGGATGGGGTGACTTGTGTGCCTCTCACCAGGTTCTGTTACCCAGAATCCCTTGCAAACCTCAAACTTAGTTAACAAAAACACTTTTTCCTCACATTTCTGTGATGTAAAGTTCTGGGATCTGCGTGGATCCACAAAATTCACTGACCCCGCATTCCCCAAAGTCTACCGAGAAAAATGGTACCTCACTTGTGTGGGTAGGCCTTGTGCCCGCGACAGGAAATGGCCCAAAACGCAACATGGACACACCACATTTTCTCTGTGAAAACTGACCATTTTTTTGCAAAGTGCCTAGCTGTAGATTTCGAACCCTAGCTCTGCCGGCACGTAGGGAAACCTAGCAAACCTATACATTTTTGAAAACTAGACACCCAGGGGACTCCAGGATGGGGTGACTTGTCTGGCTCTCACTAGGTTCTGTTACCCAGAATCCCTTGCAAACCTCAAACTTTGTAAAAGAAAACCACATTTTCCTCACATTTCTGTGGTGGAAAGTTCTGGAATCTGGGTGGATCCACAAAATTCCACCCACCCCGCATTCCCCAAAGTCTTCTGAGAAAAATGGTACCTCACTTGTGTGGGTAGGCCTAGTGCCCGTGACAGGAAACGGCCCAAAACGCAACATGGACACATCACATTTTCACAGTGAAAACTGACCCTTTTTTTGCAAAGTGCCTAGCTGTAGATTTTGAACCCTAGCTCTGCCGGCACCTAGGGAAACCTAGCAAAACTATACATTTTTGAAAATTAGACACCATGGGGAATCCAGGATGGAGTGACTTGTCTGGCTCTCACCAGGTTCTGTTACCCAGAATCCCTTGCAAACCTCAAAATTTGTCCAAAAAAACACATTTTCCTCACATTTCTGTGGTGGAAAGTTCTGGAATCTGCGTAGATCCACATAATTATACCCAACACGCATTTCCCAAAGTCTTCCGAGGAAAATGGTACCTCACATGTGTGGGTAGGCCTAGTGCCCGCGACAGGAAACGGCCCAAAACGCAACGTGGAGACACCACATTTTAAAGTGGAAACTGACACTATTTTGCAAAGTGCCTAGCTGTAGATTTTGAACCCTAGCTCTACCGGCACCTAGGGAAACCTAGCAAACCTATAAATTTTTGAAAACTAGACACCCAGGGGAATTCAGGATGGGGTGACTTTTCTGGCTCTCAAGAGGTTCTGTTACCCAGAATCCCTTGCAAACCTCAAACTTTGTAAAAAAAAAACACATTTTCCTCACATTTCTCTCACATTTCTGTGGTGGAAAGTTCTGGAATCTGGGCGGATCCACAAAATTCCACCCACCCCGCATTCCCCAAAGTCTTCTGAGAAAAATGGTACCTCACTTGTGTGGGTAGGCCTAGTGCCCGCGACAGGAAACGGCCCAAAACGCAACGTGGAGACACCACATTTTCACAGTGAAAACTGACCCTTTTTTTGCGAAGTGCCTAGCTGTAGATTTTGAACCCTAGCTCTGCCGGCACCTAGGGAAACCTAGCAAAACTATACATTTTTGAAAACTAGATACCCAGGGGAATCCAGGATGGAGTGACTTGTCTGGCTCTCACCAGGTTCTGTTACCCAGAATCCCTTGCAAACCTCAAAATTTGTCCAAAAAAACAGTTTCCTCACATCTCTGTGGTGTAAAGTTCTGGAATCTGCGTAGATCCACATAATTATACCCAACACGCATTCCCCAAAGTCTTCCGAGGAAAATGGTACCTCACATGTGTGGGTAGGCCTAGTGCCCGCGACAGGAAATGGCCCAAAACGCAACGTGGAGACACCACATTTTACAGTGAAAACTGACACTATTTTGCAAAGTGCCTAGCTGTAGATTTTGAACCCTAGCTCTGCCGGCACCTAGAGAAACCTAGCAAACCTATACATTTTTTAAAACTAGACACCCAGGGGAATCCAGGATGGGGTGACTTGTCTGGCTCTCACTAGGTTCTGTTACCCAGAATCCCTTGCAAACCTCAAACTTTGTAAAACAAAACACATTTTCCTCACCTTTCTGTGGTGGCAAGTTCTGGAATCTGGGTGGATCCACAAAATTCCACCCACCCCGCATTTCCCAAAGTCTTCCGAGGAAAATGGTACCTCACTTGTGAGGGTGGGCCTAGTGCCCACGACAGGAAATGGCCCAAAACGCAACATGGACACAACACATTTTCACAGTGAAAACTGACTCTTTTTTTGCAAAGTGCCTAGCTGTAGGTTTTGAACCCTAGCTCTGCCGGCACCTAGGGAAACCTAGCAAACCTATACATTTTTGAAACCTAGACACCCAGGGGAATCCAGGATGGCATGACTTGTCTGGCTCTCACCAGGTTCTGTTACCCAGAATCCCTTGCAAACCTCAAAATTTGTCCAAAAAAACACATTTTCCTCACATTTCTGTGGTGGAAAGTTCTGGAATCTGTGTGGCTCCACAAAATTCCACCCAGCCCGCATTTCCCAAAGTCTTCCGAGAAAAATGGTACCTCACTTGTGTGAGTGGGTCAAGTACCCGCGATAGGCAAGGGCCCAAAACCTATTGAGGCGACTTCAAAATTACCTATCACAAAACAACCTGGTTTTGCAAGGGGGGTCCCATGAGTTTTTGGCCCCGGGCTCAGCGACCATCTAGGGAAACCTACCAAACCCACACATTTCTGAAAACTAGACACCCAGGGGATTCCAGCAAGGTATGGCTTGCGTGGGTCCCCCAACATTTCCCTACCCAGAATCCCCTGCAAACCTCAAATTTAGCTGAAAAAATCACTTTTTTCTCAAATTTCTGTGTGGGAAAGTTCTGGAATCTGCGTGGATCCACAAATTTCCTTCTACACAGCATTCCTCCGGGTCTCCCGATAAAAATGGTACCTCACTCATGTGGGTGGGTCAAGTACCCGCGACAGGCAAGGGCCCAAAATCTATTGAGGCGAAATCAAAATTACCTATTACAAAACAACCTGGTTTTGCAAGGGGGGTCCCATGAGTTTTTGGCGCTGGGCTTGGCGGCCACCTAGGGAAACCTACCAAACCCACACATTTCTGAAAACTAGACACCCGGGGGAGTCCAGCAAGGTATGGCTTGTGTGGGTCCCCTAACGTTTCCGTACCCAGAATCCCCTGCAAACCTCAAATTTAGCTGAAAAAAACAAATATTCCGCATATTTTTGTGTGGAATCACCATGGCGGCACAAATGTCCTACCCCACAGCGTTTTCCTTAGTGTCCCGAGTAAAATGATACCTCACTTGTGTGGGTGTCCAATGCAGAATTGGCTAAAAACATATTTTTAAAAAAATGTAGTGCTTAGAATTCTCGGTGCTATACCCTTATTCCCTATGTTTTGGGCTCTTCCCAGTCACAGGCCCTTGCCCCACCCACACAAGTGAGGTATCGTTTTACTCGGGAGACTGAGGGGAACGCTGTGGGGTAGGACATTTGTGCCGGCACGGTGATTCCACCCAAGAATATGTGGAAAATGTGGGTTTTTCAGCTAAATTTGAGGTTTGCAGGGCATTCTGGGTAGGAAAATGTTGGGGGACCCACGCAAGCCATACCTCACTGGACTCCCCCGGGTGTCTAGTTTTCAGAAATGTGTGGGTTTGGTAGTTTTCCAAGATAGCCGCCGAGCCCGGGGCCAAAAACCCAGGTGACCCTCCTTGCAAAACCAGGTTGTTTTGTGATAGGTCATTTTGATGTCTCCTCAATACGTTTTGGGTCCTTGCCTGTCGTGGGTACTTGACCCACCCACGCGAGTGAGGTATCATTTTTATCGGGAGACTTGGGGGAACGCTGGGTGGTAGGAAATTTGTGGATCCACGTAGATTCCAGAAGTTTCCCACAAATATGAGAAAAAAGTGATTTTTTCAGCTAAATTTGAGGATTGAAGGGCATTCTGGGTAGGAAAATGTTGGGGGACCCACGCAAGCCAGTCTAGTTTTCAGAAATGTGTGGGTTTGGTAGGTTTCCCAAGAAGGCCACCGAGCCCGGGGCCAAAAACCCAGGTGACTCCCCTTGCAAAATCAGGTTGTTTTGTGATAGGTCATTTTGATGTCTCCTCAATACGTTTTGGGCCCTTGCATGTCGCGGGTACTTGACCCACCCAGGCGTGTGAGGTATCATTTTTATCGGGAGACCTGAGGAAACGCTGGGTGGTAGGAAATTTGTGGATCCACGTGGATTCCAGAACTTTCCCACACAGAAATTTGAGAAAAAAGTGATTTTTTTCAGCTACATTTGAGGTTTGCAGGGCATTCTGGGTAGGAAAACGTTGGGGGATCCACGCAAGCCATACCTCGCTGGACTCCCCCGGGTGTCTAGTTTTCAGAAATATGTGGGTTTGGTAGTTTTCCAAGATGGCCACCAAGCCCGGGGCCAAAAACCCAGGTGACCCCCCTTGCAAAACCAGGTTGTTTTGTGATAGGTCATTTTGATGTCTCCTCAATACGTTTTGGGCCCTTGCCTGTCGTGGGTACTTGACCCACCCACGCAAGTGAGGTACCATTTTCATCTGGAGACATGGGGGAATGCTGGGTGGTAGGAAATTTGTGGATCCACGTAGATTCCAGAACTTACCCACACAGAAATTTGAGAAAAAAGTGATTTTTTTCATCAAAATTTGAGGTTTGCAGGGGATTCTGGGTAGGAAAACATTGGGGGACCCACGCAAGCCATACCTCCCTGAACTCCCCTGGGTCTCTAGTTTTCAGAAATGTGTGGGTTTGGTGGGTTTCTCTAGCTGGCTGCCGACTCGGGACCAAAAACTCAGATGCCCCCTATGTATCCGTAAAATGACCTGGTTTTTCAAGGGGGGTCACATGAGTGTTTGGTCCCGAACTTGGCGGCCATCTAGGGAAACCTACCAAACCCACACATTTCTGGAAACTAGAGACCCGGGGGAGTCCAGGAAGGTATGGCTTGCGTGAATCCCCAATGCTTCTCTACCGAGAATCCCCTGCAAACCTCAAATTTTGATGAAAAAATCAATTTGTTCTCAAATTTCTGTGTGGGTAAGTTCTGGAATCTACGTGGATCCACAAATTTCCTACCACCCAGCATTCCCCCAGGTCTCCCGATGAAAATGGTACCTCACTCGTGTGGGTGGGTCAAGTACCCGCCACAGGCAAGGGCCCAAAACGTATTGAGGAGACATCAAAATGACCTATCACAAAACAACCGGGTTTTGCAAGGGGGGTCACCTGGGTTTTTGGCCCCGGGCTCGGCGGCCATCTTGGAAAACTACCAAACCCACACATTTCTGAAAACTAGACACCCGGGGGAGTCCAGCGAGGTATGGGTTGCGTGGATCCCCAATGTTTTCCTACCCAGAAATCCCTGCAAACCTCAAATGTAGCTGAAAAAAATCACTTTTTTCTCAAATTTCTGTGTGGAAAGTTCTGGAATTCTTGTAGATCCACAAATTTCCTACCACCCAGCGTTTCCTCAGGTCTCCCAGTAAAAATGATACCTCACACGCGTGGGTGGGTTAAGTACCCGTGACAGGCAAGGGCACAAAACGTATTGAGGAGACTTCAAAATGACCTATCACAAAACAACCTGGTTTTGCAAGGGGCGTCACCTGGGTTTTTGGCATTGGGCTCGGCGGCCATCTTGGAAAACTACCAAACCCACACATTTCTGAAAGCTAGACACACGGGGGAGTCCAGCGAGGTATGGCTTGTGTGGGTCCCCCAAAGTTTTCCTACCCAGAATGCCCTGCAAACCTCAAAATTAGCTGAAAGAAATCACTTTTTTCTCACATTTCTGTGTGGGAAAGTTCTGGAATCCACGTGGATCCACAAATTTCCTACCACCCAGCATTCCCCCAGGTCTCCCGATAAAAATGATACCTCACTCGTGTGGGTTGGTCAAGTACCCGCGACAGGCAAGGGCCCAAAACGTATTGAGGAGACATCAAAATGACCTATCACAAAACAACCTGGTTTTGCAAGAGGGGTCACCTGGGTTTTTGGCCCTGGGCTCGGCGGCCATCTTGGAAAACTACTAAACCCACATATTTCTGAAAACTAGACACCCGGGGGAGTCCAGCGAGGTATGGCTTGCGTGGATCCCCCAATGTTTTCCTACCCAGAGTGCCCTGCAAACCTCAAATTTAGCTGAAAAAACCCACATTTTCCACATATTTTTGGGTGGAATCACCGTGCCGGCACAAATGTCCTATGCCACAGCGTTCCCATCAGTCTCCCGAGTAAAATGATACCTCACTTGTGTGGGTGGGGCAAGGGCCTGTGACTGGGAAGAGCCCAAAACATAGGGAATAAGGGTATAGCACAGAGAATTCTAAGCGCTACATTTTTTTAAAAATACGTTTTTAGCCAATTCTGCATTGGACACCCACACAAGTGAGGTATCATTTTTCTCGGGACACTGAGGAGAACGCTGTGGGGTAGGACATTTGTGCCGCCACGGTGATTCCATACAAAAATATGTGGAAAATCCGTTTTTTTCAGCTAAATTTGAGGTTTGCAGGGGATTCTGGGTAGGGAAACGTTGGGGGATCCACGCAAGACATACCTCATTGGACTCCCCAGGGTGTCTAGTTTTCAGAAATGTGTGGGTTTAGTAGGTTTCCCTAGATGGCGGCGAGTCCGGGCTAAAACCCCAGGTGCCCCCTGCAAAACCAGGTAGTTTTGAAGTCTCCACAGTACGATTTGGGCCATTTCCTGTTGCAGCCACTATGCCTACCCACACAAGTGGGTACCATTTTTATCGGGAGACCTGGGGGAACGCTGGGTGGTAGGACATTTGTGTCAGCCCGGTGATCCTACAACCTTCCCACACAGAAATGTGAGAAAAAATAGATTTTTTCATCAAAATTTGAGGTTTGCAGGGGATTCTGGATAGGGACATGTTGGGGGACCCACAATCCATACCTTGCTGGACTCCCCGGGTGTCTAGTTTTCAGAAATGTGTGGGTTTGGTAGGTTTCCCTAAGTGGCCTGATGTCGCCTTAATAGGTTTTGGGCCCTTGCCTGTTGCGGGTACTTGACCCACCCACGCGAGTGAGGTACCATTTTTATCGGGAGACCTGGGGCAATGCAGTATAGAAGGAAATTTGTGGATCCACGCAGATTCCAGAACTTTCCCACACAGAAATTTGAGAAAAAAGTGAATTTTTCAGCTAAATTTGAGGTTTGCAGGGATTCTGTGTAGGGAAATGTTGGGGGACCCACGCAAGCCATACCTTGCTGGACTCCCCCGGGTGTCTAGTTTTCAGAAATGTGTGGGTTTGGTAGGTTTCTCTAGATGGCCGCCGAGTCCGGGGCCAAAAATTCATGGGACCCCCCTTGCAAAACCAGGTTGTTTTGTGATAGGTAATTTTGAAGTCACCTCAATAGGTTTTGGGCTCTTGCCTCTTGCAGGTACTTGACCCACCCACACAAGTGAGGTACCAATTTTCTCTGAAGACTTTGGGGAATGCGGGCTGAGTGGAATTTTGTTGATCCACACAGATTCCAGAACTTTCCACCACAGAAATGTGAGGAAAATGTGTTTTTTTTTACAAATGTTGAGGTTTGCAAGGAATTCTGGGTAAAAGAACCTGGTGAGAGCCAGACAAGTCACCCCATCCTGGATTCCCCATGGTGTCCAGTTTTCAAAAATGTATAGATTTGCTAGGTTTCCCTAGGTGCCGTCAGAGCTAGGGTTCAAAATCTACAGCTAGGCACTTTGCAAAAAAAGGGTCAGTTTTCACTGTGAAATGTGGTGTGTCCACGTTGCGTTTTGGGCTGTTTCCTTTCGCGGGAACTATTCCTACCCACACAAGTGAGGTACCATTTTTCTCGGAAGACTTCAGGGAATGTGAGGTGGGTGGAATTTTGTGGATCCACGGAGATTCCAGAACTTTCCACCAAAGAAATGTGAGGAAAAAGTGTTTTTTTTTTACAAATTCTGAGGTTTGCAAGGGATTCTGGGTAACAGAACCTGGTGAGAGCCAGTCAAGTCACCCCATCCTGGATTCCCCTGGGTGTCTAGTTTTCAAAAATGTGTACGTTTGCTAGGTTTCCCTAGGTGCCGGCAGAGCTAGGGTTCAAAATCTACAGCTAGGCACTTTGCAAAAAAAGGGTCCGTTTTCACTGTGAAAATGTGGTGTGTCCACGTTGCGTTTTGGGCCGTTTAATGTCGCGGGCACTAGGCCTACCCACACAAGTGAGGTACCATTTTTCTTGGAAGACTTTGGGGAACGCGGGGTGAGGGGAATTTTGTGGATCCACACAGATTCCAGAAATTTCCACCACAGAAATGTGAGGAAAATGTGGTTTTTTGGACATATTTTGAGGTTTGCAAGGGATTCTGGGTAACAGAACCTGGTGAGAGCCAGTCAAGTCACCCCATCCTGGATTCCCCTGGGTGTCTAGTTTTAAAAATGTATAGGTTTGCTAGGTTTCCCTAGGTGCCGGCAGAGCTAGGGTTCAAAATCTACAGCTAGGCACTTTGCAAAAAAGGGTCCGTTTTCACTGTGAAAATGTGGTGTGTCCACGTTGCGTTTTGGGCCGTTTCCTGTCGCGGGCACTAGGCCTACCCACACAAATGAGGTACCATTTTTCTTGGAAGACTTTGGGGAACGCGGGGTGGGGGGAATTTTGTGGATCCACGCAGAATCCAGAACTTTCCACCACAGAAATGTGAGGAAAATGTGTTTGTTTTTACAAATTTTTAGGTTTGCAAGGGATTCTGGGTAATAGAACCTGGTGAGAGCCAGTCAAGTCACCCCATCCTGGATTCCCCTGGGTGTCAAGTTTTCAAAAATGTATAGGTTTGCTAGGTTTCCCTAGGTGCCGGCAGAGCTAGGGTTCAAAATCTACAGCTAGGCACTTTACAAAAAATGGGTCAGTTTTCACTGTAAAAATAAAGTGTGTCCACGTTGCGTTTTGAGCAGTTTCCTGTCGCGGGCACTAGGCCTACCCACACAAATGAGGTACCATTTTTATCGGGAGACTTAGGGTAACACAGAATTGTAGAGCAACTGTTATTACCTATTAACTTTCGATGCATTTCTGCCTACCAAATGAAAGACAATGTATAAAAAAGAAGTCATTTTGAAAAATGACCTATAATTCTCATGCTAGTATGGGTACTCACAATTTCGGAAATGTGCAAATATCTACTGTTTCTAAACTCTATATTTTGTTCCAATTTCAGAAATACATAGGTGTCTTTCATACCGATTTTTCAATGTATATATTTTCCCAAATTAATTGCTATATACCCGGTACATAATAAAAAAACCATTGCAAGACGCTGCTCAGTTATTGGCTCTGGGTTCGTCGGGTTCTTGGTGAACCTACAAGTCCTATATATCCCCACAACCAGAAAGGTCCAGCGGATGTAACGGTATATTGCTTTCAAACAGCTGTCATAATTAGAAGAAGTTACAGGTGAAAACGTTGACACAAATGGCTGTTTTTTTCAACTAATTTTCAATTTTTCCTATATTCAACGGTTAGTTTCTATAAAGAAACCTTGAAGGATCTACACAAATGACCCCTTGCTGAATTTTGTCTACTTTTCTAAAATGTATAGCTTTCCAGGATCCATTATTGCTTTCATACCCATTTCTACCATTAACTGAAAAGAGGTTGAAAGCACAAAAAATAGCAAAAATAGGCGATGTCCCAGAAAAATGCCAAAACTGTGTAAAAAATGTTGGTTTTCTGACAAAAGTCTGCTTGTCCCTGAAAGCTGGGAAGATGGTGATTTCAGCACCACAACCCCTTTTTTGATACCATTTGCAGGGAAAAAAACAGACACTTTCATCTGTAGCCCTTTTTTCACATTTTTCCCCAAAAAAACAAAATTTACCTGTATTTTGGCTAATTTCTGGGTCCCCTCCAGGGAAATCCACAAACCCTGGGTACCTTTAGAATCCCCACGATGTTGGAAAAAAAGGACGCAAATTTGGCGTGGATACCTTATGTGGTCAAAAAGTTACAGGGGCCTAAGCGCGAACTACCCCAAATAGCCCATAAAAGGCTTAGCACAGGGGGGGAAAAGGCCTAGCAGCGAAGGGGTTAAAGAATACCTGTATTACATTTGAATGTATTTTGTACACATCAATACTGCAGAACCTTTAGTCTTGAGTACATAATTTCACTATTCGCGATTGAAAATATCAGCTACAAAAATAACTAGATCATCTATGTAGAAGGCTTGTGCGTCCTCCGGTCCTGAAGTATCTGCACTTTTAATGAACCCGTTCTACCAATTAAAAACAAAAGGGTATTCAAAAGGTCAATTTGTATCAGTGAGACTAGGCAGAACCCACAAGGCTCCTATTGACAGATCAAAGTGTTCTATTTTAATTCAAAGTAACTATGGCTCCTTGATTCAGTCTCTTGATGAAAAAGCTTCTCAAGCCAAATTATCACAGTCTGCCCTCGTGTGTGTCTCTTTCTGCACAGATGAACATCTTCTTTGCATTGATTGTGATGACCAGCCCTCAGTACCCATCTGCACAAAGCCATGATGCGTGCATTCAGAACACCTGAGGATGCCTGTCCAACATAAAAAAATATAATTCTGTTAACAATAGCTGTATTACTTCAATACTGCATCTGTCCTCTAAGATTTGGACGTGAGGTCTCTGACACTATGTGTTGTCACCGCTGTTGGAGGAGGAGGTTGCAGTTCTCAGCTCCCAGCTCCAGACGCTTGGACCTCCGCAGCCCTACATAGCATTTCGGCCGGTTAGGGCCATGGAATTCCTGGGCATTGGTCTCCCCTCCCCACCCCCACCTGCCTGAGGGTGCCCGGGGGCTCTGCAGCTGCGGCTGGTGACCGGGTTGGGCCGGACCGAGTTGGACTGGGCAGGATTGGCAGGTGAGGCTTTGGATCCCAGGGGCCATCGCTGCAGAGAGACGCTTGTTACCCCATTACGGCTGTTACAGTCCTGCGGCTTTGACACGGGGTATCATTCAGCCGCTGCAGCAGTTAAGCACGATCTTCTAACAAGGCAGGCGGCTCCTAAACCGGGGTGAAGGTCTTGGGATTCTGATTTGGGACTTTTGTCTATGGATATTCCCCACTTTCGCCTCCAGGACATTCCACCACTCTGTCCACCTTCAGTACAGCGTTCTCGTGCCCCTCCCCTGTACTCTGCTGAAGACTACCTCACAGGGGAGGTGAGGCGGTGCTGGTGGAGCTGCTCAGATGTTGGGAGATTAAGTGTAAGGTAGGATGTTAAAAGAAAGACCTGGTGTAGCTCTGAGCACCGTTTTATTCTGTTTTATTCTACTAGCTTGGTCCCAGAACTCCCCCAGGACTGCCCTCAGAGGCTACATCAATCACCCACTCACCCACCAATCCAAGGATTTGCCTCAGGACGGTTTTGAGCGAGGTCCAGCCTGAGAATCTGCAGTCACTGGACATGAGCAAGTTAGAGCACGGAAGACAGAGGTTGACACTGTGTCGCAGACGTAGAGGCAAGTGCCGCCTACTCTGATCCTTCGCGGAGTGGGGAAAAAAGCAGCCTAGTGCAGTGGCCAATAGGGCTACTGCTGCTAGAGACTCTAGGTTGTGGGGTGGCTTGCTGCCCTGCTACTCCCTGCTACCTGTTACTAATTGACATCTGCCTTCTGCCTCCTGCCTCTTGCAATGCCTCCACAACAATGCCTCCCCAGGACTGAGGCTTGGAGGGAAACTGTCCTAGTGGAAGGAGGGAGCAACACTAGCAACACTACTGTAACACTACTACAACAGTATCCCCAGCACCTTGGAGCAGGAGCTCAGGAGTGCCTAAAGCTATACAATAACACAACTTATTAACTCTGTATGCTGTATGTGGAAGGCTCATGAATACGAACGAGAAGAGCGCAAGTACGGCAAAAGAAGTGATGGACAGTGGCCTCCAACTTGGGTCAGCAATGACCATAAGGCAAGAGAACAAATCAGACTCTGAGGTCACAAGAGCCTCCCTTTGCCAAGGTGACAACCGAGGAGGAGGCAATTGGCAAAGAGGAGAAGTTTTCAATAAGTAATGGCAGAAGCCCAGACACGGAAAGTAAGTTCGGTGTATTCGGCGCATTTGAGGAAACCCTACTCAAGTGTTCCCTCCATAGTGGAAGAGGCGCTCACAACAGCTTCTCAAGCACCGATAGACACCAGCACATCGAGCACAACAATAAGTAAGAAACTGCCATCAGCGCCTCGTGCAACTCCAACACTTCCAGTGGAGGCTGAGCCAATCTCACCTACAAATGAACAAATCACCACGGAGACTTCTTTCTCAGGGACATCGCAGGAAATCATTGCCTCCTCGCACATAGAAGTAAAACAATCCCTTTACAGATATAAAACCAGCAAATCTCACCTACATATATCCAAACCACCAAGCAAAGTCCCTCACAGCACTTCTAATAATGTTCTAACGCCAGATACTCAGATCACCAACTGTGACATCTCCTATCTTACAACACAGGAATGAGAAGAGCTGGTAGCCTTGTATACATCCAGGGAGAAAAGCAGGAAGACACCTGAAATAAACATGAACCAGGACAAACAGAACGGGATGGACAACATATGGGCCTCATTACTGAGTACCATGCAAATGTCAGTCAATGTGATGCGATAAAAATCTCATAAAATGGATATTCAACTATCACTCCTAAACTCACTGGGCATTAATGTGTCAAATATCAACGCCAAATAGGCCAAACTTAACAATCTGATTAGGCGGGCCCAAGCTGAGACGCAGTTTACACAAGCAAGCTGCATTTGTGTTCCAATTGTAGAGAAATTATCAACATTACCATCTGCAATCTCCCAGATTTCTGAACAACTGGAAAACAGCATGCCCCGACCACGTAGGGTCCCACGGTATCTTTAGCACCACACACATGGAGGAAAATAATACATCCCCAGTGTTAAATATTTGGTTTTTGTGTGTCATATGTTTTTCAGTATGTTTTGATTCATATGCATGTCATGCGAGCATCAAAGATGTAGAAATGGGAGGATACACATGAAGAATAACCTTAATAAATAACCGTGTGTTGTTAAAATGAGGTGCATAATAATTACGTAGCCTACACATTCATCGCATAAATCTATGGTGTGGGTGATATTACCTTGTACACTGACAATCCATTCGTTTTACAGCAGTAACCAATTAGAGGCTTGCCACATAATTGTGAGGTCAACGCCATTTTAGGTTTTGGTCAAATATGTGTTTTCTTTACACATTGAAATGTCAACACAATTGCTAAGCACACACTTCATTCCTATATTGCATATTCTTCTTCAGGAGTGTCACAGACCTTTATGCCTTACCATAGCAAAGAGGATAAAAAAGTTATTACAGAAGATATCACACAGACTGTAGACTAGTGCTTACATTTAGGCTCTATTCAGGGACTCGACACACACCACAGCAGCTTCAGCAGTATAGGATGGACCTGCTCCCTCAGAGAGCCCAACTAGTCAGTGCCAACTCAAAGCACTGCTAGCTGGCAGCAGGCCAGACAAAGAGGCTACCAGGTGCTGATATCAAACCACCAGTATGCCTTTTGAAAAGGTAGGGTTTTAGTGTGGCATTCTAATGGTTGAGCAGTGAGGTGTGGGTGGCAGAAATCTCAAGGACCCTCTCAATTTATTTTGCTTGACGGACTCCTCTCTTTACCTCACACCATTTGTTCTATGTGCTACAATATTTGAGGAGTGGTTAGGGTCTTGTGATGGTCTCATAAGCCTTCTGTTAGTGGTTGTCTACTGACCACTAAGGAATGGACAGTGGGAGGGCAGCCAATGAATCCTGGCTATTATTTGCTGCATCTGTTTACATGGGGGATCCCTATTCCAAATGTACAAATAAAGTGCATGCCATGTCCCTAGAAATGGCTAAAGCTGTGTTGAAATTGACAAAAACCACAACATTTAAGACCATTAGTGGGTTGAATATTAGTGCGGCCGGTTACCACCTACTCACACTCTGCACCCAGTTGTGAATGCATGCCCTTTGACAGAATATACCTTAATTTGTATAGGATTCACTATACCTCAACAGGCAGTGCTTAATTTGCAAAACAATAAGTGCAGGGGGGCAACATTTTGCTCAGAAACACGGGCCCAGCACTATTGAATGTCATGGGTGCCGAAAACCAAGGCTGCATGGACTTGATTCCACTGCATACCTCTTCCTACCCCTTTATTTCACCCTTTAAAGTTCTTTTTTATCCCTGCTTTCTTTGTCTGTCACTGTTTTTCCATCTTTACCTTGCCTCTTTTGAGGTTTTTCTCTCTTTTGTGCTGCATCAGGAAAATACGTGCTGGTCCCCAAAATTGAGTGCCTGTGGGTGCCACCTGCAACCACGAGCTCATTAAGCCCTGTCAAGAGGAACCAGGTAAACCATAACACAGCCCTTAATTGCATTTTTAAACCAAGTATTGACAACGCCAAATGCTTTGACTATTATGTTTTGAGTGTGAATCGGGATCAGGTGCAGTTATGAAGTTATTATGTTCCCATAATTAAAATGCACTCCGGCTTTGAGATCTTATCCCTCTTTGGGATAGACAAAATGTCTTTTGGTGGTGCTTTGTACCAGAACAGCCTTTCCACGCACTCACCAAGAACAGCGGCGAACCAGCACAGGCTGCATCTGGCAGCGCACTTACCCAGTCCCTGCTGCAGAGGTAGTAGGAGGAGGTCCTGTGCAGGCATAGGCAAAGGCCTGGCAGCTGGGATCTTTGGAGCTGTGGCTCTGCCAAAACAGGTACAGCACCCAAGTAAGACGTCAGCAGTCTTGGAAGGTTCCGGTCTCAGGTGGACCAAAAGTAAGTGCCACTCCATGTGTGACAACAGCAGTCATGCAGTTGTAGCCCCCCATCTGGGCTGATAGCAATCAGGAAGTTGTAGCCCTTGTCCAGGCCTATGGCAATCAAGCAGATGTGACCCCCATCTGAAATGAAAATAGGTATTTGTAGAGCGCACGGCTACTCACGCAGAGTGTCCCGGCGCTGACAGCCATCACATAGTTGCAGCCCCATCCAGACCTATGGCAATCGCGCAGTTGCAGCTCCAACTGAGCCGACAAGGAGCACAGTGTTCTGACAGGAATCGTGGTGAGAGACTCAGGGAGAGGCGCAGGAACTAGGATCCCCTCTAGATCACTTTCTGTCTGTCTGCTTCCTAGATGTCCCACAGCCACCAGGGATGCACTGTCCCTCGCTCCTCCTGGACAGATTCTCCTCATGAAGGGCTACGTAGACTCTTTCCCCCTCTTGACAGGTAGTCTAGCTTCTAGGCACTTTCTAGCAAGCCCACAGCTTGTCCAGTAGAAAGGCCAAACTTCCGGTGATGCACCCTCACCTCTAGGGACTGTCTGATGGGCAGGTACCCAAACTAGCTGCAGAGCAGTCCTTTGACTACTCTGAGGAGCACTCCCTTCCTTGATCATAAAGGACATGGAACTGGAAGATAAGTGGGATAGTTTGGGTCCTACTACTATACACAACTTGTAGCCCGAGGATGTGGATCCACTGTCTCAAACTGTAGAAATGGGTAGGGGTGTTTCAAGTGTCCTCTCCAGCCTGTTCTCCAGACACAACCTTCATATAGAGCAATGGTCTTCAAACTTGTTACTGCCGTGCCTCCTTGTGTAAAATAATTTCACTGTGGGCCCCCAAAATCACAAACAAATTATCCCACATTTCTAACAAATATCAACAATGCTGATTTGCAGAAGTGCTTTTAAACTTTGCATGCTTCACATATCAAGGTCAAAACAGAGTAAGGCAAATATTTCAAGTGAGAATTTTCCAGATGCTATGTCCAGTCTTACCTCTCTCTTCTAAACATGTAGGGGTCTTTAGAGGGCGTCAAAGAAATTTTGACAAAAATTGATGTTTATTCTTACCTTTTATTTTGGCACAATATCATTCCCAGTTGGCAACTAGTCTCATGTTGTGTGTGACACCTCCAGACATCCATGTCTTTTCAATCAAAAGCACTTTATATGCTGGATTTTTTAACCCGTTCTTACAATGGTAAATACAAAGCTACAAGTACCAAAATGCAATGCGCTGTTGGGTAAAATACCAGGACTGGCTGAAGAAACAGGGCCACTTGGCAGCACTGAACATATTTTAACAATTCAAACATAGCAGTTATGTTTGGCTATGCCTCTTAAAAGTGCAGTTGTAAACAAGATTGCTAACAGCATGCAGCCCTGTACCCCAAAAGTGGCCAGTGTGATCCTTTATCAGAAATGAGATGGTAGCGTTAACTGAGGCCTCCTCCATCTGCCTTCCACTTTTGACAACTATTTGCAATTGGACGTGACAAAGCTGGATATCCCCTTAGCCCCTCAGACATCAATACACACCACCCCCATCAGAGGACCAGTACCCCAGTTTGAAGCTTCTCATAGCAGGTATCACTTGGCCTGTCACCATTCTAGAGTACTCACAACAGAGGCACAAAGAGGTGTGGTGTTTTTATGCCTGGCTCTCATCAGCCCAACTGAAGAAGTAATCCGGGTCAGACAATAGGGCAGGCCTCACCTAGAAACTTCATACCTTTAAGAAGAGAGTTTGCAGTCCCACACCTTACCAATACCTTTCATCAAATAGTAGAGCGTAGAAAGACTAATCAGCAGCTTTTTGTTAACCAAGATGCTCATAGAATTGCTAAAGGTAGCCCTGTCTCCACTCCCCTCACTTCAGTGTCAGGATCTCTTCCCTCGAATTACAGGAATGCAGTTCGTCTGTCTAGGAACATAGTCCTGACACACTATCTTGTGCTTGGCCAGACCAGGGAAATCCAAAATAGTTTCCACTGACCTTCATTTCTCTGGCTCACTCACACACCATGAATGTGCTACACTCACTACACATCCACAAATGCTTACAGGCACTCAGGATATCAGAACATGGGTCTGGGTATATACATAAAAGTGGAACTTTCCACAGGTGGGCCAGAAGGCCTTAACCTCAGTGATATAGATAAAAAGGTCTAGTCACGCTATTGATTCCTTTTAACCATGGTACGCTGTCACGATCGCGCTATGTGTTACACTCATGAAAAGGACAGTAGTCCACTTTAACTAAAGAGGACACTCTTGATACACCTCTTCTGGTAATAGGACAGGTCCAGAAACTCTCATTGGCAGAAAGAGCCCACACATGCCGGGGTCAAAATAAAAAATAAACACACCAGATATACACACAGTTGGGTATTCATGGCAAGGGAACACACTCATATAGCATGCAGCAGGCATCTCCATCCCCAAAAATGTCCACCATAACTGGCATCTTAGGTTTGCCTAGAACACACTGAATAGGTACTATACAACAAATGAACACACACACTCTCTCTCTCTCTCTCTCTCATCTCTCCCTCTCTTTCTCTCTTTCTCTCTCTCATCTCTCTCACCTCTCTCTCTCTCTCTCTTTTCCACACCAATCTTCCCACTAAGTGTTCTTCCTTACATAGATAGAATGAGCACTTTTCTCAAAGGCCGAGAATAATGCCTTTTATTTAGCAAGATATTGAATGTTCTTTCAGAAGATGCCAAATACAAACATAAAAGAGGGCCTTAAATGCCAGTATGGAATTCAATATAGACTCAGAGTGGGCTTTGTGTCTGCCCTTTGTTCATGATTTACTGGCTTTCTTGTCTCCATCTGTTCCCGGCTCCTGATTCAATTGCTTTCTTCCCTATTATTTGTTTATTGCACTCAACAAGCATTTTGGTTGGGTGAGTTGTATCCTTACACTGCTGATATTCGGAACTTTCATTGAAGTTATTGTTGGACTATCTTCTCTTCCTGTTTCAGTCTTCTTTCCCACTCACACTTTCATTGTTAAAAAAGTCTCCCCATGCCACATAGCACATGCCCCTCTCTCCATCCACTATTTTCCACTGTATCAGCAGGTGACTATCTTGACCATGTCCGTGGAAGGCCTCTTGAAATGATGTTGGTCTAAGAAAAAGAACATTCCAGTATTTCACTGTGTGCACACACAAAAGCCATCTTAGAATTATTTTTCTTAAAGTAAAAGAAAAGCATTCGACGATGGCCCCCATTCACATACATGTGCACAAAAGCATAGCTGCCATTTGAAAACGCTTTTTAAAAGAAAAATGTTTTTCCAAAATGGCATATGTGCATGCATGGCAGCCTTTATGCAATGCTTTTTGTTTAGTATCAGTAAAAATAATTACAAGATGGCTTTGAAAGGGCAGGGCCTGTACGTTCTAGATTTGTTCTAGAATCACAAGTCGATGGTTCTTTTTCTCAGCATGAAAGCATGGAGGGGAGAGAAATCGTTAACAATATCAACCAGTTTAAAAGCAACTTTCCTAGACACCTAATAATGCCAGAACACTAAGTAAGGTTAGTTCATTTATTACAAAGCCCCAAAAAACTGGACATACAGACACCTCAAGATGAGAGTGTAGAAATACATTGGAATCAACATGAAACCAAATCTGCGGATAAAGATGAGTCGGTTCAGCATACACAAGACAATTAACTCAAGAAACAGAATGCAGAGGATCAGAAAGCAGGGGTCTAAATTCCCCTGCGATGAGGATTGAAGAAAATAAAGCATTAATCTATCTCTACACTAATACTAACGTGACATCCCTATTTAAGCATTCTTCGGGGCAGGATAGGGAAAGGTGTCAGCATATGGAGTTTTCCTTAGAAGTCTCTCCACACCAATGGGTCAGATAGCATGAAGCTACTGAGACAGAGCTTGTTCTAAGATGCTCTCTCTCCAAAGGCAGAGAAGAAGTGGGCCCTTTCCCTACTTGCAAAGTTCCAATATCACAGGTATCTTCCCAGGATTCCTTTTGGGTCACGCCATCCACTCTGACCACGTTCTCATAAGTATTTTTCCACAGGACGGCAATGTTCCTGAACAGTAACATAATGACCTTGATTCCCAGGCCTTCTGCGGTGTGAAAAAACAACAGTTCTCCTCATTGGCCTTAACTCTCAATGTACCCTCTTCTCTCCTTGCCTAACTCCTAAAACAAAGACATTCTTCTAACTAACAAGGGCGCTTCTTCCACCTGCAACAAAAAACGTGAGAAAGAACGAAATCCACAGCTCACACTGTTAATTCTAAAGTGGGAGCTTCCAGGGAAATGCGTTTCAGGCCTACAAGATTCAGCTAACATAAGAGAAATGGAACATGAGCTTTACAAATTGCATAGAAAATAAGGCACATTCAGTTAATATTCCTACCTACATATAAAATGACACGATCTAATAAACACATTCAATAATAAATGGTTGTCAGTTACACAGCTCGAATTCATCACTTTAGTGTTTTCTGCTAGCTACATTTGGTTTCCACATTAATTTTTCACGTTTTTTATGCAACGTCCTAAACCCATCACATTTATGTTATTATGAGTCAAAGTCCTAACACCTTATGTTAACACGACAAAGGCTTATATGTGGATGCACTCTACACGTGTGATTATAATGCACCCCTACAAATGGAAATGAAATTTGCGCTACATCAGCGTGCATGGTAGTCATTTAGTTTGAAAAATAAACTTTGGCAAGTCAATAGGTCTATGCCCCGGGCAAAAACTATTAGCTTGGCCAATTGTATATTTATCATGGTTTTGCGTCACCCTTGCGCCACTCAAGGGGACTCGAGAGTGACGCAAAACCTAGAATGACATTTACCAAGCCATCCAAGGCCACCTTCCGTGGCCCCGCGTTTCTAGGTAAATGTGGAGTAACACAAGGCAGCGCAAGTAGGTGCTTTGCGTTACTTTGTCCCAGAGAGGCTTTCCATGGGTAAAGCATGGATGTTCCCACACATCCACCCATGGATTTTGACGCATTCCCAGATATACCATTAGTGGTAGACCACGGAAGGTGTAACAAGGATAAATATGCTTTTTTCTCCTTGTTTTTTCCTCTTTCTAGGTATAATGCATTCTGCAACACATGTAGAAAGAGGAAGAGCCTGCACAAAAACAATCCTGCCTACAATGCAGGTACCCTTGCACCATGGTGCAAGGGTGCCTGCATTGGCGCCAGTGCAGGCAGAGAGCAGGTATGTGCTGTATAATGTTAAATACGGTGCATTCATACCCTTTCACACAGTGCATCTTAGCAAGGTGACTTGCGGCATTGCGTGAATATTTGAAAAATATGCCCCTAAGTCTCATAGGTTTTCTAAGTTCTAGTTTCTGAGGTGACTTCACTTGCAATAGGATTTCAGCAGTCTTCTTGTATGCAACTCACTACCTAGCCAAGCCCAGCAAGTGAGACCTGGTTTGCATTGGTAGTTATTGATCAACCTCCATCGAGCCAACCCAAACTGTATAACTTTCATGTGTTTGCACCTTCTTTTGTCCTTACAGAGGGCTAGTTAGTATGCGGATGATGAAGAGACACTGCTTGACATTCTACATCTTCATAGAATACTGTTAGTCAAACCAACAATAAGGTTAGAGTGCATACAATCAGAAATTTAACTCACTGGGTTCAGTCCACTTTGCAACAAGGTGCTCTGTCTCAACCTGTGCTGTGCACATTCAACGCGAGTGGGACCGGTGTAAAGTGGGACAATGCACTGTTTTACATCATATAGCCACTGGCTGCTATGTTATATATTTCTATATTATATTCTCTTGTCTTCCTGCATTCCCACCACACTTGCCACAAGGGTTAGTTGCACCACACAAAGGTCAGAAGTACTCTACATGAGGATACCGCTCCTCACTAAGCTCCAATCAAGTGCAGTCGTGACATATGATGACCCATTCCCATTTCCCTTATCTGAACCATTACAATATCTCAGTGTTCTCTGATGGAATTTTCTATGAATTTGATTGCAGAAAGCGAGATCCACTTTTCTTCTGCACAGGCTCCTCTATATCAGGTTAAGTTTGTATCAAATCCTAGCCTTTTAATTCATAGCAGACCTCCTTTTAAGGATAATTTATAGAGAATAGTCCAGAGGCCTAGCTCTAGCTCATCTTGCTGAGTGTAGAAGGTAGTCAGTAGATTACCTAGCTAGCAGTTGCACTATTTCTTTACAAGAACGTTCTGAAGCTATCACTATTCAAGCAATCTTATAGGATTTGCCATGAATGATGACAAACTTCAACACTACAATGCCAGAAGGCTGGACTTCAGATCCTTGAAAGCATCAAGAAACTTTACCCATCTTCCACATCAGATATCCCTAACCCCCTTTCACTATTAGCTATTGTCACTCAGTACATTGACTCAGGCCGATGTACAGTTCAATAATTAAGCTTGAAATATTGAATCAACCAACTTATTGCAACTATCAAATTGGCTCTCCACCCCCAAGCATGTATGTATTTGACCAACTGACACTCACCTTGCCCCATTGTCTTACTAATAGAAAGCACACCTGAAACAAATTCTCCTTTTCTGCATGGTCACTCCAGATTTTCACTAGGGCTGGGCGGAAGTCGCGGAGTTTCACTCAGCAGAATTCCGTGGAGTTACCTAAAAACCCTGCGAGATTCCGCGGAGTTCCGTGAGTGGAGGAAATTTGGCACGTCGCGCTGTTCACGCTGATTTTCAGCACGGGAGCTTGTTCCACGCTGAAAAATCAGAGCAAATGGCGCCACGTTTCTTCTTTCTGCCGCTCGAGCAGATTTTCTACTCGAGCAGCAGCTTTCTCAACGCGAACCATAGCGACCTGCTGCGGCCGCCCATGTAGAAAAATCTCTACAGGAGGTGTTCTAGCGCTCGAAAATTGCACTAAGGGATGCAAACTCTCACTTGCCAACTTAAAGTTGGTGAGTAGCGTGCAAGGAATAACTTCGCCATGTGGTGGTTGGCTTAGTTTTGCTGGAATTCCACATTCCAATCGGAGAGTGGAGTGGGCACAACTCTGCGAACTCCGCAGGCGGAGCGGAATTTTTCATCCAACCCTAATTTTCATCCTTTTCTGGGCCTAATTTTAGCTGGCTTTAGGACTCTGTGCACTTTACCGCTGCTAAATAGTTCTAAAGTGCCTCTGATTCTCCTCTAAATAATGTGCAGTACATTGCAACTCCTTATTTGGCCTATTTAACTTCGCTATCAGTTAATTGTAAAGGGTGCCTTAAGTTCAAACTGGAATGGCATGGTGAGCAAAAAAACGATGGATTTAGGCCCAGATCTCTGTACTGGGGTGAATGTATGATTGTTCTGCATTCTGTCCATCAATTGTTCTTTTTGAATTTGTCACCCCGAGTGGGAAGGGTATGCCCAGACGTGGGTCCCGTGCTCTCCATGCCACTGGAGTCAAGCTATCCTGGCTGATGAGGGGTGAAACCCCGAAACCGGTCCTAGGATGCTTGTTTCCAGTCCAGGGAGGACCTAGACTGGCAGTTCGGGCTGGACTGTTCGCATTGGGCGCAGGGTCAAGACTGATTTGCATATGGCTGGGTCCAAACTGGAATGGCATGGTGAGCAAAAAAACGATGGATTTAGGCCCAGATCTCTGTACTGGGGTGAATGTATGACATTGTTCTGCATTCTGTCCATCAATTGTTCTTTTTGCATTTGTCACCCGAGTGGGACGGGTATGCCCAGACGTGGGTCCCGTGCTCTCCATGCCACTGGAGTCAAGCTATCCTGGCTGATGAGGGGTGAAACCCCGAAACCGGTCCTAGGATGCTTGTTTCCAGTCCAGGGAGGACCTGGACTGGCAGTTCGGGCTGGACTGTTCGCATTGGGCGCAGGGTCAAGACTGATTTGCATATGGCTGGGTCCAAACTGGAATGGCATGGTGAGCAAAAAAACGATGGATTTAGGCCCAGATCTCTGTACTGGGGTGAATGTATGACATTGTTCTGCATTCTGTCCATCAATTGTTCTTTTTGCATTAAGTTCACCTAAGGCATGGAAATTTAAATATTTTATGTGGGTGACAGTTTATATTTGCACCACCTAAATATATGATAACAATCTATGTCTACCAGAAGCACCACTGTGCTCTGGCTGGCCTGCAGTTTAAATGTGCTGCAGTGACACATGGCAGGGAAATGTTCATTTGCTATGTAGGAAAAGAATATTTTTGTATATTCATAAGTCACCCCTAAAAGTGTGCCATGTAAGCCACAGAGCAGGATGCTAATATATAAAAATTGGGTACACTATATATTGGGGTTAATGTGCCGTCACAGTGAAATAAAACCCAAAAGCTATTTCACTTTGTAGGCCATGCCTGACCTTTCCATACTAGTCCTAACTTGAATTCAAGTCTTTATTTTCCACTTGTGCTTAGGGACAGGCTAGTAAAATGATTCAACCTTATTTCCTGTTTGGTTTTTAAAATCTGACTCAATTGTGATATCAGATTGCTTATATTTTATGCAGAAAAATAACTTTGTAAAATGTACTTTAGGCTGCCTGGGTCAGAAGTGCCTTAAAACCAGTGCTTAATTTGTAAACTATTAGGTGCCAGGGCTCTGACCGGGAGGCCACTGCAGCTTGCACCACCCATCGCCCTTGTCATCGCTGCCAAAACAACTACTAATCATCTCTCTCTCATGTAAATGCGACAGTTCAGATTATTCCAGGTCCCCAAAGCTAAAGCAATCGCTGGGGAGGCAGGTATTTGCAATTTTAATGTATATTGTATTCCTAAACAACCATTGTTCTGCTCATCTCTAAATATGATGAGCAGCGCCACCATGTGGTAGACTGTTCTAGGTATGGTGTTGACAAATAGGTGCCGGTGCCGAGCACCGGAAACCAATTAAGTGCCGGTGCTTAGCACCGGAAAGCCCCGGCTCAAATTAAGCACTGCTTAAAACTAGTTCTGCCAATCATCAGACTTCCAGAGCTGGAAACACATCCTTGGCTGGGAGACTTAACGACCCTGGCTCGGAGGAAAATATTTTGCAGCTGGGCTCTGGAAAGGCCAATGACAGATTACTGCCGCCCACTTAGCAGAAATTAGCTGTATGGGAATGGACAGGAACAGTTGCCAGGACAAAGGGCAGCCTTAGCAGTACCTCTATTGACTTTGAGATGCCAGGGAGGGTTTCTCCTATTCACTCTTATGAGCCACCTAGACAGCCTGTCACAGTAGGGAGATAAACCAGTTTGGAGCCTGTCAGGTAAGGCAGTGGCAAAGGAGCTAAAGACAAGCCTGGCTCGTGGAGCTGGGTTCCACCATCTTGAAAAAGTGGCTCCTGGGTACGTTTACAGTAAAGCAAAATGGAAGTGCTGCAAAAGGATGTGGGGGGACTGTGACAAATTTGCTAGGATTGGGTGGTAGAATTCCTCCAGTGACTGGCTAGTTCACATGATAAATATGGCTCTTCTGCCACTACTGTCTCAGAACATCCCTGGACCTGTGAAGACCCCATCTGAAGAAGGCGGCCCTGCTGGAAGAAGACTTCTGACCCCTGGTTCCTACTGGAAGACAAAGACTCGCACAGGAACTCAAGGACTCCTGAATTCTGTTGGCACACAAGGACTGTTCTTCAAGGGTCAAATGGTTGGCCTCCTGTTTACCTGCTTTAGAGACCAGAAAGCAGAAGGACTCCTGACTCCAAGTAGGCTCAACTGACTGGGGAGGACAAGTCCCTGCAGAAGACCTGGCTAGAAAGAGATGTGGGGCCCAGAAACCTGCCCTGGTGTGCTAGGGGTTGTAGGACTAACCAGAAGAAGCTTTCACAGCAGTTGGAGACTACAATTCAAAGTCAAACCTTTGACCAGGACATCCCATTTAGTGTAGCCAACCTCGTCTCTAATGCAGTCAGCCTCAAATTGTGCCTAAGTCGTGTCCCACAAAAAGCTGTTGTCTTTCTGTAGTGCTTGACTTTCCTAGGCTCTTTTTGCCTCAAAACTTAAAAAACTCACATCTATGGTTCCCCTCAATCTATTCTGATGATCGTGGTGCCTTTTTGGTCATTACATTTTCCTCTGGTTTACTGATTTGGTTTGGGAGTTTTATTGTGCTTTGTTCCTTACTTTTAAATTGTTGGCCCTGCTTGACCTTAACACACACTTGTGTAAGAATTGGCTGCTGCTTGTGCCAGAGCTAGCAGGGGTTTAGCATAGATTCTCTCAGAGCTGTGTTTTGACCTTACCAGAGTGGGTTTATGATTGAGGTGTTAGGGGTATCCTCCTCGCACATTAATAACCTCATTTCTGACAACACCCATTAAACACTAAATCACATACAATTCACAAACATAAACATGCTCCACTCATGTACTCACTAACGCCAGGACACCTTCTAAGGGTAACATAGTGTTTTAAAAAACTTTCATTCATGTTCTGCACACACACATGCGTGCATACACACATCATTTCAGGAACCAAACTCACAGAAAATGTACAGGTTCCACTCATTCAACTATCTACCACACACTCACTATACACTTGCACTCACACATGCACAGTCTACTCTTGTACAGTAACATCAAACACACCAGTCTCTTGAACGTTACATTGACACACATTAAATGCTTGAACACACTCTACTCCTACACTGCACCAACACACACAAAACAAATCCATTTACAAAAAAAACAGGCACATCAAAAACTATTTGCACCCAATTTCCATTCATACAAATTAACCAAGCACACTATGAACATAAATCCTACTCACACTGTATATGTGCTCTTTACAAATTGCCACCGCCTCTATATTTTTCCTCACTGTATGTGAGCACATTTTGCATGGTATTAGTCTGTTGCGTGCCTCAATTGTTCTTCTGTTTCTTATTTGCTGCTATTGACTGTCCTGCAAGTAATGCTTCCCCAGCTCTATTGAAAGTGGGGTGACCTACTGGGTCTGAGATTATTGATGCAGAATGGAGGTGCTCTCAGTCTGGACAAGTCAGTCTTTCCTCACTCCTACATTTTGTCATGGAGCCAGGGGAGTAATTAGTACGGTCCCCTCGCAGCCCCCGTGATGCGGGAGGAGGGGTGCAGGTACCCCACTCTGGAAGAGGGCCCCCATCCACTTCTGAAGCCTACTCACAAAGACTGCAGGACAAAACACAGCAGCTGCTGCATGGGATGGGATATCCCAGCACAGTGACTAACTCATCACTGTTGCTGGCAGAGAAGGCCCCCCAGTGGAAAGGCGCCTCCAAGTCTCCTGATTTCAGTGAGGAAGAAAAATACAGCAGGGCCCAGGGTGAGGGAGGGGAAACACAACACAGGGCAGTAAAATGGCGGACAAAAGAAAACAGGCACTACAGAGGCACAGCTGTGTGTGTGTGTGAGAGAGAGGGGGAGAAATGCAAGCATTTGTGTGAGGTGATAAAGAAACAGGCTACAGAGAGAGGTGGAGAAGTGAGAAAAAGGCAGATGAGACCGGTGTGAGAGAGAAAAAGGTGAGAGATAGCTGCCAGAGACCGAGGAGAGAGGTGATAAAGAAGTAGGAAGGTGAGAAAGGAGCAGCGTAGAGAGACACAAAAGAGAGAGGTGTGTATGAGCTATAGCCAGGTGAATGACCACTGAGAGAGAGATAGAAGGGGAGGCCAGTGAAAGATGTATAAAAGAGACAGAGAGTTGTAAAAGAAATAGCTGAGAGACAGAGACATGGCATTACATGATGTAGACAGCGATAGAGTGAATGAGATGGAAGTTGGTAAAGATACAGCCATGTTATAGAGGACAACTGAGGGTGATAGTGTGGAGGAGACAGGTGTGTCAGAGGTAGGCAGACAGGTGAGATACAGCTTAAATGGATGGAAGGGGAGAGACGGGATAGAGCTAGAACAGTTAGAAAGAAACAGTTGAAAGAGAGATAGTTCTGTGGGAGGGAGAAAAGTTAAACACAGCTGAGAGATATAGAAGGAGAGACTTGTGAGAGTATAAATAGTCACAAAAGAGAAGGATGAGAAAGAGAAATACAGGTTAGAGAGAGATGTGAGAAAAGGACAGGCTGAAAGAGGTTATTAAGTGACAGACAGGTGAGAATGGGGCAGCACAAGGAGAGAAAGAGGGGGAAACTGATGGACATGATGAAGAGTCAGGTTAAAAAGAAACAGTGGGAGAGAGAGATGTAAATCAAGAGACAGATGCTAAAGAGACAGAGCTGAGAGAGAGGCAGAGCGAGAGATCAAGGTGATACAGAGACACGATAGAAAGAGAGCAGAGGGGATGGGGAGAGATAGGGAGTTAATAAAGAGACATGATATAAAGAGACAGGTAAGGGAAATAGCTAAGAAAGAGGTAATAAAGAGACAGTCGTGTGAGAGAGATAGCTGAGCAAGAATGAAGAGAAGGGTGAAAGAGGCAATAAAGACACAGGTATGCAATAAAGAAACAACTAATAGACAAAGGAAGAGGTGATGATAAAGAGACAGATGGGAAAGAGAGAGAGAGAGAGGTGAGAGAGGAAAACAGGTGACACCGAGACAACTAATATGGAAGGGGAGAAAAGGAGGAGAGATAAGGAAAAAAGCAGGGCAGAGAAAACAGGTGGGATAAGAGACAGAAAAAGGGAAAGGAGAACCATAGGACAGGGAAGATGTGAAGGACAGACCAAAAGGAGAGGGCCACATGAGGCAGATTGTTGGTAGGAGAAGAAACAGATGGGTAGCATAGATAAGGGAAGGGAAAAATGGAGCTCGACACAAATGAGAAAAGAAAGCATGTTCTCTTACAAATGTAGATTAACATTCTGATGTTACATTATAGAGAATGTGTGTACTCCACATGTAGAGTGTGGATTAGTGTACAAAGCACAGCATCACCAGTTAGAGCAGTGTCTTTATCCTTAGCTATTGTTTTTCTTGAAATGCTTGGTCTTTAACAGCTTTCCAGTTGCCTAGATAGCCAAAGGCAATATGTAGCATAGGGAAACCTCATAGATGGCCAAGAAGGCTCCACCAGATTGACTTTTGCAGTATCTCAGAGATAAGTCTCATTGGACCTGAAGATCTCAAATGTCTTCTGGGGCAGAATCTTCTAAGAACATACACTTTAAGGCACAAATGGCCTTTGTAATAAACAGCTGTATGGGCCCGGCATAGTGCCTTTACTTCTATGGAGCACAAAAGAATGTGGTTTCTTCACTCTGTAAATCAACCAAACACGCGTGTCTTGAACACTATCTTTACATGAAGGACATTGTCATAGTCCATACAAAATAAATTGATGACCCTCATAAATGAGGCCCTTTTTGTCGAGCCCAAAAACTGAAGAATATGTCTGATCAGTCTGGACTGTACTAAATTGGGGACCTAAAGAGAGTTGATGGTCAATATAAACTCCGGCCAGGAAAACAGAGGTGAACAAGGTATAGCCACTCCATTTTGTGATATTTCATTTGTCCCGCCACTGAGAGTGGGCTTACTTACTCTTATCCACACATGAAGCTGTTCTTTGCCCTCTCTACTCTCAGACATGAGGCTGCAGAAGACAACAGCTCTCACTCTGAGATGGCACATCCCTCCCAATTTACAAGAAGTGGCAGCACCAAGCCTCAGGATGATGGCAGTCTGTCACCTTTCAAGATTGCTTCTTCGGACTTTCCACTACGGATGGTTGTAAAGTGATGTAATAATCAGCAGTAGAGTTGACCAGCCGTAGACCTGGCAAAGGTGGTAAAGAAAGCAGAGGCCTGGAGCGATGTACTACTAGCTGAATTGCTGATCTGAAAGCGCCTAGTAATAAAGGTGTCCGTATGACTCAAGCTAAATATACTAGGCGAGTGGAAAAGTAGCAGAGTGGCTGTAAAAAGGCAAAGAACAGCAGTAGGAAATCCAGAGTCTGAATATGTGTGTAACGTGCAAATACCTCTGCTGCAAGTCTCTGTATATTCTGCAGCTCTGAGAGTCCTTATGAAGGTAGCTGGTGAGGGGCATGGATTGCATGTAGTGGAGGTGGCCCTCTAAGGTTTTGTTACACCACTGCATGGAGCGATGAATGGGGTAGAAAAGATGCAATTACACAGGAAGGAGGCAAGAGGCCTACATATCCTGCCTCAGTGGCGTAGCGTGGGCGGCGCCACAGGGGCGGTTGCTCCGAGCACAAAATTCTTAGGGGGTGTAACATTTTTACATTTTCCTAATCTAATAGATGTGCTTGGGGATAAGTGTCTCGATACTGGACTGGTGGAAGTAACTCAGGAAGTGTAACGGTCCACCACGGGCGCTGGCAACCCACGTTACGCCGCTGTACTGGCTTGTTCACCAATAGTATTACCCTTCCTTTCTATTGCACATTTTTGGTTGGAAGAGGCTGGTGTATCATGGAAGAAAGAGATGTTTACGATCCTTGCACTAGGAGAACGAGAGCTATGTTCTAAGGTGTAAAAACACTTACATTAGAAATATATAATGCAATATATTGACAACTGTACCTTAAAGATCAAGTTAATCACCCAGTAAATATATGAAACCATTCTGTGTGATCCTACTGTGGGGGCTCAGTTAACGAAAGCATCCACTGCATAGATCTGTGGTTCATCACCTAGTCACAGGTTTGAATCCCAATGGTTCTAATCAGATTTTCATTCTACCAAGGTCGATAACAATGAGCATCCCTTATATGTCAATTGTCCTAACAAGTTCCCTAGGGGGTGAACTGGCACGCTACAAATACATGTGTTAAGTTTACATTCGTTTAAAAGTTTAGATACATTTTATTAGGTGATCTATAATGTTCAATATGGGACTAAAGGGTTCTGCTTGCAAAGGAAGCACACACAAATAATAAAATATGCAGAGTTTGGGGAGTAATACCATATTCTGTTTTGGATTAAATCGCAAAATGCACTCTGTTAAAATACTAAATCACAGATTATGTTCCCAGAAGTCAGGCTACTTTCCCAGGAGACACGGTTCACGATCACGGTTGTGTTTGTGAAATTACATGAAACGGAAGAGTGGGTGGAGTAATGCAGCATGTGTCCCTGCGGAAGCACTCAAAACAGCTTGCCCCATGCACTTCCAATGTGTCATGGCAGCTGTTGACATACTTCTGTCCACCTACACAGCCAGAATTTAATTATGTGAGTTG
This sequence comes from Calotriton arnoldi, assembly GCA_963921515.1. NCBI lineage: Eukaryota > Metazoa > Chordata > Amphibia > Caudata > Salamandridae > Calotriton > Calotriton arnoldi. Next base: position 41,575 of record CAWUFW010018268.1, on the reverse strand, counting down.
GGCTGTGTCCACAGAGGGAGAAGGCGTTCTGGAAACGACTTTGCTCAGAGTCATTTTCTTAGGAAAGTCCCTCTCCTAAAGAAGCGATTCCAAATCTGTCTTCCTCTCGGTGATTACGCAGCAGCTTTTATAGCAGGAGCAAAGCCTTTCAGATTTCGGAAAATCCCTGATGATTGATTCGTCACAAAAATAAACGCTTTTTTATAAAACAGAATATTTAGCGGCAACTGTGCAATTGTACCAAGCCCATCTGACTGAAACAGGTGTCGCCCAGTTTAATTCATTGATCAAATTTCAGTGTGGCATTTTCTGAGCATGTTTAATTTAGACCAGGCATGTGTAGGCTATATGGAACCTTTCAAAAAAGCCTTGCAGCAATCCACATTCAAACATGAACATCGCAGGCCTGATTCACTAAGGTAACTTACACTTTTGAGTAAGTTTACGCTTTAGGAGTAAGATTTACTTCTTTTCGGTATTCCCACACTCAAGGCCTGATTCGAAAAGGTAACTTACACTTTTAAGTAATTTACACTTTTGAGTAAGTTTACTGCTTTTTGGAATTCACAAACTCAGGGTGTAAATTTACTACAAAAGTGCAAGATACATGTCTCCACACACTGTATATAGTAATCGGCTTGCTCTTGTGTGGGTGAATGACATCCCTACCTAAACCTCTTCCTCATTCTCCCTAAACCCCTCTTACTGGTCCCTATACCCATCCCCTTGTGTAGTAAATATTCCCTTTTTTTGCCCACTCCCTCTAGTCCCTTTCACATTTACTACTAAAATGTATACTTACATGTGTGGAGAATACACAGTCGAGGCAGAGTACTCTGCACATATAACTATAGGTAATGCCAAGTCGTAAACTCCACAGGTAGTTTGTGAATAGCACTTTGTAGTACTGCAAAACATACTACAAAGGGCAGTTTGGGAATCAGTACATAAGAGTGTAAGTTACTACTAAAACAAGTAGTAAATCCAGCTCTAAATATGGCCAACCACTGCTACTGCAACACTCTCTCATGGGAAATCATGGAGGTAAGAACTTAAAATAAAACCCCTAGGAAACAATAATAAATGAAATTATTTAAACTAGTAAAAATATAAATATATATATATATATATATATATGCATTTTTTAAAAGTGTATTTAATTATAAAAAAATAATAACCTATTTGCAATTAAAAACAATGTAACAATACATTTGATTACATTATTACATTAATTGTAATTAATTCTATACATCACTTTTAATAATTAATAATGCACAATAAAGAAATTCTCTTTAGGCAGGAATTTTTTTCAGTTAAACTTCTGGGAAATAGTTTGAATTTAACATGTTTCATTAATTAAAGTTTTAATTCAAAATTAGTTTAATAGTGTTAAAGCATTTTTTTAAATTTTGTTCTACATGGCAAGTAAATATATAAAATACATTTACATTAGTATTTAACATAATATTTTTAATATTTATTTTTGAGTTTAAAAACTTTTATTTTTCCATATACTTAACCATGTGGAGATCTCCACTCCAACTATGATGGCTCCCTATGGTAAAGTGTAGGGAAAATTAAAAACCTGTATTTTCCTTGAAAATATTTTTATATTAAATATTAAAATTAATAACCTTTTTCTAACAATGCCATCAGTACTGCCTCAAAAAAATAGGAATATCCTTCCTGCACATATGAGACTGAGACCCCTAATGACTTTCAAAGGACAGAACATGGACTGAACATATATCCCTTTAAGTCAATCTCTTACTTGAGCACACACATATGGTCCTAGGTCACCGCACAGAATTCAACTACATCGAGAGACAACTGCATTGACATCAAAATCAAAATTACCAGTACCAATACATTGAAGCAGCTATGTACAATTATAAGTGTTCTAACCATAATTGTTATCTTAAAGCCTACAACTTAACCTACCCTAATCCTAAATGTAAACCTATGTTTAGCCCTATACCTAAACCTTACTGTAGCCCTAAAATGAAACCTACATCTAAATCCTACTTTAAACTTAACACCAAGTCAAACCATAACCTTAAAGCAAAGTCTACCACATACCTTAGAAGCTAATCTAAATCTTAACATGATTCCTACCCCTAAACCTAACCGGAACCCAGTCCTAAAATGAAGGCTAAGCCTAGTCCCTATCCTAACCATAAACATCATTGAAACCCTGTAACTAGCCTTTACCTTAACAATATACCTTACCTTAACCCTAGTCCTAAACCTAACAATAACACCAACAATTATGATTGTACTTGCCTCAGTCAATGTAGTTAGATTCTTGTTGTGGTATTCGTAGTAGTGATACTCTCAGTCGTAATTTAAATTACATACTGTAATGGAGTGATCTTTGGCTTAGTTTCTTTTTGTGGTGCACAAGGTATTTTGCAGTAGCAAATAACAATATTATTATTATTATGTACATGTTGATAAAATGCAGGTATGTGGTACTAAATAGCACCTCTATGCAAATTAGCACTTTCAGTGAAGCTGGCATAAAAGTTACACATAATAACATGTTAAAGACGCTGAAAAACATTTGATGGATTTACAAAAGGGACAACAAACTTCTTTTGCTCATTACAAATGTTCATATCTCAATATCTGTGCAGCATTTATTGGCGCAAGGAAAACTGCTGAGCAAACAGTTCAGCAACTTATATGCAACAAATATATTTTTTGCAAGTCGATTAGTCTCTTTTAATGATAGTTATTTAAAGATTATAATGAGGGCCTCCAAAATCATGAGACTTGGGGCTATGGCATTTCCAGCATAATTGTAAATTTACCACATTTGCCAAATAATCAACCACCTGCTGCAGTGTGTCCATGTTTTAATAAAAACTTGTTTCCAGGTCGAGCAGATCAAAAGTTATAAAAAAGACGACATGTTGTGTTGCACAGTCGTAGACCATTTGAAAAGGTGAGCTGGTCCTCTTGTAGTAGCAGATTGCTGTACTCGTATATTAAAATGGTACGAATATAGGTGAAACTTTTACCCAGATGATAATAATGTGTGGAAAATGGCCTTTTTGAGTGTCACCCTAAACCTTTTGCCTTCCTCCTTCACTTTTTCTGAATTCGTTTTTGCTGACTTTAGGACTCTGGGCACTTTACCGCTGCTAACCAGTGTTAATGTGCATGTGCTCTTTCCCTAAAACATAGTAATAGTGGCTCGTTCACAATTGGCATATTTAATTTACTTATAGGTCCCTAGTAAAGTGCACAACATGTGCCCAGGGCCTGGAAATTAAATGCTACTAGAGGGCCTGCTATGGCTCAGGCCTGCCATTGCAGGGCCTGTATGTGCAGTTCACACTGCCATTTTGACCTGGCAAGGCCTAAGTTTTCGCTTTTTATACATATGTCACCTTTAAGGTAGGCCCTACACAACCCAGAGGGCAGGGTGAATTGTATTTAAAAGGTAGGACATGTACTTCTAAGTTTGACAGATCCTGGTAGTGAAAAACTCTCAAATTCGTTTTTCACTACTGCAAGGCCTATCTCTCCCATAGGTTAACATTGGGATTACCTTATTTCATTTTATAAGTGTAATTTCTAATTGGGAAAAGATAGATATTTTGAGTTTGGTGTCTCTGGACTCACAATTTAAAATTACAACTTATGGTGAAGTTGGATTTTAGGCTGGAAGTCTGAAAATTCCACTTTTACAAAGTTCAAATAGAACAATTGATAGACAGAATGAAGAACAATGTCATACATTCACCCCAGTACAGAGATCTGGGCCTAAATCGATCGTTTGTTTTGCTCCCCATGTTATTCCAGTTTGAACCCAGCCATATGCAAATCAGTCTTGACCCTGCGCCCAATGGGAACAGTCCAGCCCGCACTGCCAGGCCAGGTCCTCCCTGGACTGGAAACAAGCATCCTAGGACCGGTTTTGGGGTTTCACCCCTCATCAGCCAGGATAGCTTGACTCCAGTGGCATGGAGAGCACGGGACCCACGTCTGGGCATACCCGTACCACTCGGGGTGAGAAATGCAAAAAGAACAATTGATTGACAGAATGCAGTACAATGTCATACATTCACCCCAGTACAGAGATCTGTGCGTAAATCCATTGTTTTTTTTGCTCCCCATGAACAAATACAGTTTGAACCCAGCCATATACAAATCAGTCTTGACCCTGCGTCCAATGTTCGGTCTGGACTGTTCCCATGAGGCACAGTGTCAAAACTGATTTGCATATGGGTGGGTCTAAACTGGGGTGGCATGGTGAGCAAAAGAACAATGGATTTAACCCAGATCTATTGACTGGGGTGAATGTTTGATTTGCTCTGCATTCCGTCCTTCATCTGTGTGTCTTTTGCTTTCTCGCCCTAAGTGCGCTGGGTATGCCCAGACGTGGGTCCCGGGCTCACTGTGCCACTGGATTCAAGCAGGCCTGGCTGATGAGGGGTGATGCCCCGAAACTGGTCCCAGAATGTTTGTTTCCGGTCTAGGGAGGACCTGGCTTAACAGTTCGGTCTAGACTGTTCCCATGAGGCACAGGGTCAAGACTGATTTGCATATGGCCTGGTCTAAACTGGGGTTTCATGGTGAGCGAAAGAACGATGGATTTAACCCAGATCTATTGACTGGGGGTGAATGTTTGATTTGCTCTGCATTCCGTCCATCATCTGTGTGTCTTTTACTTTTACAAAGTTAGCATTTTCTTACTTTAAACATTATGTGCCTTATGCCATTCTCCAATACACGTCTGTGGTGGGTGACAGCTGGGCTTTGTGCATTCCCTCTAGACAGACACACACAAAGAGAGCTAAGGTGTTCTTGATGGGTCATTAACATCCTGATGGGTCATTAACATCCTGATGGATAATCCTGGGCAGGATGGGAGGGAGTAGCTGACACTTGCACCTGAATAGGCTGTGCCTGTCCCCACACAAAGAGCTGTATACTCCCTGTAGTGAGTCTAGAGCCAGGGAAGGAAGGGCAGCGAATCTGTGCACTTCAAAGCCTTTCTTTGAAGTCTCCCCCACTTCAAAGGCACAACTGGGTATAAGTACTGGACTTTGACACCACCAACTCAGTATACTTCTAGACCTGTGAAGGCACTACCAAGAAGAGGATCTGCTGTGCTGCTCAAGGACTGCCACTCTGCTGGAGCTACTGTTTGCTGAACTCTTGCCTTGCTGTGTTGCCCTGCTGCTCTCTCTCTGCCTGGGTGAGAAGGGCTGGACCTGCATCACTTGAACCCAGAGTGAACCCAAGGGCTTGCTGGGTTGCCTCCTGTTGCCTAGGTCTCGGGGACACAAAAGACTTAGACCCCTCCTGTTCCAACCCTTGGGCTTCTCTTCTTGTGAATCTGTCCTGCCAAGTGGGTCTTGGACCCTGGGAAGTCGACCTACGGGTTTGCTCCACTGGAACTGACCCATTGTCTGCTGTGAGAGCAGAATCGACGCATCAACGCTGTTGTGGGAACCGGACCGGCGCATCGCACTCAGAACCGCTGCATCGCACTCGGAATCATCGCTTCAGATCCAACACCGCCATCACTGCATAAAAAAGATCACCGCATCGCCTCTACATTGTGGAGAAACCCAGCGCATTGCATTCGGAACCGCTGCACTTCGGAACTGACGCTTCGCTCAGGGAACCGATGCATCGCTGCAGCTGCATGGAGGAATTTTGCACAACACCTCAACTACATGGAAATCACAGATGCATCTTGCTCTTACGACCAGGATCAAGGTACTTTTGCTCAGCAGGTCCTGTGTGGGTCCTGTATCCAGCCCACGCTCCATTGCGGTCGGCATGAACTCTTGGCTTTGTCCTTGTCCAGCGCGACCAATTAACTCTTTAGGCACTACTTACTTCTAAGAGATGTTGTTGCATTTAATCCTAAAAAACTCATATCTCAACTTTTACTTTTAGATTTTTGTGTTTGGGTCTTGTCATATTAATGAAATCATAATCGGTTTTTCTAACCTGTTTGGAGTCTTTTTTGTTGTGTTTTCACTGTGTTACTGTTTGAAGTGTTACACAAATACTTTACACATTAACTTCTAAGTTAAGCCTGACTTCTCTTTGCCAAGCTTCCAAAGGGTGAGCGCAGGATAATTTAGGTTGTGTTGTGATCTACCCTGACTTGGATTGTGGTTCCTGCTTGGACAGGGTGCATACCTCTGCCAACCAGAAACCTAATTTCTAACAGTGTTATTCTGACCAAATAGTGAAGTAATACTGCTATGAATGTAGCGCACAACCATTCTCCACAGATCTGGCCTGCCACCATTACCTTCACTACCTGCCCGCCCCCTTTCCTAGTTCATCATCATCATCATCAGCATTTGTAGAGCGCCTGGTTACACCAACGGTGTGTCCCCGCGCTAAAGCAGATTCTCAGAATGACACGAGATAGGTAGGTGTGCACTAGCTGTCATGTTTCTAGGTCTATTCTAATCTACTGGTGGGAAAAAGCCAAGTTTTCAGCCTTTTCCTAAAGGCAGCTTCACATGGCTCTTTTCTCAAATCCACCGGTAGTGAATTCCAATGTTTTGCTGCTAAGTATCTGAAAGAGCAGCCACCTAGCCTGGCCTTGCTAATTCTGGGTACAATTACTAGTGTCTTTCCTTCAGATCTTAGGCTTCAATTGGGGGTATAGGGTGTTATCATGGTTTGCAGATAACTTGGGCCTTTATTAGCTAGGATACGGTGACAAAAGCACATTGCCTTGAACAGGATCCTTTTGCCCACAGGTAGCCAATGCAGTTTGGCCAAGGCCTTTGTGTTGGACGATCTTCTATTGAGATTCAGCACTAGCTGGGCAGCAGCATTTTGAACTGATTGCAACTTCATCAGCCTTTTTTTAGCTACGCCTAGGTATAGAACATTGCGTAGTCAATCTGAGAGGTGACCACGGCATGTACTATAGCTTTTCTGGCTTGAACCGGTAGCAGGTCAATGACCTTCCGTAGGGTTTTCAGCGTTCCGAAACATTTGCCTGTTATTTTTCGGATTTGACTTTCATATGTCAGGTTAGAGTCAAGCCATACTCCAAGGTTCTTGACTTCGGTTTTAGGGGTTGGGAGTTGGCCAAGCGCTTCCGGCCACCAGGCTGATGTCCAGATAGAAGGTGCTCTTCCCATTACCATCACTTCTGTTTTACTGCCATTAAATTTTAAGCAGTGGTCTGCCATCCATGCTGTTACCTCCCCCATACATTGGGAAAATTGATGTGCATTAATTTCTGAGTTTTGAGATAGTGTGACGATAAGCTGCGTATCGTCAGCGTATGATACAATGGACACCTTGTGACCTTCCACTATATTAGCAAGTGGTCCCATATATAGATTGAACAATGTGGGGCTCAGTATTGATCCCTGGGGTACTCCTTGTAATAGGGGAGATCTCTTAGATGTGAATGTATCTTGTGTAACCTGGAAACCCCTTTCCGCCAGGAAGGATCTCATCCAGCTCAGGGCCGTGCCCCTGATTCCACAGGACTCTAACCTCTGGAGAAGGAGGCCATGGGAGACTGTGTCAAATGCTGCACTGAGATCCAACAGGATCAGTGCAGCTGTGTGTCCTTCGTCCGGCCGTTGTCTAAGAGTTTCTGTGGCCAGGAGCAAGGCGGTTTCAGTGGAGTGTGTGGCACGGAAGCCTGATTGTAAGCAGTGTAGTAGGTCATTACTATCGCTGTGTTTTGTGAGCTGTGTGTTAACTATTTTTTCTGCAATTTTGGCAAAGAAAGGTAGGAGCAAAATGGGACGTAGATTCTCTAGTACCTCATAATCTATTTGTGGTTTTTTCCTTAATGGACGGACCATAGCTTGCTTCCATTCATAGGGAACTTCGCCCGATTGGAAGGAACAGGAGATAAGTTCCGATATGAGAGGTACAATACATTTTGCTCCTTGTAGTAAGATTTCGGGACGAGCTGGGTCCCTATGTGAACCTGATTTGATTCCAATTGCTAGTTTCCTTATTACATCTGGCTCTGGCACTTTGAATTCATCTAGGGTTGCACCTCTGACTACTGTAGATGTAGTGCCTTTGGAGCCGGTGCCCTGACGTGCTTCCCTAGGGAAGGTATCATAGATCTTTGTCACTTTCTCTGCAAAGAAATCAGCAATTCTATTGCAGGATTCCTCTGATATAGAGGGGGGCTCTGTTAATCTATCCGCTGACTGTAGGGATTTTAATATGGCTAACATTTCTTTTGAGGAGTTTTTAGCCATTTCAATTTTCCTAGTGTAGAACTCACAGCGAGTTTTCTTTATCAAAGCGTAATATGTTTTTTGTTGTTGTTTATATTCTCCTTTAATGTTTACACAGTAATTGTTACGCCACCTGCGTTCCAACTGTTTACATTTTTGTTTGGCCTTCATTAAGGTGTCATTGAACCATGGAGCTGAAATGTTCCCCTTCCTGGTATTTTTGGTCGTCCAGGGCGCTATTTCATTCAGCGCTTCAGTTATCCATGTTCCCACTTGTCTGTTGGCTAAATTAATATCCTTGTCCAGTTCCGGCTCATTTTTTAGTAGTGCCTGAGTAAACGAGTCCGGATTAAGCTTCTCCCACTTCCTACGGGTTACTGACTTTTTAGGTAAGCTGACTCGTGGGTTCGTGTGTGGGATCTGAAAAGGGATTATGTGGTGATCGGACCATGGAATTGGCCAGGATGCTCCCAATTCCATGTCAGTTATATTAGTAAAAATTGGATCTAAAATGTGTCCTGCTTGATGTGTAGGCGCGTTAACTTTTTGTACTAGGTTAAAGATCATGAGGTCTTTGCAAACAGATTGTACCTCTGGTTTTGTAGTTTCAACAAAATGTATATTGAGGTCCCCTAGAATGAGGATTTTGCTGTGACGTATGGCTGTGTGTATAATTTTTTCACCTAGGCTTGTGATGAATTGTGTTTCTGGACCCGGAGGACGGTAAATCAAGAAACCAGCGCTAGTGTCGTTACCTGCTATGGAAAGCGTGAAAAAGATCCCCTCACATTTGTCAAGGTCTGTTTCCTTAATGTCGCATTTTATCGGTGATTTATAGATTATAGCAATGCCGCCCCCCCCCCTTTGCCCAACTCGATCCTGTATTGCTATCCCGTAACCTTCAGGTAGGGCATCTAGGATATCTGGGGTAGAGCTGTCACTGAGCCAGGTTTCAGTCAAAAACATGGCATCGGGCTTTTTTCCCTCCAGTACATCATGAATTTCATGTTTATGTTTAGTTAGGGATCTACAGTTCAACAGGAGGAAGGACAGTCCTCCCCTCTGTTGAGTATTCATTATTGTTGTGGTGAAGTCCTTACCGCAATTACCGCAGGACAATGCCTCCTTGTCTCCGTGGATATTATGCTTACATGCCTCCATAATGGGTGGCATCAGACTCCTCAGCTCATTCGCTGTGTATTTAAAATCATGATGGGGTAACACACTGCCAGGGGTCCTGGCCCCCGAGCCCGGTCTGGCGCGGACGGGTGCAGACGGGCTTGCCTTTGGCGCGCCCACTGCGCGCATCCGCTGCGCGCGTCCGCTGGCACATCAGAACTAAGTAGGGTGGTGCTCGGCGAAACTCCTCCTCCGCTCCACCCCCTCCTCTCTCTGAAACCAGGTGTGTGTGATTGAAATCTGCTTTGCCACGCCCTCCAGTTACCCCCCCAGTTAGCGGCGCTGCAGCAGGATTCAGACCGAACTCCTAGGTGCATGCTGACATTCACCCCACATTCTTTGTAGCATTTTATATGCATCGTGAATATCAATGTGTACTACTGTTGTACCATTGTATATTTGCTTATGATGATCGTTCGCATTGTACTACTGGACGCCAATCTTTGTTGCTACTGTTGGCTATATTTGTATAACAATAAAACATTTTTTTTTTTTTTAAATGAATGCAGCACACTGTGCCATATCATTTGATTTTTCTTACTACATTATTTAGTCAACCCTGTCTCATAATTTAGTCTTCTTAATTCCAAAGGATCCAAATATAATCAACAAGGGCATAGATATATATGACAAGTTTGGGAAGAAATCCCTAACACTATACTCCGTAATAGTCCCCCTCCACACTCAGAATCCAGCTACCCCCTCCAATTAACTCATTGACTGTATCTTGGCCTTTGAATCTGTACAGCGCTCTGCTGCCTTTTGAGTAGGTTGGCACTATTGAAGTGCCATAAAGATGAATACAGCTCTTACTCAAGAAATGACAAACAACTCCATGTCTTAATATAAAATAATTGAAGGACTGGATAAAAGAAGTACTTTGAAAAAACGCAAAAAAAGACTTTAAGTTCTTTAAAATCAGAAATAGCAAAGTGGACAAACAATTTGCACTAAAACCGTGAGAGAAGGCCAATCAGTCAGTGCTTAGCATGTTATCCATCTATAAACCTCTTAGGGGCTGCTTTATTTGAAGAGAGAGAGTACATGTAAATGTAACTTTATCTCAGGCATATCAAACATCCCTTGAGTTCCATCTCTGGGCCCACACCCTGTAGAGACAAGAGGGAGCAGATATCTGGTTACAGAGAAGAGTTAAAAGAAGTCTGTGGAAGTTTTTGGGTCTGGGGTATCTGCCAGCTCAGTGTGGGAGTGGCTGCAGCTTGCTGATTTCTTTCTGAATTGCCATGTATAACCATCACAACAAGCATATCTACATCATCCAAGCACTGAACGTTTTCACAACTACATAGAAGACAACACCTAGCAAGGAATGGTACATGCCATGATCCATTGCACTCCTAGGAAGCCACATCTGAGCACGACCTACGCATTATGACCACACAATGCTGGATCCGCTCACGTTCAGCTTAACAGGCTATAAGCAATCAGAAGAGCATGGCACATGTTCATGGAATATCACTGCAGCCATTAAACACCCACTGCAGAACAACAGATGTCAAAGTGCATCTCACATGCTAGCCAGCACATCTCTCACCTGCATCATCAAACAATGCAAGACCACTGACTCATTGTCAGTGAAATTGCTCTCCCACCCTCGCAGCTCCACCATTAAGTGAGGCCTGCCCCTGCCCCTGCACTCTTGAGTGTTGGTGATCGAGGCCCTCCTCCACCCGCAGGTTTCCCTGCGCCTCATCCCTGGTGGTCCAGTGGACCTCTGTCTCCTTCCTCTCACTCTGCTCTTTCACTCGTTTTCACTCATTTTTCTACCCTTTTTATCTTTCACCTTTCTGCACTTTTCTGCATCTCTGCTCTTTTGTGCCTTATTTCTGCTCATTTTCCCTTTCTCTCGCTCTGCTCTTTCACTCGTTTTTCTACCCTCTTTTATCTTTCACCTTTCTGCTCTTTTCTGCATCTCTACTCTTCTGTGCCTTATTTCTGCTTATTTTCCCTTTTTTCTTTATCCCTTATTTCCTCCCTTTACCTTTCCCGCCGCTGCTGCCCCCGTGGCCCCTCCCCCCAGCGCGACCGGCCCAATCCAGCTCCCCTCCCGCTCCCGCCTCCCAGCTGTCCAGCCCTCTCCGACCCCTACTTAATGGCGGCCACTGCGGGGACAGGCGAGCAAGACCACTGACTCATTGTCAGTGAAATTGCTCTCCCACCCTCGCAGCTCCACCATTAAGTGAGGCCTGCCCCTGCACTCTTGAGTGTTGGTGATCGAGGCCCTCCTCCACCCACAGGTTTCCCTGCGACTCATCCCTGGTGGTCCAGTGGACCTCTGTCTCCTTCCTCTCACTCTGCTCTTTCACTCGTTTTCACTCGTTTGTCTACCCTTTTTATCTTTCACCTTTCTGCACTTTTCTGCATCTCTGCTCTTTTGTGCCTTATTTCTGCTCATTTTCCCTTTCTCTCGCTCTGCTCTTTCACTCGTTTTCAATCGTTTTTCTACCCTCTTTTATCTTTCACCTTTCTGCACTTTTCTGCATCTCTGCTTTTTTGTGCCTTATTTCTGCTTATTTTCCCTTTTTTCTTTATCCCTTATTTCCTCCCTTTACCTTTCCCTGCCGCTGCTGCCCCCGCGGCCCCTCCCACCCCAGCGCGACCGGCCCAATCCAGCTCCCCTCCCCCTCCCGCCTCCCAGCTGTCCAGCCCGCCCGACCCCTACTTAATGGCGGCCACTGCGGGACAGGCGAGTAAGACCACTGACTCATTGTCAGTGAAATTGCTCTCCCACCCTCGCAGCTCCACCATTAAGTGAGGCCTGCCCCTGCACTCTTGAGTGTTGGTGATCGAGGCCCTCATCCACCCGCAGGTTTCCCTGCGCCTCATCCGTGGTGGTCCAGTGGACCTCTCTCTCCTTCCTCTCACTCTGCTTTTCGCTCGTTTTTCTACCCTTTTTATCTTTCACCTTTCTGCACTTTTCTGCATCTCTGCTCTTTTGTGCCTTATTTCTGCTCATTTTCCCTTTTTTCTTTATCCCTTATTTCCTCCCTTTACGTTTCCCCGCCGCTGCTGCCCCCGCGGCCCCACCCCCCCAGCGCGACCGGCCCAATCCAGCTCCCCTCCCTGCACCCCCGCAGTCCAGCCCTCCCAGACCCCTACTTAATGGCGGCCACTGCGAGGACAGGCGAGCAAGACCACTGACTCATTGTCAGTGAAATTGCTCTCCCACCCTCGCAGCTCCACCATTAAGTGAGGCCTGCCCCTGCCCCTGCACTCTTGAGTGTTGGTGATCGAGGCCCTCCTCCACCCGCAGGTTTCCCTGCGCCTCATCCCTGGTGGTCCAGTGGACCTCTGTCTCCTTCCTCTCACTCTGCTCTTTCACTCGTTTTCACTCGTTTTTCTTCCCTCTTTTATCTTTCACCTTTCTGCACTCTTCTGCATCTCTGCTCTTTTGTGCCTTATTTCTGCTTATTTACCCTTTTTTCTTTATCCCTTATTTCCTCCCTTTACCTTTCCCCGCCGCTGCTGCCCCCGCCGCCCCTCCCCTCCAGCACGACCGGCCCAATCCAGCTCCCCTCCCGCTCCCGCCTCCCAGCTGTCCAGCCCTCCCCGACCCCTACTTAATGGCGGCCACTGCGGGGACAGGCGAGCAAGACCACTGACTCATTGTCAGTGAAATTGCTCTCCCACCCTCGCAGCTCCACCAATAAGTGAGGCCTGCCCCTGCACTCTTGAGTGTTGGTGATCGAGGCCCTCCTCCACCCGCAGGTTTCCCTGCACCTCATCCCTGGTGGTCCAGTGGACCTCTGTCTCCTTCCTCTCACTCTGCTCTTTCACTCGTTTTCACTCGTTTTTCTACCCTTTTTATCTTTCACCTTTCTGCACTTTTCTGCATCTCTGCTCTTTTGTGCCTTATTTCTGCTCATTTTCCCTTTCTCTCGCTCTGCTCTTTCACTCGTTTTTCTACCCTCTTTTATCTTTCACCTTTCTGCTCTTTTCTGCATCTCTACTCTTCTGTGCCTTATTTCTGCTTATTTTCCCTTTTTTCTTTATCCCTTATTTCCTCCCTTTACCTTTCCCCGCCGCTGCTGCCCCCGTGGCCCCTCCCCCAGCGCGACCGGCCCAATCCAGCTCCCTCCCCGCTCCCGCCTCCCAGCTGTCCAGCCCTCTCCGACTCCCTACTTAATGGCGGCCACTGCGGGGACAGGCGAGCAAGACCACTGACTCATTGTCAGTGAAATTGCTCTCCCACCCTCGCAGCTCCACCATTAAGTGAGGCCTGCCCCTGCACTCTTGAGTGTTGGTGATCGAGGCCCTCCTCCACCCACAGGTTTCCCTGCGACTCATCCCTGGTGGTCCAGTGGACCTCTGTCTCCTTCCTCTCACTCTGCTCTTTCACTCTTTTTCACTCGTTTGTCTACCCTTTTTATCTTTCACCTTTCTGCACTTTTCTGCATCTCTGCTCTTTTGTGCCTTATTTCTGCTCATTTTCCCTTTCTCTCGCTCTGCTCTTTCACTCGTTTTCAATCGTTTTTCTACCCTCTTTTATCTTTCACCTTTCTGCACTTTTCTGCATCTCTGCTCTTTTGTGCCTTATTTCTGCTTATTTTCCCTTTTTCTTTATCCCTTATTTCCTCCCTTTACCTTTCCCTGCCGCTGCTGCCCCCGCGGCCCCTCCCACCCCAGCGCGACCGGCCCAATCCAGCTCCCCTCCCCCCTCCCGCCTCCCAGCTGTCCAGCCCGCCCGACCCCTACTTAATGGCGGCCACTGCGGGGACAGGCGAGTAAGACCACTGACTCATTGTCAGTGAAATTGCTCTCCCACCCTCGCAGCTCCACCATTAAGTGAGGCCTGCCCCTGCACTCTTGAGTGTTGGTGATCGAGGCCCTCATCCACCCGCAGGTTTCCCTGCGCCTCATCCGTGGTGGTCCAGTGGACCTCTCTCTCCTTCCTCTCACTCTGCTTTTTCGCTCGTTTTTCTACCCTTTTTATCTTTCACCTTTCTGCACTTTTCTGCATCTCTGCTCTTTTGTGCCTTATTTCTGCTCATTTTCCCTTTTTTCTTTATCCCTTATTTCCTCCCTTTACGTTTCCCCGCCGCTGCTGCCCCCGCGGCCCCTCCCCCCCAGCGCGACCGGCCCAATCCAGCTCCCCTCCCTGCTCCCCAGCTGTCCAGCCCTCCCAGACCCCTACTTAATGGCGGCCACTGCGGGGACAGGCGAGCAAGACCACTGACTCATTGTCAGTGAAATTGCTCTCCCACCCTCGCAGCTCCACCATTAAGTGAGGCCTGCCCCTGCCCCTGCACTCTTGAGTGTTGGGTGATCGAGGCCCTCCTCCACCCGCAGGTTTCCCTGCGCCTCATCCCTGGTGGTCCAGTGGACCTCTGTCTCCTTCCTCTCACTCTGCTCTTTCACTCGTTTTCACTCGTTTTTCTACCCTCTTTTATCTTTCACCTTTCTGCACTTTTCTGCATCTCTGCTCTTTTGTGCCTTATTTCTGCTTATTTACCCTTTTTTCTTTATCCCTTATTTCCTCCCTTTACCTTTCCCCGCCGCTGCTGCCCCCGCGGCCCCTCCCCCTCCAGCACGACCGGCCCAATCCAGCTCCCCTCCCCCCTCCCGCCTCCCAGCTGTCCAGCCCTCCCCGACCCCTACTTAATGGCGGCCACTGCGGGGACAGGCGAGCAAGACCACTGACTCATTGTCAGTGAAATTGCTCTCCCACCCTCGCAGCTCCACCATTAAGTGAGGCCTGCCCCTGCACTCTTGAGTGTTGGTGATCGAGGCCCTCCTCCACCCGCAGGTTTCCCTGCACCTCATCCCTGGTGGTCCAGTGGACCTCTGTCTCCTTCCTCTCACTCTGCTCTTTCACTCGTTTTCACTCGTTTTTCTACCCTTTTTATCTTTCACCTTTCTGCACTTTTCTGCATCTCTGCTCTTTTGTGCCTTATTTCTGCTGATTTTCCCTTTCTCTCGCTCTGCTCTTTCACTCGTTTTTCTACCCTCTTTATCTTTCACCTTTCTGCACTTTTCTGCATCTCTGCTCTTTTGTGCCTTATTTCTGCTTATTTTCCCTTTTTTTCTTTATCCCTTATTTCCTCCCTTTACGTTTCCCCGCCGCTGCTGCCCCCGCGACCCCTCCCCCCAGCGTGACCAGCCCAATCCAGCTCCCCTCCCCGCTCCCCAGCTGTCCAGCCCTCCCCGACTCCTACTTAATGGCGGCCACTGCGGGGACAGGCGAGCAAGACCACTGACTCATTGTCAGTGAAATTGCTCTCCCACCCTCGCAGCTCCACCATTAAGTGAGGCCTGCCCCTGCACTCTTGAGTGTTGGTGATCGAGGCCCTCCTCCACCCGCAGGTTTCCCTGCGCCTCATCCCTGGTGGTCCAGTGGACCTCTGTCTCCTTCCTCTCACTCTGCTCTTTCACTCGTTTTCACTCGTTTTTCTACCCTTTTTATCTTTCACCTTTCAGCACTTTTCTGCATCTCTGCTCTTTTGTGCTTTATTTCTGCTCATTTTCCCTTTCTCTCGCTCTGCTCTTTCACTCGTTTTCACTCGTTTTTCTACCCTCTTTTATCTTTCACCATTCTGCACTTTTCTGCATCTCTGCTCTTTTGTGCCTTATTTCTGCTTATTTACCCTTTTTTCTTTATCCCGTATTTCCTCCCTTTACCTTTCCCCGCCGCTGCTGCCCCCGCGGCCCCTCCCCCCCAGCGCGACCGGCCCAATCCAGCTCTCCTCCCCGCTCCCGTCTCCCAGCTGTCCAGCCCTCCCCGACCCCTACTTAATGGCGGCCACTGCGGGGACAGGCTAGCAAGACCACTGACTCATTGTCAGTGAAATTGCTCTCCCACCCTCGCAGCTCCACCATTAAGTGAGGCCTGCCCCTGCTCTCTTGAGTGTTGGTGATCGAGGCCCTCCTCCACCCGCAGGTTTCCCTGCGCCTCATCCCTGGTGGTTCAGTGGACCTCTGTCTCCTTCCTCTCACTCTGCTCTTTCACTCGTTTTCACTCGTTTTTCTACCCTTTTTATCTTTCACCTTTCTGCACTTTTCTGCATCTCTGCTCTTTTGTGCCTTATTTCTGCTCATTTTCCCTTTCTCTCGCTCTGCTCTTTCACTCGTTTTCACTCATTTTTCTATCCTCTTTTATCTTTCACCTTTCTGCACTTTTCTGCATCTCTGCTCTTTTGTGCCTTATTTCTGCTTATTTTCCCTTTTTTCTTTATCCCTTATTTCCTCCCTTTACCTTTCCCCGCCGCTGCTGCCCCCGCGGCCCCTCCCCCCACAGCGCGACCGGCCCAATCCAGCTCCCCTCCCCCCTCCCGCCTCCCAGCTGTTCAGCCCTCCCCGACCCCTACTTAACGGTGGCCACTGCGGGGACAGGCGTGCAAGACCACTGACTCATTGTCAGTGAAATTGCTCTCCCACCCTCGCAGCTCTACCATTAAGTGAGGCCTGCCCCTGCACTCTTGAGTGTTGGTGATCGAGGCCCTCCTCCACCCGCAGGTTTCCCTGCGCCTCATCCCTGGTGGTCCAGTGGACCTCTGTCTCCTTCCTCTCACTCTCCTCTTTCACTCGTTTTTCTACCCTTTTTATCTTTCACCTTTCTGCACTTTTCTGCATCTCTGCTCTTTTGTGCCTTATTTCTGCTCATTTTCCCTTTCTCTCGCTCTGCTCTTTCACTCGTTTTTCTACCCTCTTTTATCTTTCACCTTTCTGCACTTTTCTGCATCTCTGCTCTTTTGTGCCTTATTTCTGCTTATTTTCCCTTTTTTCTTTATCCCTTATTTCCTCCCTTTATCTTTCCCCGCCACTGCTGCCCCCGCGGCCCCTCCCCCCAGCGCGACCGGCCCAATCCAGCTCCCCTCCCCGCTCCCGCCTCCCGCCTCCCAGCTGTCCAGCCCTCTCCGACCCCTACTTAATGGCGGCCACTGCGGGGACAGGCTAGCAAGACCACTGACTCATTGTCAGTGAAATTGCTCTCCCACTCTCGCAGCTCCACCATTAAGTGAGGCCTGCCCCTGCACTCATGAGTGTTGGTGATTGAGGCCCTCCTCCACCCGCAGGTTTCCCTGCGCTTCATCCCTGGTGGTCCAGTGGACCTCTGTCTCCTTCCTCTCACTCTGCTCTTTCACTCGTTTTCACTCGTTTTTCTACCCTTTTTATCTTTCACCTTTCTGCACTTTTCTGCATCTCTGCTCTTTTGTGCCTTATTTCTGCTCATTTTCCCTTTCTCTCGCTCTGCTCTTTCACTCGTTTTCACTAGTTTTTCTACCCTCTTTTATCTTTCACCTTTCTGCACTTTTCTGCATCTCTGCTCTTTTGTGCCTTATTTCTGCTTATTTTCCCTTTTTTCTTTATCCCTTATTTCCTCCCTTTACCTTTCCCCGCCGCTGCTGCCCCCGCGGCCCCTCCCCCCCAGCGCGACCGGCCCAATCCAGTTCCCTCCACCCTCCCGCCTACCAGCTGTCCAGCCCTCTCCGACCCCTACTTAATGGCGGCCACTGCGGGGACAGGCGAGCAAGACCACTGACTCATTGTCAGTGAAATTGCTCTCCCACCCTCGCAGCTCCACCATTAAGTGAGGCCTGCCCCTGCACTCTTGAGTGTTGGTGATCGAGGCCCTCCTCAACCCGCAGGTTTCCCTGCGCCTCATCCCTGGTGGTCCAGTGGACCTCTGTCTCCTTCCTCTCACTCTGCTCTTTCGCTCGTTTTCACTCGTTTTTCTACCCTTTTTATCTTTCACCTTTTTGCACTTTTCTGCATCTCTGCTCTTTTGTGCCTTATTTCTGCTCATTTTCCCTTTCTCTCGCTCTGCTCTTTCACTCGTTTTTCTACCCTCTTTTATCTTTCACCTTTCTGCACTTTTCTGCATCTCTGCTCTTTTGTGCCTTCTTTCTGCTTATTTTCCCTTTTTTCTTTATCCCTTATTTCCTCCCTTTACCTTTCCCCGCCGCTGCTGCCCCCGCGGCCCCTCCCCCCCAGCGCGACCGGGCCAATACAGCTCCCCTCCCCGCTCCCCAGCTGTCCAGCCCTCCCTGACCCCTACTTAATGGCGCCCACTGCGGGGACAGGCGAGCAAGACCACTGACTCATTGTCAGTGAAATTGCTCTCCCACCCTCGCAGCTCCACCATTAAGTGAGGCCTGCCCCTGCACTCTTGAGTGTTGGTGATCGAGGCCCTCCTCCACCCGCAGGTTTCCCTGCGCCTCATCCCTGGTGGTCCAGTGGACCTCTGTCTCCTTCCTCTCACTCTCCTCTTTCACTCGTTTTCACTCATTTTTCTACCCTTTTTATCTTTCACCTTTCTGCACTTTTCTGCATCTCTGCTCTTTTGTGCATTATTTCTGCTCATTTTCCCTTTCTCTCGCTCTGCTCTTTCACTCGTTTTTCTACCCTCTTTTATCTTTCACCTTTCTGCACTTTTCTGCATCTCTGCTCTTTTGTGCCTTATTTCTGCTTATTTTCCCTTTTTTCTTTATCCCTTATTTCCTCCCTTTACCTTTCCCCGCCGCTGCTGCCCCCGCGGCCCCTCCCCCCAGCGCGACCGGCCCAATCCAGCTCCCCTCCCCGCTCCCGCCTCCCGCCTCCCAGCTGTCCAGCCCTCTCCGACCCTTACTTAACGGCGGCCACTGCGGGGACAGGCGAGCAAGACCACTGACTCATTGTCAGTGAAATTGCTCTCCCACCCTCGCAGCTCCACCATTAAGTGAGGCCTGCCCCTGCACTCATGAGTTTTGGTGATTGAGGCCCTCCTCCACCCGCAGATTTCCCTGCGCTTCATCCCTGGTGGTCCAGTGGACCTCTGTCTCCTTCCTCTCACTCTGCTCTTTCACTCGTTTTCACTCGTTTTTCTACCCTTTTTATCTTTCACCTTTCTGCACTTTTCTGCATCTCTGCTCTTTTGTGCCTTATTTCTGCTCATTTTCCCTTTCTCTCGCTCTGCTCTTTCACTCGTTTTCACTCATTTTTCTACCCTCTTTTATCTTTCACCTTTCTGCACTTTTCTGCATCTCTGCTCTTTTGTGCCTTATTTCTGCTTATTTTCCCTTTTTTCTTTATCCCTTATTTCCTCCCTTTACCTTTCCCCGCCGCTGCTGCCCCCGCAGCCCCTCCCGACCCAGCGCGACCGGCCCAAACCAGCTTCCCTCCACCCTCCCGCCTACCAGCTGTCCAGCCCTCCCCGACCCCTACTTAATGGCGGCCACTGCGGGGACAGGCGAGCAAGACCACTGACTCATTGTCAGTGAAATTGCTCTCCCACCCTCGCAGCTCCACCATTAAGTGAGGCCTGCCCCTGCACTCTTGAGTGTTGGTGATCGAGGCCCTCCTCCACCCGCAGGTTTCCCTGCGCCTCATCCCTGGTGGTCCAGTGGACCTCTGTCTCCTTCCTCTCACTCTGCTCTTTCGCTCGTTTTCACTCGTTTTTCTACCCTTTTTATCTTTCACCTTTCTGCACTTTTCTGCATCTCTGCTCTTTTGTGCCTTATTTCTGCTCATTTTCCCTTTCTCTCGCTCTGCTCTTTCACTCGCTTTTTCTACCCTCTTTTATCTTTCACCTTTCTGCACTTTTCTGCATCTCTGCTCTTTTGTGCCTTCTTTCTGCTTATTTTCCCTTTTTCTTTATCCCTTATTTCCTCCCTTTACCTTTCCCCGCCGCTGCTGCCCCCGCGGCCCCTCCCCCCAGCGCGACCGGCCCAATCCAGCTCCCCTCCCCGCTCCCCAGCTGTCCAGCCCTCCCCGACCCCTACTTAATGGCGGCCACTGCGGGGACAGGCGAGCAAGACCACTGACTCATTGTCAGTGAAATTGCTCTCCCACCCTCGCAGCTCCACCATTAAGTGAGGCCTGCTCCCCTGCACTCTTGAGTGTTGGTGATCGAGGCCCTCCTCCACCCGCAGGTTTCCCTGCGCCTCATCCCTGGTGGTCCAGTGGACCTCTGTCTCCTTCCTCTCACTCTCCTCTTTCACTCGTTTTCACTCATTTTTCTACCCTTTTTATCTTTCACCTTTCTGCACTTTTCTGCATCTCTGCTCTTTTGTGCCTTATTTCTGCTCATTTTCCCTTTCTCTCGCTCTGCTCTTTCACTCGCTTTTTCTACCCTCTTTTATCTTTCACCTTTCTGCACTTTTCTGCATCTCTGCTCTTTTGTGCCTTATTTCTGCTTATTTTCCCTTTTTCTTTATCCCTTATTTCCTCCCTTTACCTTTCCCCGCCGCTGCTGCCCCCGCGGCCCCTCCCCCCAGCGCGACCGGCCCAATCCAGCTTCCCTCCACCGCTCCCGCCTACCAGCTGTCCAGCCCTCCCCGACCCCTACTTAATGGCGGCCACTGCGGGGACAGGCGAGCAAGACCACTGACTCATTGTCAGTGAAATTGCTCTCCCACCCTCGCAGCTCCACCATTAAGTGAGGCCTGCCCCTGCACTCTTGAGTGTTGGTGATCGAGGCCCTCCTCAACCCGCAGGTTTCCCTGCGCCTCATCCCTGGTGGTCCAGTGGACCTCTGTCTCCTTCCTCTCACTCTGCTCTTTCGCTCGTTTTCACTCGTTTTTCTACCCTTTTTATCTTTCACCTTTTTGCACTTTTCTGCATCTCTGCTCTTTTGTGCCTTATTTCTGCTCATTTTCCCTTTCTCTCGCTCTGCTCTTTCACTCGTTTCACTCGTTTTTCTACCCTCTTTTATCTTTCACCTTTCTGCACTTTTCTGCATCTCTACTCTTTTGTGCCTTATTTCTGCTTATTTTCCCTTTTTTCTTTATCCCTTATTTCCTCCCTTTACCTTTCCCCGCCGCTGCTGCCCCCGCGGCCCCTCCCCCAGCGCGACCGGCCCAATCCAGCTCCCCTCCCCGCTCCGCCCCAGCTGTCCAGCCCTCCCTGACCCCTACTTAATGGCGCCCACTGCGGGGACAGGCGAGCAAGACCACTGACTCATTGTCAGTGAAATTGCTCTCCCACCCTCGCAGCTCCACCATTAAGTGAGGCCCTGCCCCTGCACTCTTGAGTGTTGGTGATTGAGGCCCTCCTCCACCCGCAGGTTTCCCTGCGCCTCATCCCTGGTGGTCCAGTGGACCTCTGTCTCCTTCCTCTCACTCTGCTCTTTCACTCGTTTTCACTCATTTTTCTACCCTTTTTATCTTTCACCTTTCTGCACTTTTCTGCATCTCTGCTCTTTTGTGCCTTATTTCTGCTCATTTTCCCTTTCTCTCGCTCTGCTCTTTCACTCGTTTTTCTACCCTCTTTTATCTTTCACCTTTCTGCACTTTTCTGCATCTCTGCTCTTTTGTGCCTTATTTCTGCTTATTTTCCCTTTTTTCTTTATCCCTTATTTCCTCCCTTTACCTTTCCCCGCCGCTGCTGCCCCCGCGGCCCCTCCCCCCAGCGTGACCGGCCCAATCCAGCTCCCCTCCCCGCTCCCGCCTCCCGCCTCCCAGCTGTCCAGCCCTCTCCGACCCTTACTTAACGGCGGCCACTGCGGGGACAGGCGAGCAAGACCACTGACTCATTGTCAGTGAAATTGCTCTCCCACCCTCGCAGCTCCACCATTAAGTGAGGCCTGCCCCTGCACTCATGAGTGTTGGTGATTGAGGCCCTCCTCCACCCGCAGGTTTCCCTGCGCTTCATCCCTGGTGGTCCAGTGGACCTCTGTCTCCTTCCTCTCACTCTGCTCTTTCACTCGTTTTCACTCGTTTTTCTACCCTTTTTATCTTTCACCTTTCTGCACTTTTCTGCATCTCTGCTCTTTTGTGCCTTATTTCTGCTCATTTTCCCTTTCTCTCGCTCTGCTCTTTCACTCGTTTTCACTAGTTTTTCTACCCTCTTTTATCTTTCACCTTTCTGCACTTTTCTGCATCTCTGCTCTTTTGTGCCTTATTTCTGCTTATTTTCCCTTTTTTCTTTATCCCTTATTTCCTCCCTTTACATTTCCCCGCTGCTGCTGCCCCCGCGGCCCCTCCCCCCCAGCGCGACCGGCCCAATCCAGCTTCCCTCCACCCTCCCGCCTACCAGCTGTCCAGCCCTCTCCGACCCCTACTTAATGGCGGCCACTGCGGGGACAGGCGAGCAAGACCACTGACTCATTGTCAGTGAAATTGCTCTCCCACCCTCGCAGCTCCACCATTAAGTGAGGCCTGCCCCTGCACTCTTGAGTGTTGGTGATCGAGGCCCTCCTCCACCCACAGGTTTCCCTGCGACTCATCCCTGGTGGTCCAGTGGACCTCTGTCTCCTTCCTCTCACTCTGCTCTTTCACTCGTTTTCACTCGTTTGTCTACCCTTTTATCTTTCACCTTTCTGCACTTTTCTGCATCTCTGCTCTTTTGTGCCTTATTTCTGCTCATTTTCCCTTTCTCTCGCTCTGCTCTTTCACTCGTTTTCAATCGTTTTTCTACCCTCTTTTATCTTTCACCTTTCTGCACTTTTCTGCATCTCTGCTCTTTTGTGCCTTATTTCTGCTTATTTTCCCTTTTTTCTTTATCCCTTATTTCCTCCCTTTACCTTTCCCTGCCGCTGCTGCCCCCGCGGCCCCTCCCACCCCAGCGCGACCGGCCCAATCCAGCTCCCCTCCCCTCCCGCCTCCCAGCTGTCCAGCCCGCTCCGACCCCTACTTAATGGCGGCCACTGCGGGACAGGCGAGCAAGACCACTGACTCATTGTCAGTGAAATTGCTCTCCCACCCTCGCAGCTCCACCATTAAGTGAGGCCTGCCCCTGCACTCTTGAGTGTTGGTGATCGAGGCCCTCATCCACCCGCAGGTTTCCTGCGCCTCATCCGTGGTGGTCCAGTGGACCTCTCTCTCCTTCCTCTCACTCTGCTCTTTCACTCGTTTTTCTACCCTTTTTATCTTTCACCTCTCTGCACTTTTCTGCATCTCTGCTCTTTTGTGCCTTATTTCTGCTCATTTTCCCTTTCTCTCACTCTGCTCTTTCACTCGTTTTCACTCGTTTTTCTACCCTCTTTTATCTTTCACCTTTCTGCACTTTTCTGCATCTCTGCTCTTATGTGCCTTATTTCTGCTTATTTTCCCTTTTTTCTTTATCCCTTATTTCCTCCCTTTACGTTTCCCCGCCGCTGCTGCCCCCGCGGCTCCTCCCACCCAGCGCGACCGGCCCAATCCAGCTCCCCTCCCCGCTCCCCAGCTGTCCAGCCCTCCCTGACCCCTACTTAATGGCGGCCACTGCGGGGACTGGCGAGCAAGACCACTGACTCATTGTCAGTGAAATTGCTCTCCCACCCTCGCAGCTCCACCATTAAGTGAGGCCTGCCCCTGCCCCTGCACTCTTGAGTGTTGGTAATCGAGGCCCTCCTCCACCCACAGGTTTCCCTGCGCCTCATCCCTGGTGGTCCAGTGGACCTCTGTCTCCTTCCTCTCACTCTGCTCTTTCACTCGTTTTTCTACCCTTTTTATCTTTCACCTTTCTGCACTTTTCTGCATCTCTGCTCTTTTGTGCCTTATTTCTGCTCATTTTCCCTTTCTCTCGCTCTGCTCTTTCACTCGTTTTCACTCGTTTTTCTACCCTCTTTTATCTTTCACCTTTCTGCACTTTTCTGCATCTCTGCTCTTTTGTGCCTTATTTCTGCTTATTTTCCCTTGTTTCTTTATCCCTTATTTCCTCCCTTTACGTTTCCCCGCCGCTGCTGCCCCCGAAGCCCCTCCCACCCAGCGCGACCGGCCCAATCCAGCTCCCCTCCCCGCTCCCCAGCTGTCCAGCCCTCCCTGACCCCTACTTAATGACGGCCACTGCGGGGACAGGCGAGCAAGACCACTGACTCATTGTCAGTGAAATTGCTCTCCCACCCTCGCAGCTCCACCATTAAGTGAGGCCTGCCCCTGCCCCTGCACTCTTGAGTGTTGGTGATCGAGGCCCTCCTCCACCCGCAGGTTTCCCTGCGCCTCATCCCTGGTGGTCCAGTGGACCTCTGTCTCCTTCCTCTCACTCTGCTCCTTCACTCGTTTTCACTCTTTTTCTACCCTTTTTATGCTCCACCTTTCTGCACTTTTCTACATCTCTGCTCTTTTGTGCCTTATTTCTGCTCATTTTCCCTTTCTCTCGCTCTGCTCTTTCACTCATTTTTCTACCCTCTTTTATCTTTCACCTTTCTACACTTTTCTGCAGCTCTGCTCTTTTGTGCCTTATTTCTGCTTATTTTCCCTTTTTTCTTTATCCCTTATTTCCTCCCTTTACCTTTCCCCGCCGCTGCTGCCCCCGCGGCCCCTCCCCCCCAGCGTGACCGGCCCAATCCAGCTCCCCTCCCCGCTCCCGCCTCCCAGCTGTCCAGCCCTCCTCGACCCCTACTTAATGGCAGCCACTGCGGGGACAGGCGAGCAAGACCACTGACTCATTGTCAGTGAAATTGCTCTCCCACCCTCGCAGCTCCACCATTAAGTGAGGCCTGCCCCTGCACTCTTGAGCGTTGGTGATCGAGGCCCTCCTCCACCCGCAGGTTTCCCTACGCCTCATCCCTGGTGGTCCAGTGGACCTCTGTCTCCTTCCTCTCACTCTGCTCTTTCACTCGTTTTCACTCATTTTTCTACCCTTTTTATCTTTCACCTTTCTGCACTTTTCTGCATCTCTGCTCTTTTGTGCCTTATTTCTGCTCATTTTCCCTTTCTCTCGCTCTGCTCTTTCACTCGTTTTTCTACCCTCTTTTATCTTTCACCTTTCTGCTCTTTTCTGCATCTCTACTCTTCTGTGCCTTATTTCTGCTTATTTTCCCTTTTTTCTTTATCCCTTATTTCCTCCCTTTACCTTTCCCCGCCGCTGCTGCCCCCGTGGCCCCTCCCCCCCAGCGCGACCGGCCCAATCCAGCTCCCCTCCCCGCTCCCGCCTCCCAGCTGTCCAGCCCTCTCCGACCCCTACTTAATGGCGGCCACTGCGGGGACAGGCGAGCAAGACCACTGACTCATTGTCAGTGAAATTGCTCTCCCACCCTCGCAGCTCCACCATTAAGTGAGGCCTGCCCCTGCACTCTTGAGTGTTGGTGATCGAGGCCCTCCTCCACCCACAGGTTTCCCTGCGACTCATCCCTGGTGGTCCAGTGGACCTCTGTCTCCTTCCTCTCACTCTGCTCTTTCACTCGTTTTCACTCGTTTGTCTACCCTTTTTATCTTTCACCTTTCTGCACTTTTCTGCATCTCTGCTCTTTTGTGCCTTATTTCTGCTCATTTTCCCTTTCTCTCGCTCTGCTCTTTCACTCGTTTTCAATCGTTTTTCTACCCTCTTTTATCTTTCACCTTTCTGCACTTTTCTGCATCTCTGCTCTTTTGTGCCTTATTTCTGCTTATTTTCCCTTTTTTCTTTATCCCTTATTTCCTCCCTTTACCTTTCCCTGCCGCTGCTGCCCCCGCGGCCCCTCCCACCCCAGCGCGACCGGCCCAATCCAGCTCCCCTCCCCCTCCCGCCTCCCAGCTGTCCAGCCCGCCCGACCCCTACTTAATGGCGGCCACTGCGGGGACAGGCGAGTAAGACCACTGACTCATTGTCAGTGAAATTGCTCTCCCACCCTCGCAGCTCCACCATTAAGTGAGGCCTGCCCCTGCACTCTTGAGTGTTGGTGATCGAGGCCCTCATCCACCCGCAGGTTTCCCTGCGCCTCATCCGTGGTGGTCCAGTGGACCTCTCTCTCCTTCCTCTCACTCTGCTTTTTCGCTCGTTTTTCTACCCTTTTTATCTTTCACCTTTCTGCACTTTTCTGCATCTCTGCTCTTTTGTGCCTTATTTCTGCTCATTTTCCCTTTCTCTCGCTCTGCTCTTTCACTCGTTTTCACTTGTTTTTCTACTCTCTTTTATCTTTCACCTTTCTGCACTTTTCTGCATCTCTACTCTTTTGTGCCTTATTTCTGCTTATTTTCCCTTTTTTCTTTATCCCTTATTTCCTCCCTTTACGTTTCCCCGCCGCTGCTGCCCCCGCGGCCCCTCCCCCCCAGCGCGACCGGCCCAATCCAGCTCCCCTCCCTGCTCCCCAGCTGTCCAGCCCTCCCCGACCCCTACTTAATGGCGGCCACTGCGGGGACAGGCGAGCAAGACCACTGACTCATTGTCAGTGAAATTGCTCTCCCACCCTCGCAGCTCCACCATTAAGTGAGGCCTGCCCCTGCCCCTGCACTCTTGAGTGTTGGTGATCGAGGCCCTCCTCCACCCGCAGGTTTCCCTGCGCCTCATCCCTGGTGGTCCAGTGGACCTCGGTCTCCGACCTCTCACTCTGCTCTTTCACTCGTTTTCACTCGTTTTTCTACCCTCTTTATCTTTCACCTTTCTGCACTTTTCTGCATCTCTGCTCTTTTGTGCCTTATTTCTGCTTATTTACCCTTTTTTATTTATCCCTTATTTCCTCCTTTTACCTTTCCCCACGCTGCTGCCCCCGCGGCCCCTCCCCTCCAGCACGACCGGCCCAATCCAGCTCCCCTCCCCGCTCCCGCCTCCCAGCTGTCCAGCCCACCCCGACCCCAACATAAAGGCGGCCACAGCGGGGACAGGCGAGCAAGACCACTGACTCATTGTCAGTGAAATTGCTCTCCCACCCTCGCAGCTCCACCATTAAGTGAGGCCTGCCCCTGCACTCTTGAGTGTTGGTGATCGAGGCCCTCCTCCACCCGCAGGTTTCCCTGCGCCTCATCCCTGGTGGTCCAGTGGACCTCTGTCTCCTTCCTCTCACTCTGCTCTTTCACTCGTTTTCACTCGTTTTTCTACCCTTTTTATCTTTCACCTTTCTGCACTTTTCTGCATCTCTGCTCTTTTGTGCCTTATTTCTGCTCATTTTCCCTTTCTCTCGCTCTGCTCTTTCACTGGTTTTCACTCGTTTTTTTACCCTCTTTTATCTTTCACCTTTCTGCACTTTTCTGCATCTCTGCTCTTTTGTGCCTTATTTCTGCTTATTTTCCCTTTTTTCTTTATCCCTTATTTCCTCCCTTTACCTTTCCCCGCCGCTGCTGCCCCCGCGACCCCTCCCCCCAGCGCGACCGGCCCAATCCAGCTCCCCTCCCCGCTCCCGCCTCCCAGCTGTCCAGCCCTCCCGACTCCTACTTAATGGCGGCCACTGCGGGGACAGGCGAGCAAGACCACTGACTCATTGTCAGTGAAATTGCTCTCCCACCCTCGCAGCTCCACCATTAAGTGAGGCCTGCCCCTGCACTCTTGAGTGTTGGTGATCGAGGCCCTCCTCCACCCGCAGGTTTCCCTGCGCCTCATCCCTGGTGGTCCAGTGGACCTCTGTCTCCTTCCTCTCACTCTGCTCTTTCACTCGTTTTCACTCGTTTTTCTACCCTTTTTATCTTTCACCTTTCTGCACTTTTCTGCATCTCTGCTCTTTTGTGCCTTATTTCTGCTCATTTTCCCTTTCTCTCGCTCTGCTCTTTCACTCGTTTTCACTCGTTTTTCTACCCTCTTTTATCTTTCACCTTTCTGCACTTTTCTGCATCTCTGCTCTTTTGTGCCTTATTTCTGCTTATTTTCCCTTTTTTCTTTATCCCTTATTTCCTCCCTTTACCTTTCCCCGCCGCTGCTGCCCCCGCGGCCCCTCCCCCCAGCGCGACCGGCCCAATCCAGCTCCCTCCCTGCTCCCGTCGTCCCAGCTGTCCAGCCCTCCCGACCCCTACTTAATGGCGGCCACTGCGGGGACAGGCGAGCAAGACCACTGACTCATTGTCAGTGAAATTGCTCTCCCACCCTCGCAGCTCCACCATTAAGTGAGGCCTGCCCCTGCACTCTTGAGTGTTGGTGATCGAGGCCCTCCTCCACCCGCAGGTTTCCCTGCGCCTCATCCCTGGTGGTCCAGTGGACCTCTGTCTCCTTCCTCTCACTCTGCTCTTTCACTCGTTTTCACTCGTTTTTCTACCCTTTTTATCTTTCACCTTTCTGCACTTTTCTGCATCTCTGCTCTTTTGTGCCTTATTTCTGCTCATTTTCCCTTTCTCTCGCTCTGCTCTTTCACTCGTCTTCACTCATTTTTCTACCTTCTTTTATCTTTCACCTTTCTGCACTTTTCTGCATCTCTGCTCTTTTGTGCCTTATTTCTGCTTATTTTCCCTTTTTTCTTTATCCCTTATTTCCTCCCTTTACCTTTCCCCGCCGCTGCTGCCCCCGCGGCCCCTCCCCCCAGCGCGACCGGCCCAATCCAGCTCCCCTCCCCCTCCCGCCTCCCAGCTGTCCAGCCCTCCCCGACCCCTACTTAACGGTGGCCACTGCGGGGACAGGCGAGCAAGACCACTGACTCATTGTCAGTGAAATTGCTCTCCCACCCTCGCAGCTCCACCATTAAGTGAGGCCTGCCCCTGCCCCTGCACTCTTGAGTGTTGGTGATCGAGGCCCTCCTCCACCCGCAGGTTTCCCTGCGCCTCATCCCTGGTGGTCCAGTGGACCTCTGTCTCCTTCCTCTCACTCTGCCTCTTTCACTCGTTTTTCTACCCTTTTTATCTTTCACCTTTCTGCACTTTTCTGCATCTCTGCTCTTTTGTGCCTTATTTCTGCTCATTTTCCCTTTCTCTCGCTCTGCTCTTTCACTCATTTTTCTACCCTCTTTTATCTTTCACCTTTCTGCACTTTTCTGCATCTCTGCTCTTTTGTGCCTTATTTCTGCTTATTTTCCCTTTTTTCTTTATCCCTTATTTCCTCCCTTTATCTTTCCCCGCCGCTGCTGCCCCCGCGGCCCCTCCCCCCAGCGCGACCGGCCCAATCCAGCTCCCCTCCCCGCTCCCGCCTCCCAGCTGTCCAGCCCTCTCCGACCCCTACTTAATGGCGGCCACTGCGGGGACAGGCGAGCAAGACCACTGACTCATTGTCAGTGAAATTGCTCTCCCACCCTCGCAGCTCCACCATTAAGTGAGGCCTGCCCCTGCACTCTTGAGTGTTGGTGATCGAGGCCCTCCTCCACCCGCAGGTTTCCCTGCGCCTCATCCCTGGTGGTCCAGTGGACCTCTGTCTCCTTCCTCTCACTCTGCTCTTTCACTCGTTTTCACTCGTTTTTCTACCCTTTTTATCTTTCACCTTTCTGCACTTTTCTGCATCTCTGCTCTTTTGTGCCTTATTTCTGCTCATTTTCCCTTTCTCTCGCTCTGCTCTTTCACTCGTTTTCACTCGTTTTCTACCCTCTTTTATCTTTCACCTTTCTGCACTTTTCTGCATCTCTGCTCTTTTGTGCCTTATTTCTGCTTATTTTCCCTTTTTTCTTTATCCCTTATTTCCTCCCTTTACCTTTCCCCGCCGCTGCTGCCCCCGCGGCCCCTCCCCCCAGCGCGACCGGCCCAATCCAGCTCCTCCCCGCTCCCGCCTCCCAGCTGTCCAGCCCTCCCTGACCCCTACTTAATGGCGGCCACTGCGGGGACAGGCGAGCAAGACCACTGACTCATTGTCAGTGAAATTGCTCTCCCACCCTCGCAGCTCCACCATTAAGTGAGGCCTGCCCCTGCACTCTTGAGTGTTGGTGATCGAGGCCCTCCTCCACCCGCAGGTTTCCCTGCGCCTCATCCCTGGTGGTCCAGTGGACCTCTGTCTCCTTCCTCTCACTCTGCTCTTTCACTCGTTTTCACTCGTTTTTCTACCCTTTTTATCTTTCACCTTTCTGCACTTTTCTGCATCTCTGCTCTTTTGTGCCTTATTTCTGCTCATTTTCCCTTTCTCTCGCTCTGCTCTTTCACTCGTTTTTCTACCCTCTTTTATCTTTCACCTTTCTGCACTTTTCTGCATCTCTGCTCTTTTGTGCCTTATTTCTGCTTATTTTCCCTTTTTTCTTTATCCCTTATTTCCTCCCTTTACCTTTCCCCGCCGCTGCTGCCCCCGCGGCCCCTCCCCCCAGCGCGACCGGCCCAATCCAGCTCCCCTCCCCGCTCCCGCCTCCCGCCTCCCAGCTGTCCAGCCCTCTCCGACCCCTACTTAACGGCGGCCACTGCGGGGACAGGCGAGCAAGACCACTGACTCATTGTCAGTGAAATTGCTCTCCCACCCTCGCAGCTCCACCATTAAGTGAGGCCTGCCCCTGCACTCTTGAGTGTTGGTGATCGAGGCCCTCCTCCACCCACAGGTTTCCCTGCGCCTCATCCCTGGTGGTCCAGTGGACCTCTGTCTCCTTCCTCTCACTCTGCTCTTTCACTCGTTTTCACTCGTTTTTCTACCCTTTTTATCTTTCACCTTTCTGCACTTTTCTGCATCTCTGCTCTTTTGTGCCTTATTTCTGCTCATTTTCCCTTTCTCTCGCTCTGCTCTTTCACTCGTGTTCACTCGTTTTTCTACCCTCTTTTATCTTTCACCTTTCTGCACTTTTCTGCATCTCTGCTCTTTTGTGCCTTATTTCTGCCTATTTTCCCTTTTTCTTTATCCCTTATTTCCTCCCTTTACCTTTCCCTGCCGCTGCTGCCCCCGCGGCCCCTCCCCCCCAGCGTGACCGGCCCAATCCAGCTCCCCTCCCCGCTCCCGCCTCCCAGCTGTCCAGCCCTCCCCGACCCCTACTTAATGGCGGCCACTGCGGGGACAGGCGAGCAAGACCACTGACTCATTGTCAGTGAAATTGCTCTCCCACCCTCGCAGCTCCACCATTAAGTGAGGCCTGCCCCTGCCCCTGCACTCTCTGAGTGTTGGTGAACGAGGCCCTCCTCCTCCCGCAGGTTTCCCTGCGCCTAATCCCTGGTGGTCCAGTGGACCTCTGTCTCCTTCCTCTCACTCTGCACTTTCACTCGTTTTCACTCGTTTTTCTACCCTTTTTATCTTTCACCTTTCTGCACTTTTCTGCATCTCTGCTCTTTTGTGCCTTATTTCTGCTCATTTTCCCTTTCTCTCGCTCTGCTCTTTCACTCGTTTTCACTCGTTTTTCTACCCTCTTTTATCTTTCACCTTTCTGCACTTTTCTGCATCTCTGCTCTTTTGTGCCTTATTTCTGCTTATTTTCCCTTTTTTCTTTATCCCTTATTTCCTCCCTTTACCTTTCCCCGCCGCTGCTGCCCCCGCGGCCCCTCCCACCCCAGCGCGACCGGCCCAATCCAGCTCCCCTCCCCCCTCCCCCCTCCCAGCTCTCCAGCCCTCCCCGACCCCTACTTAATGGCGGCCACTGCGGGGACAGGCGAGCAAGACCACTGACTCATTGTCAGTGAAATTGCTCTCCCACCCTCGCAGCTCCACCATTAAGTGAGGCCTGCCCCTGCACTCTTGAGTGTTGGTGATCGAGGCCCTCCTCCACCCGCAGGTTTCCCTGAGCCTCATCCCTGGTGGTCCAGTGGACCTCTGTCTCCTTCCTCTCACTCTGCTCTTTCACTCGTTTTCACTGTTTTCTACCCTTTTTATCTTTCACCTTTCTGCACTTTTCTGCATCTCTGCTCTTTTGTGCCTTATTTCTGCTCATTTTCCCTTTCTCTCACTCTGCTCTTTCACTCGTTTTCACTCGTTTTTCTACCCTCTTTTATCTTTCACCTTTCTGCACTTTTCTGCATCTCTGCTCTTTTGTGCCTTATTTCTGCTTATTTTCCCTTTTTTCTTTATCCCTTATTTCCTCCCT
Organism: Calotriton arnoldi; assembly: GCA_963921515.1. Classification (NCBI taxonomy): domain Eukaryota; kingdom Metazoa; phylum Chordata; class Amphibia; order Caudata; family Salamandridae; genus Calotriton; species Calotriton arnoldi. Next base: position 9,751 of record CAWUFW010018268.1, on the reverse strand, counting down.
TTACCTTTCCCCGCCGCTGCTGCCCCCGCGGCCCCTCCCCCCCAGCGCGACCGGCCCAATCCAGCTCCCCTCCCGCGCTCCCCCAGCTGTCCAGCCCTCCCTGACCCCTACTTAATGGCGGCCACTGCGGGGACAGGCGAGCAAGACCACTGACTCATTGTCAGTGAAATTGCTCTCCCACCCTCGCAGCTCCACCATTAAGTGAGGCCTGCCCCTGCCCCTGCACTCTTGAGTGCTGGTGATCGAGGCCCTCCTCCACCCACAGGTTTCCCTGCGCCTCATCCCTGGTGGTCCAGTGGACCTCTGTCTCCTTCCTCTCACTCTGCTCTCTTTCACTCGTTTTTCTACCCTTTTTATCTTTCACCTTTCTGCACTTTTCTGCATCTCTGCTCTTTTGTGCCTTATTTCTGCTCATTTTCCCTTTCTCTCGCTCTGCTCTTTCACTCGTTTTCACTCGTTTTTCTACCCTCTTTTATCTTTCACCTTTCTGCACTTTTCTGCATCTCTGCTCTTTTGTGCCTTATTTCTGCTTATTTTCCCTTGTTTCTTTATCCCTTATTTCCTCCCTTTACGTTTCCCCGCCGCTGCTGCCCCCGCGGCCCCTCCCACCCAGCGCGACAGGCCCAATCCAGCTCCCCTCCCCGCTCCCGCTCCCAGCTGTCCAGCCCTCCTGACCCCTACTTAATGGCGGCCACTGCGGGGACAGGCGAGCAAGACCACTGACTCATTGTCAGTGAAATTGCTCTCCCACCCTCGCAGCTCCACCATTAAGTGAGGCCTGCCCCTGCCCCTGCACTCTTGAGTGTTGGTGATCAAGGCCCTCCTCCACCCGCAGGTTTCCCTGCGCCTCATCCCTGGTGGTCCAGTGGACCTCTGTCTCCTTCCTCTCACTCTGCTCTTTCACTCGTTTTCACTCGTTTTTCTACCCTTTTTATCTTTCACCTTTCTGCACTTTTCTGCATCTCTGCTCTTTTGTGCCTTATTTCTGCTCATTTTCCCTTTCTCTCGCTCTGCTCTTTCACTCGTTTTCACTCGTTTTTCTACCCTCTTTTATCTTTCACCTTTCTGCACTTTTCTGCATCTCTGCTCTTTTGTGCCTTATTTCTGCTTATTTTCCCTTTTTCTTTATCCCTTATTTCCTCCCTTTACCTTTCCCCGCCGCTGCTGCCCCCGCGGCCCCTCCCCCCAGCACGACCGGCCCAATCCAGCTCCCTTCCCCGCTCCCGCCTACCAGCTGTCCAGCCCTCCCGACCCCTACTTAATGGCGGCCACTGCGGGGACAGGCGAGCAAGACCACTGACTCATTGTCAGTGAAATTGCTCTCCCACCCTCGCAGCTCCACCATTAAGTGAGGCCTGCCCCTGCACTCTTGAGTGTTGGTGATCGAGGCCCTCCTCCACCCGCAGGTTTCCCTGCGCCTCATCCCTGGTGGTCCAGTGGACCTCTGTCTCCTTCCTCTCACTCTGCTCTTTCACTCGTTTTCACTCGTTTTTCTACCCTTTTTATCTTTCACCTTTCTGCACTTTTCTGCATCTCTGCTCTTTTGTGCCTTATTTCTGCTCATTTTCCCTTTCTCTCGCTCTGCTCTTTCACTCATTTTCACTCATTTTTCTACCCTCTTTTATCTTTCACCTTTCTACACTTTTCTGCAGCTCTGCTCTTTTGTGCCTTATTTCTGCTTATTTTCCCTTTTTTCTTTATCCCTTATTTCCTCCCTTTACCTTTCCCCGCCGCTGCTGCCCCCGCGGCCCCTCCCCCCCAGCGTGACCGGCCCAATCCAGCTCCTCTCCCCGCTCCCGCCTCCCAGCTGTCCAGCCCTCCCTGACCCCTACTTAATGGCAGCCACTGCGGGGACAGGCGAGCAAGACCACTGACTCATTGTCAGTGAAATTGCTCTCCCACCCTCGCAGCTCCACCATTAAGTGAGGCCTGCCCCTGCCCCTGCACTCTTGAGTGTTGGTGATCGAGGCCCTCCTCCACCCGCAGGTTTCCCTGCGCCTCATCCCTGGTGGTCCAGTGGACCTCTGTCTCCTTCCTCTCACTCTGCTCTTTCACTCGTTTTCACTCATTTTTCTACCCTTTTTATCTTTCACCTTTCTGCACTTTTCTGCATCTCTGCTCTTTTGTGCCTTATTTCTGCTCATTTTCCCTTTCTCTCGCTCTGCTCTTTCACTCGTTTTCTCTTACCCTCTTTTATCTTTCACCTTTCTGCACTTTTCTGCATCTCTGCTCTTCTGTGCCTTATTTCTGCTTATTTTCCCTTTTTTCTTTATCCCTTATTTCCTCCCTTTACCTTTCCCCGCCGCTGCTGCCCCCGTGGCCCCTCCCCCCCAGCGCGACCGGCCCAATCCAGCTCCCCTCCCCGCTCCCGCCTCCCAGCTGTCCAGCCCTCTCCGACCCCTACTTAATGGCGGCCACTGCGGGGACAGGCGAGCAAGACCACTGACTCATTGTCAGTGAAATTGCTCTCCCACCCTCGCAGCTCCACCATTAAGTGAGGCCTGCCCCCTGCACTCTTGAGTGTTGGTGATCGAGGCCCTCCTCCACCCGCAGGTTTCCCTGCGACTCATCCCTGGTGGTCCAGTGGACCTCTGTCTCCTTCCTCTCACTCTGCTCTTTCACTCGTTTTCACTCGTTTGTCTACCCTTTTTATCTTTCACCTTTCTGCACTTTTCTGCATCTCTGCTCTTTTGTGCCTTATTTCTGCTCATTTTCCCTTTCTCTCGCTCTGCTCTTTCACTCGTTTTCAATCGATTTTCTACCCTCTTTTATCTTTCACCTTTCTGCACTTTTCTGCATCTCTGCTCTTTTGTGCCTTATTTCTGCTTATTTTCCCTTTTTTCTTTATCCCTTATTTCCTCCCTTTACCTTTCCCTGCCGCTGCTGCCCCCGCGGCCCCTCCCACCCCAGCGCGACCGGCCCAATCCAGCTCCCCTCCCCCCTCCCGCCTCCCAGCTGTCCAGCCCGCCCGACCCCTACTTAATGGCGGCCACTGCGGGGACAGGCGAGTAAGACCACTGACTCATTGTCAGTGAAATTGCTCTCCCACCCTCGCAGCTCCACCATTAAGTGAGGCCTGCCCCTGCACTCTTGAGTGTTGGTGATCGAGGCCCTCATCCACCCGCAGGTTTCCCTGCTCCTCATCCGTGGTGGTCCAGTGGACCTCTCTCTCCTTCCTCTCACTCTGCTCTTTCACTCATTTTTCTACCCTTTTTATCTTTCACCTCGCTGCACTTTTCTGCATCTCTGCTCTTTTGTGCCTTATTTCTGCTCATTTTCCCTTTCTCTCACTCTGCTCTTTCACTCGTTTTCACTCGTTTTTCTACCCTCTTTTATCTTTCACCTTTCTGCACTTTTCTGCATCTCTGCTCTTATGTGCCTTATTTCTGCTTATTTTCCCTTGTTTCTTTATCCCTTATTTCCTCCCTTTACGTTTCCCCGCCGCTGCTGCCCCCGCGGCTCCTCCCACCCAGCGCGACCGGCCCAATCCAGCTCTCCTCCCCGCTCCCCAGCTGTCCAGCCCTCCCTGACCCCTACTTAATGGCGGCCACTGCGGGGACTGGCGAGCAAGACCACTGACTCATTGTCAGTGAAATTGCTCTCCCACCCTCGCAGCTCCACCATTAAGTGAGGCCTGCCCCTGCCCCTGCACTCTTGAGCGTTGGTGATCGAGGCCCTCCTCCACCGACAGGTTTCCCTGCGCCTCATCCCTGGTGGTCCAGTGGACCTCTGTCTCCTTCCTCTCACTCTGCTCTTTCACTCGTTTTTCTACCCTTTTTATCTTTCACCTTTCTGCACTTTTCTGCATCTCTGCTCTTTTGTGCCTTATTTCTGCTCATTTTCCCTTTCTCTCGCTCTGCTCTTTCACTCGTTTTCACTCATTTTTCTACCCTCTTTTATCTTTCACCTTTCTGCACTTTTCTGCATCTCTGCTCTTTTGTGCCTTATTTCTGCTTATTTTCCCTTGTTTCTTTATCCCTTATTTCCTCCCTTTACGTTTCCCCGCCGCTGCTGCCCCCGCGGCCCCTCCCACCCAGCGCGACCGGCCCAATTCAGGTCCCCTCGCCGCTCCCGAGCTGTCCAGCCCTCCCTGACCCCTACTTAATGACGGCCACTGCGGGGACAGGCGAGCAAGACCACTGACTCATTGTCAGTGAAATTGCTCTCCCACCCTCGCAGCTCCACCATTAAGTGAGGCCTGCCCCTGCACTCTTGAGTGTTGGTGATCGAGGCCCTCCTCCACCCGCAGGTTTCCCTGCGCCTCATCCCTGGTGGTCCAGTGGACCTCTGTCTCCTTCCTCTCACTCTGCTCTTTCACTCGTTTTCACTCGTTTTTCTACCCTTTTTTATCTTTCACCTTTCTGCACTTTTCTGCATCTCTGCTCTTTTGTGCCTTATTTCTGCTCATTTTCCCTTTCTCTCGCTCTGCTCTTTCACTCGTTTTCACTCGTTTTTCTACCCTCTTTTATCTTTCACCTTTCTGCACTTTTCTGCATCTCTGCTCTTTTGTGCCTTATTTCTGCTTATTTTCCCTTTTTTCTTTATCCCTTATTTCCTCCCTTTACCTTTCCCCGCCGCTGCTGCCCCCGCGGCCCCTCCCCCCCCAGCACAACCGGCCCAATCCAGCTCCCTTCCCCGCTCCCGCCTCCCAGCTGTCCAGCCCTCCCCGACCCCTACTTAATGGCGGCTACTGCGGGGACAGGCGAGCAAGACCACTGACTCATTGTCAGTGAAATTGCTCTCCCACCCTCGCAGCTCCACCATTAAGTGAGGCCTGCCCCTGCACTCTTGAGTGTTGGTGATGGAGGCCCTCCTCCACCCGCAGGTTTCCTGCGCCTCATCCCTGGTGGTCCAGTGGACCTCTGTCTCCTTCCTCTCACTCTGCTCTTTCACTCGTTTTCACTCGTTTTTCTACCCTTTTTATCTTTCACCTTTCTGCACTTTTCTGCATCTCTGCTCTTTTGTGCCTTATTTCTGCTCATTTTCCCTTTCTCTCGCTCTGCTCTTTCACTCGTTTTCACTCATTTTTCTACCCTCTTTTATCTTTCACCTTTCTACACTTTTCTGCAGCTCTGCTCTTTTGTGCCTTATTTCAGCTTATTTTCCCTTTTTTCTTTATCCCTTATTTCCTCCCTTTACCTTTCCCCGCCGCTGCTGCCCCCGCGGCCCCTCCCCCCCAGCGTGACCGGCCCAATCCAGCTCCCCTCCCCGCTCCCGCCTCCCAGCTGTCCATCCCTCCCTGACCCCTACTTAATGGCAGCCACTGCGGGGACAGGCGAGCAAGACCACTGACTCATTGTCAGTGAAATTGCTCTCCCACCCTCGCAGCTCCACCATTAAGTGAGGCCTGCCCCTGCCCCTGCACTCTTGAGTGTTGGTGATCGAGGCCCTCCTCCACCCGCAGGTTTCCCTGCGCCTCATCCCTGGTGGTCCAGTGGACCTCTGTCTCCTTCCTCTCACTCTGCTCTTTCACTCGTTTTCACTCATTTTTCTACCCTTTTTATCTTTCACCTTTCTGCACTTTTCTGCATCTCTGCTCTTTTGTGCCTTATTTCTGCTCATTTTCCCTTTCTCTCGCTCTGCTCTTTCAATCGTTTTTCTACCCTCTTTTATCTTTCACCTTTCTGCTCTTTTCTGGATCTCTACTCTTCTGTGCCTTATTTCTGCTTATTTTCCCTTTTTTCTTTATCCCTTATTTCCTCCCTTTACCTTTCCCCGCCGCTGCTGCCCCCGTGGCCCCTCCCCCCCAGCGCGACCGGCCCAATCCAGCTCCCCTCCCCGCTCCCGCCTCCCAGCTGTCCAGCCCTCTCCGACCCCTACTTAATGACGGCCACTGCGGGGACAGGCGAGCAAGACCACTGACTCATTGTCAGTGAAATTGCTCTCCCACCCTCGCAGCTCCACCATTAAGTGAGGCCTGCCCCTGCACTCTTGAGTGTTGGTGATCGAGGCCCTCCTCCACCCACAGGTTTCCCTGCGACTCATCCCTGGTGGTCCAGTGGACCTCTGTCTCCTTCCTCTCACTCTGCTCTTTCACTCGTTTTCACTCGTTTGTCTACCCTTTTTATCTTTCACCTTTCTGCACTTTTCTGCATCTCTGCTCTTTTGTGCCTTATTTCTGCTCATTTTCCCTTTCTCTCGCTCTGCTCTTTCACTCGTTTTCAATCGTTTTTCTACCCTCTTTTATCTTTCACCTTTCTGCACTTTTCTGCATCTCTGCTCTTTTGTGCCTTATTTCTGCTTATTTTCCCTTTTTTCTTTATCCCTTATTTCCTCCCTTTACCTTTCCCTGCCGCTGCTGCCTCCGCGCCCCCTCCCACCCCAGCGCGACCGGCCAATCCAGCTCCCCTCCCCCCTCCCGCCTCCCAGCTGTCCAGCCCGCCCGACCCCTACTTAATGGCGGCCACTGCGGGGACAGGCGAGTAAGACCACTGACTCATTGTCAGTGAAATTGCTCTCCCACCCTCGCAGCTCCACCATTAAGTGAGGCCTGCCCCTGCACTCTTGAGTGCTGGTGATCGAGGCCCTCATCCACCCGCAGGTTTCCCTGCGCCTCATCCGTGGTGGTCCAGTGGACCTCTCTCTCCTTCCTCTCACTCTGCTTTTTCGCTCGTTTTTCTACCCTTTTTATCTTTCACCTTTCTGCACTTTTCTGCATCTCTGCTCTTTTGTGCCTTATTTCTGCTCATTTTCCCTTTCTCTCGCTCTGCTCTTTCACTCGTTTTCACTTGTTTTTCTACTCTCTTTTATCTTTCACCTTTCTGCACTTTTCTGCATCTCTACTCTTTTGTGCCTTATTTCTGCTTATTTTCCTTTTTTCTTTATCCCTTATTTCCTCCCTTTACGCTTTCCCCGCCGCTGCTGCCCCCGCGGCCCCTCCCCCCCAGCGACCGGCCCAATCCAGCTCCCCTCCCTGCTCCCCAGCTGTCCAGCCCTCCCGACTCCTACTTAATGGCGGCCACTGCGGGACAGGCGAGCAAGACCACTGACTCATTGTCAGTGAAATTGCTCTCCCACCCTCGCAGCTCCACCATTAAGTGAGGCCTGCCCCTGCCCCTGCACTCTTGAGTGTTGGTGATCGAGGCCCTCCTCCACCCGCAGGTTTCCCTGCGCCTCATCCCTGGTGGTCCAGTGGACCTCTGTCTCCTTCCTCTCACTCTGCTCTTTCACTCGTTTTCACTCGTTTTCTACCCTCTTTTATCTTTCACCTTTCTGCACTTTTCTGCATCTCTGCTCTTTTGTGCCTTATTTCTGCTTATTTACCCTTTTTCTTTATCCCTTATTTCCTCCCTTTACCTTTCCCCGCCGCTGCTGCCCCCGCGGCCCCTCCCCCTCCAGCACGACCGGCCCAATCCAGCTCCCCTCCCCCTCCCGCCTCCCAGCTGTCCAGCCCTCCTCGACCCCTACTTAATGGCGGCCACTGCGGGGACAGGCGAGCAAGACCACTGACTAATTGTCAGTGAAATTGCTCTCCCACCCTCGCAGCTCCACCATTAAGTGAGGCCTCGCCCCTGCACTCTTGAGTGTTGGTGATCGAGGCCCTCCTCCACCCGCAGGTTTCCCTGTGCCTCATCCCTGGTGGTCCAGTGGACCTCTGTCTCCTTCCTCTCACTCTGCTCTTTCACTCGTTTTCACTGCTTTTCTACCCTTTTTATCTTTCACCTTTCAGCACTTTTCTGCATCTCTGCTCTTTTGTGCTTTATTTCTGCTCATTTTCCCTTTCTCTCGCTCTGCTCTTTCACTCGTTTTCACTCGTTTTTCTACCCTCTTTTATCTTTCACCTTTCTGCACTTTTCTGCATCTCTCCTCTTTTGTGCCTTATTTCTGCTTATTTACCCTTTTTCTTTATCCCTTATTTCCTCCCTTTACCTTTCCCCGCCGCTGCTGCCCCCGCGGCCCCTCCCCCTCCAGCACGACCGGCCCAATCCAGCTCCCCTCCCCCTCCCGCCTCCCAGCTGTCCAGCCCTCCTCGACCCCTACTTAATGGCGGCCACTGCGGGGACAGGCGAGCAAGACCACTGACTCATTGTCAGTGAAATTGCTCTCCCACCCTCGCAGCTCCACCATTAAGTGAGGCCTGCCCCTGCACTCTTGAGTGTTGGTGATCGAGGCCCTCCTCCACCCGCAGGTTTCCCTGCACCTCATCCCTGGTGGTCCAGTGGACCTCTGTCTCCTTCCTCTCACTCTGCTCTTTCACTCGTTTTCACTCGCTTTTCTACTCCTTTTATCTTTCACCTTTCTGCACTTTTCTGCATCTCTGCTCTTTTGTGCCTTATTTCTGCTCATTTTCCCTTTCTCTTGCTCTGCTCTTTCACTCGTTTTTCTACCCTCTTTTATCTTTCACCTTTCTGCACTTTTCTGCATCTCTGCTCTTTTGTGCCTTATTTCTGCTTATTTTCCCTTTTTTCTTTATCCCTTATTTCCTCCCTTTACGTTTCCCCGCCGCTGCTGCCCCCGCGACCCCTCCCCCCCAGCGTGACCAGCCCAATCCAGCTCCCCTCCCCGCTCCCCAGCTGTCCAGCCCTCCCCGACTCCTACTTAATGGCGGCCACTGCGGGGACAGGCGAGCAAGACCACTGACTCATTGTCAGTGAAATTGCTCTCCCACCCTCGCAGCTCCACCATTAAGTGAGGCCTGCCCCTGCACTCTTGAGTGTTGGTGATCGAGGCCCTCCTCCACCCGCAGGTTTCCCTGCACCTCATCCCTGGTGGTCCAGTGGACCTCTGTCTCCTTCCTCTCACTCTGCTCTTTCACTCGTTTTCACTCGTTTTTCTACCCTTTTATCTTTCACCTTTCTGCACTTTTCTGCATCTCTGCTCTTTTGTGCCTTATTTCTGCTCATTTTCCCTTTCTCTCGCTCTGCTCTTTCACTCGTTTTTCTACCCTCTTTTATCTTTCACCTTTCTGCACTTTTCTGCATCTCTGCTCTTTTGTGCCTTATTTCTGCTTATTTACCCTTTTTTCTTTATCCCTTATTTCCTCCCTTTACCTTTCCCCGCCGCTGCTGCCCCCGCGGCCCCTCCCCCTCCAGCACGACCGGCCCAATCCAGCTCCCCTCCCCCCTCCCGCCTCCCAGCTGTCCAGCCCTCCCCGACCCCTACTTAACGGTGGCCACTGCGGGGACAGGCGTGCAAGACCACTGACTCATTGTCAGTGAAATTGCTCTCCACCCTCGCAGCTCTACCATTAAGTGAGGCCTGCCCCTGCCCCTGCACTCTTGAGTGTTGGTGATCGAGGCCCTCCTCCACCCGCAGGTTTCCCTGCGCCTCATCCCTGGTGGTCCAGTGGACCTCTGTCTCCTTCCTCTCACTCTCCTCTTTCACTCGTTTTTCTACCCTTTTTATCTTTCACCTTTCTGCACTTTTCTGCATCTCTGCTCTTTTGTGCCTTATTTCTGCTCATTTTCCCTTTCTCTCGCTCTGCTCTTTCACTCGTTTTTCTACCCTCTTTTATCTTTCACCTTTCTGCACTTTTCTGCATCTCTGCTCTTTTGTGCCTTATTTCTGCTTATTTTCCCTTTTTTCTTTATCCCTTATTTCCTCCCTTTATCTTTCCCCGCCGCTGCTGCCCCCGCGGCCCTCCCCCAGCGCGACCGGCCCAATCCAGCTCCTCCCGATCCCGCCTCCTGCCTCCCAGCTGTCCAGCCCTCTCCGACCCCTACTTAATGGCGGCCACTGCGGGGACAGGCGAGCAAGACCACTGACTCATTGTCAGTGAAATTGCTCTCCCACCCTCGCAGCTCCACCATTA